>JAJJWX010002613.1:0-600000 GCA_023529315.1 Papaver bracteatum
CATCTTCAATTATTCTACGATTTCTTCGAATCTCTTCATCATGTAACATTCTCCTTCTCTCTTCTTGATTTTCTCCCTCATCTTGATTATGTCTAATGTCCAAAGTTTTACCGTGTGGAATATAACGATCATTTATCAATTTCTCGCCAATATTTTGTATATGGTGATTTTGTCTTGTTTTTTCTCTATATGATTTTGAACTTGATCTCATGCTGCTTCTTGATCTTCTGTTTTGCAACCTCAAATTTTCCATTCTTAGTTCATGATTTTGCCATGTAAGATTTGCACGTTCTTCTTGCCTCTAATCTTCTTTCTTCCCGTATCCTTTGTCTCAAATCATCTACTACTTCATGCCCTTCATGAATTAATCCTCCATCCACTTCTTGATTTCTTTCCTCTTCTTGATTTTTTACCTTTTCTATCGAATCCAACCTCCAAGTATGCACGCTTACTCTATCATAATCCACATCTCTATCTTGTGCTTGTGTTTGTTGATTCGGTGGTTGAATTGAATTTTCTTCTCTATTTCTCATTCTACTTCTTCCTGATCTGATCCTTAAAGATCCTTCTAATTCACATGTTCCTTCACCTGCAATTATTTTACTTCTTCTCACTGTTGTTGGTGGTTCTGATGTATTTCTTCTCCTTCTAGCCATTTCTTCAATTCTATCAATTTCTTCAAATCTTCAAGTTGCAATTTGAAATTTCTCAAATTGATTCTCCCTGTTTAAAGCGCCAAAATGTAGTTAGGAATTCCCACACTACACCCTATTCAAGAATCTATCAATATTTATGACACAATTTGAAGATTAAGGACCTTTTTTATTAATATGATCTTAAAAGAATTCTGAGAAATCAAGAACACGAACACTTAATAATATTTTCTCTCTCCTAAAAACTTTCTTAACACTCAAAAATTCATCCTCCTCTCTGGAACTATTCATTCCCTGTATATATGCATTTACATAGTAGATTACAGCTCATTTACAGCTAAGATCCCCTTTAGTTTAGGATCTGGGTTCTTGCGATAAATTGCAGCTAGCACCGCCTTAATCATTCGCAGGTTTTATTGGTTCATCGTAGAAATGTCACACTTTTCTCATGTTTCTGTCGTTTTCATCTGATATGTCATTCCTTACGTCATTTTGAGATGTATCGCAGAATATCATTGATGTATCGCAGAACTGCTGTTTATTTCGCAGGAATATTGTTGTGACAATATTCTGATCCTACAATCGTGATTCTCCAATTGTAACATGCATCTTATATACGCTTTAATGTGTTGTATAGCACATGAAGTCCCGTCAAAGATGCTGGTTAATGTAGGCAGATTTAATTTTGGTGGAATCCCTCCCAATTGTACTTCTCTAGAGAAAAGAGTCCTCGCAGCTTCTTCTATTGCTTCATCTAATTGCCTTCTATATCCTCCTCCTCTACTGTTTATCATTCCTCTCATTTCCGCTAATTCTCGAAAGATCTGTTCATTTGCCTCAGAATTCTAATCCATTGGTCTCTTCATTTATGACCTCTCTTCTTCTGCGTTCTTGCATTTCTTCTCTTGCGATCCTTCGCATTCTATCATACTCTTCATTAATGTTTCCATTTGCACAATTTGTCAAATATCTTCTTTCCAGATTGTCACAATTGTTTTGTTGCAGAGCATCTTGAAATTCTTGTTCTTCCATTTATATTCTCCTCATCCTTCTCATGTGAATATCAAGAATTTATTCTTCTTCATTTCTCCTCCTTATGCGATTTACCTCTCCATGATTTGCCTGAATTCTGTTTTGAAGATTTGGTTCATTCCTTACCATTTCTGTTCGTTGATTTCCAGCTCTCCTCTGAACTCTACCATACTCAAGATCTTGATTGTTGCGAGCCTGTTCATGTCTTCTTATTCCATCCTCGTAATTGTTTTGATGCATTACTTGTTGCCTCTCAATTTCTTCCACAAGTTGCTGCTCTTCCTCTCGATTTTCTTCGCCATTCTGGTTATTTTCCCTTGGAAATGGTTTTGTTCGTAAATTTTCCACGTTTTGTTCGTTGTTCGGTACTAAAATGAAGCGATTCTCTCGATTTATTTCAACCATATTCTGTGTTTGTCCTTGCATAACACTTTCATCCAGATTCTATTGATTGTTGGTGAATTTCGTTATTCTCTCTCTGGTCTAACACTTTGTAGGAGCGGAATATCACAACAAATGATAACTTACGAGATTGTGGAGAGAAAATACATTTTGCGAGCAAAGAATATTTTGCGAGCAAGAAGGACATTTTGCGAGCAAAGGAAACCACGAAGGTTCGCAAGATAATCTTCAAATCCGAAATGGCGGGACAACACAACTGTCATCTATTGTAAAATCGTATAAATAGCCATTTAGGCATGAGAGGAAAGGGAGAGACACATTTTGAGAGAGGGGGTGATTTTAGGAGGAGAGAGAAAATTTTAGAGAGGGATTTATTTTCTTTATCATCTTCTTCCCCAAAATTCTAGAGCTCCAAATATTCATTAATGGAGTCTCAATTGTAAAATCATGTAATCACATACAATCACTAGTGAAGCACCGTGGATGTAGATCACATTGATCGAACCACGTAAAAATCTTTGTGTCTCTTTATAATTTTAGTACCTTAATTCTTAGTTTCATATCAAATTAATTAGGTTTAGGAATCATTTTAATGGATTCTAATGAGGGTGTAGTTGTGAGATAATCCGCAACTACATAATTGGCGCTAGAAACAGGGAGAGAGAGGAAAAGATTTATCCTTCCTGTAACTTGTTGGTTCAAGAAAGTTCAAAGAAATTAGCTATTATTGGTGATGAAATTACGGCAAATCTCATCATTTGAAGAAGACAAAAAAGAGGAAGATGCATAATGCTCGTTCAAAAAAGAAAAGAAAAGTAGATCAAAGAAACTTTTACCAATGATTGAGAAGAAAAATCATTCCCCTAAAACTCATCTATTACTTTCTTAAATTTTTAGCTACGGTCGTTTATAAAGAAAATTTTGAAAACACTTTGTAAAAACTTTAGTTTCTCTTTCTAAAAATCTGATTTAATGTCTAAGATTTTGATTTAAAACAAATTTTGATTATAAATTTGTCTTCAATGAATCATGTTTTGCGAGATTATTTGAATTTCAACAATAGTTGGGATTGAAAATTTTCGATTGATTTGGAAATTTTCTGTGAACAAAGTTAAAGAAATTTTTGATGACAATTTCCATTCTCCACAAAACTACACTTTGGCATGAACCTTCCTAAATTTCTACTTGAATCAATCTTTCATTCGTAGCCTTTGCATTACTTATTAAGTAAGATTGAAAATATTTCCAAGCACAATGTGATCGTCATTACTTTGTCACTAGACCCAATGGGGATCAAGAAAGACAATGAAGTATTACGGTAAAGATAGATTAATTCAATTTCAAACGAGTTGACAAGTCTAGATAAATGAAAAAGCTAACATGTAGTTCTACGCAAAGAGTGGAGATGCAAAAATTAAGCGGAGAAAATAGAATTAGTTTCGAACAAACATAAACTTGCGAAGTTATCAGTTCCTTTACATTTTTGATGCTACATTTTTGATGCTACATTTTTCAAGTTATCTATTCTTTCGCAAGTTTACGTCTCTGTGTCTTTTGCAGCCATGATCGATGATGAGTTGATTATTAATATGTGTCATTTTCGCAAGTTTATGAAAGGAGCCTTATTTAGCAAATTCTTGCTCATCATCACCAGTTTACTTTACAAGTGAAGGAGTCACCAGTCTAGAACCAAAATAAAACAAAGAAGTATTGGTTTGAGCAAACACCAACAAATCAGGGAGGATTCATCTAGCTAAAGACCACCAGCAACGTGAGTAGCAGCGAATGAATAAGGGAATTTCTACGTCTATCATCACCGGTTGACTCTTTCATGACTACACCGATTCTCATGTTAAAAACCAACACAACGAAGCAATAGATAACTTCAACAACACAGTGGAGGCTTTGTCAGGAATACGAGTATAAGAAAGAATGAGTTTATATTTGTACGAATGTAAACTTGCGAAATAAACACCTGGAACAACTCATATTCTCCCAAACAAGAACAACTAATAAAAGGAGATCAAACAAGACAATCAACAAACCATCCAAGTTGCTTTAAAGATTTGAGATACACCATGGAAAAGTAAACAGTAAAGTTAGAATGGGAAGAGCAGCAAAAGAAGGAAAGATGTGATGATTTCATTCACCTCACAAACAACAAATCAGTTCGCATCCTGCAACTACATTTTTACGAATATTAAAAATTCGTAATAATTCAATTCCAATTTCGAATATGAGCATACAGTAACTTGCAATACAATGGCAACCCGATTCAATTCATACAAAGATGGAAAACGTCGAGTTCAAAATGAGAAGGAATCGATTCATAACTTGACAAGGTGATAATCAAAACAACCAAGGACTATTTTGCGATCATCAACAAACATTCACAACAGCCCAACAAACCAATCTATGTCGAAGAGGCATCATCCAGTTCATAACAAAGAAAGAAGACAAAATAAAGCAAATTAATTTGCGATGAAAATTAATTTGCTAAGTAAATTTACAAAAAAGATTCATTTTGAGAAGTAATACAATTCAAGGCAAGTCAATTCAAGATTGAAATTATCAACAAGAAGCATAACTACTATAACGAGAATATTAAATCGAATTCCTCAAAACTCTCAAGAGCATCAAGTTTTAGTGGATCTATGAATTCCAAGGGAAAATATGAAGTTAACAAAGAGGGAATCAATTCAATAGCTGCTTGAAGTTAATAGATCATGCGAACTTGATAATTTACGAGAAGAAGAGTAGGGTAAAATAAAATCAAAGAAGGTAATATCATTAAGATAAGAATGAGGAGCTTGTACGTATCCAGTACTAAACTCTATCTCACCAAAGAAATTGTTTAGCTATTAGCGACAACCAATTTCAGTTTGCATAAATTCCATCCACAACACTTTCACTTCGACTCAACCATCTTAGAACCTAGCTCCATACACCCAAGACAGATCGATTCAAACCAGTAGCTCTTAATTTGTCATTGAAAATTGTCGAGATCTGGAAACTTCACAAACGAAATCGTAGTTGCCGGATTGAGATGATTAAAAATCCATTTAACCCTTTGAGTTTGATCATTGCAACAAGACCCATTTTTTCTTCATCCATGTACTTCACATTCAAGCCAACATCTTCAATTAACCAATTTCAGATCACATACAAACCCCATTCATGGATTTCATTCTTAAATCCAAATATTTATTCGAATCTATGTATGGGGAACATCAAATACCTTCGTAAAATAATAATAATAATAATAATAATAATTACGAAGTCAATTTTGAGAAATGGTGGTGCGCAATTGCTTAATCGATGGGCAAATTTCAATCGAAGATCTTGGATGTACATAAGCTTTGGGACTGAATTCAAGTTAGGGATTGGGGATGTAAAGACAGTGAAGAAGCAAGAGTAATGGGAAAATTTATTAAAACTCAGAAAAAGTTAGTTGAAGCATAATACTTTCTGCGAATATAATCTCTTTTTATGGGAAAATGAATATGTTCAATAAAAGAGACAGTAAGATTACAAGGGAGAAAACGAAACCAGCGACTGATGGTCAGCAAGGAAGAGTATGAGTTAGAGGATTCACATTCGAGTCTCCATATTCGCATAAAAATTTTGCACGCCATAAGCGTTTGTCATGCGAATATTCTAACACCAACACTTCTACTCTTTGCACCGCAAATATTTACCTGCGAACCTTCAAAGACATGAATTTATATCGTAAATATTTCCTTCGTAGATGTTAACTTCGTACAAATGTTTACTTCACAGATGTTCGTCTACTTCGTGTAAATCATTACTTCGCAGATGATCGTTTACTTTGTGCAAATTATTACTACGCAAGATTTTTGGATATTTCGCAAGAAGAAAGTGGGAGATTATTACACAAGAAATGACAAGTCATATACTTCGCAAGAGACAACAACAAGCCGTAAAAAGGTAAGTACCATTTCCTTGAATACTTTATTTACTAAAGACAAAAGAATTTTGATTTAATTTACTAAAACCGATATACTACTTAAAAATTCTACAATTTCTAAGATTTCAAAATATTTCAAAGATTTTTTAGGTTGGTGAAAACCACGATAATCGCAAGATTCAAAAATGACTTCATCACAAAAATTTAAAGATCTCAAAAAAATTTCAAAGACTTCAAAATTACAAAAAAAAAAGAGAAAATTAAATTCCTATATTTCTATAGAACAATTTTGATTCATACTTCTCATACTTTTTATACTAAAGATTTTATGAAAACATTCAACATTTTATGTGCATGAAACATTTACGATGGGTTTTTACGAATACAAATAATTTTGATTCTACTTATAAAAAGGCGAAAAAATACCGCCAAAAATCAATTGCGATTAATTTGCGAATAAAAGACCGTTAATCTGTGGATCAACCTCCAAAAAAGAAAGAGAGCGCGAGAAAATTTTATACAGGCAAACCTTTGTAGGCGTACACCCTAGTTCGCGAAGCTATAATTCGTAAGAGGCAAAGTCCTAAAGTACGTCATTTAAGGGGTACCTATAACGTGGCTAAGGGTAACAGGAACACCACCAAGGGCCCTTAGTACATGGTAAAAAATTTGGGTACAACCCAATAATGGGGTACCTATCCGGGTTAGACACCTTGGATTCTCACCTAATCTAACGACATTAGCAATATAAAATGCGGTGTAATAGGATTTAGGTTGGGCGACTAAGGCATCTTGTCTTTCCCAAGAAGTGCGAGTAAAACGATCAAGGCGCCAGGTACACGGTTGAGTCAAGAGTGTCGGGTGAGGTTGAACCACATCTGCCATTTTGAAAAGTCTTGGCAAATGATGCACTTGGCCCAAAGATACCCCATAGGGTGCAACCTCGTAACTATAAGCCATATAGGCAAAAAGGATAAGAGGTTGCGATCAAAAAGCAGTTGTTAGTAACCCAGGATGGGAAGAGCTAACCTTGTATGTTCGATGTACGCTTCCTTGAAGGGGCAATCAGGGGGAAGATAAAGGGCAGCACCCTCCATTAGGGAGCGATAAGTGCTATAAGACGCAAATGTCACGAGGCTTCTTGTTTGCGAAAACATAAAGGCTTGTCATATTTGGGCAACAAATGAAGTTGCGCGAGCCTTCAAAAAAAAAAAAAAAAAAAAAAAGAAGAAAGACAGAAAGAAAAGAATAAAGAACTCATGAGAACATAATAAAGAAGTTAAGATGAGATCAATGGGTCACTACATGAAAGTGTAGAGACGTCTGCGATTTCATCGCAAGACGGCAATGTCATGGGGCTTTATGTTTAAGAATATTTAGGCCTGTCATATTGTCGCAACAATTCCTGAAGAGGCTAAAATACTGTACAAAGAAGTTAAGATGAGGTCAATGGGTTTTTGCATGAAAGTGTAAGAACGTCCTGCGATTTCATCGCAAGACGATAATGTCACGAGGTTGTATGTTCGCAAGAATGTTCAGCCTTGTCATATTATCGCAAATAATTAATACAAAAGAGGTGGAAAAATAAGACCTTTACTTAGGAAGGCATGATAAGACCACAACAATTAATTCCATCAGTATCATTGAAGAATTTTGAAGAGAATATATATCATGAAGACAATCCCATTGAAGAAACAAAGAAGACAATCCCATTGAAGAAACAAAGAAGACAATCCCATTGAAGAATTTTCACGAAGAAGAAGCGATTTCATTCGCGATCAAAGACTTAATATATATAAGAAAATACATAAATAAACTTGCGAAGATAGTTATATGAATGGAAGAAACTCAAAGTTATATCAATTTTACTACGGAAAAATGAGCTAAATGTGAGAAACTTGAAATATGCATTATAATAGATAAGTATTCACATCATACAAGCATCATACTCGCATCATCCAAGCATTATATTTGCATCATAAATGCATTGCATAAACATTTCATGGCATAAGCATCGCATACATATTTCATAACATAAATATTATATTCGCACAAGTATTGTACAAAATTTTACAGGAAAATACCACGAAAACTTCGCGAAAAGTTCATAATTCGCAGGACTATTCATAGTTCGTAACACTATATTCGTAACACTATGTTAAGTAACACTATATTCGTAACACTATATTCGCAACAGTACATTCGCAACAAGATGTTCGCAGCACTATTCACAGCACTATTCCAAATTTCGAAATGCATGAAAAACTCAGAATTCGTAGAAATATTCGAAGATAACAGGTTACCACTTGAGGAAGAGGCAACATAACAATAGAGATGCAATTTAATTATTCAACATTTTCTCAAGAATTCTCTTTCAAAGATAAAGAACGGTAGGCAACTATGGATACCCAAGAAAATATTTGATGTTCTTTATCTTCTCAGTAAGAATCCTCACCAAAAGTGGAATAATAATTTCACATGAACAGAGAGGCAATATTTATCACTCTCTTAAGGATACTTCATACTTCTTATATATTTCGAGGATTAAGTACTTCTTATACTTCTTCAAGGATATTTTATATTTCTTATACTTCATACTTCTTCAAGATACTTCACATACTTCATACTTCGCAAGATGATACTTCTAATTACTTCTTAAAGCTTCAGAACTTCGCAAAAGAATAGAGGCAAGTATATACTTTTTGAGTTTGATATTCTTTCGCTCGTTCCTTCATCAAAAAAGATCAAAGACTACTACAACGGATTTTTTTATTAAAGATCACTCTTCAAGCAATATTCAATAAAAAAGAGGCAAGATGTAGGAGCGGAATATCACAGCAAATGATAACTTACGAGATTGTGGAGAGAAAATACATTTTGCGAGCAAAGAATATTTTGCGAGCAAAGGAAACCACGAAGGTTCGCAAGATAATCTTCAAATCCGAAATGGCGGGACAACACAACGGTCATCTATTGTAAAATCATATAAATAGCCATTTAGGCATGAGAGGAAAGGGAGAGACACATTTTGAGAGAGGGGATGATTTTAGGAGGAGATAGAAAATTTTAGAGAGGGATTTATTTTCTTTATCATCTTCTTCCCCAAAATTCTAGAGCTCCAAATATTCATTAATGGAGTCTCAATTGTAAAATCATGTAATCACATACAATCACTAGTGAAGCACCGTGGATGTATATCACATTGATCGAACCACGTAAAAATATTTGTGTCTCTTTATAATTTTAGTACCTTAATTCTTAGTTTCATATCAAATTAATTAGGTTTAGGAATCATTTTAATGGATTCTAATGAGGGTGTAGTTGTGAGATAATCCGCAACTACACACTTGATCTTGCAGCACTTTGAGATCTCCTCCTTTGCAACATCTCATTTTCCCTCCTCAATTCTTGATTCTGTCTTGTTAGATTTGCACGTTCTTTATCTTCAAACCTTCGTTCTTCCTGAATTCCTTGTCTCAATGTTTCTAATGCCTCCATTTCTCTTTCATGAATTGTTCCTCCCATTAATCTCCCATTTTATCTGATTTGCGGTTCTCTATAAGCTTCCTCTGGTGTATCAGTTCTCCAAGTGTGTACACTCACTCGATCTTGATATATTTCTATTTCTTGTGTTACTGTTTTTTGAGTTTGATTTCTTCGATTGCTCCTTCCCCTACTAGGTTCTCCTGTTATATTTTCTTCTCCATATGCGAGTCTTACACTTCTTCTTACTGCAGTCAATGGTTCTGATATATTTCTTCTTCTAGCCATTTCTCTGACGCATAATTCTTTAATTATCTCTTTAAGAAATCCCTGTTTCTAGCGCCAATTATGTAGTTGCAGGAAATCCTACAACTACACCCTCAGTAGAATTTGTAAAACTTTAAGAAGTTCTTGATGAAAAATGACAATTTTAATTAATATTCTCAACTGATTACAAAGAAATATGTTAATGGAAATTATAACAGTTACAACCTTCTCTGTTCTCTCCCCTAAGACTTTTTCTAACACTCACTTAAAGAACCTCTAAAAATTTAACATTTGAACTACTATTTATAGTGAAATCTGTACAACTGTATATAGCTTGCGAAGTATCGCGACTTCTATTCGTAAGTTTATTCTATATTCGTAATCTCTTCACACTTTTCCCGTGTTTCTTTTATTATCGCATTATCTTGCGACACTTCTCTCTTGTATTTGTTACTATGTTCGTAACTCAATATCTTGCGATATTATGTCCCTACAGTACTTGTTATCTCTCATGTGATGAACAAATCTTTCTTGCATTCTTAAAAGAAAATAGTTAATGTTTGAGATTATTCTATTGGTCTTATTTTGCCTTCCTAGTTAAAGGTCTTATTTTGCCAATTTTTCTTTTTGCGACAAAATTGCAAGACGTTCTTACATTTATATGCAAAAACCCATTGATCTTTCCTTATCCTTGTTTTGTCAATTTTTCTGCGTCAATATGACTAGCCTAAGTTCTCTTGCGAGAATGAAGCCCCATGACATTGTCGTCTTGCGATGAAATCGCAGGACGTCTTTACACTTTCATGTAAAACCCCATTGATCTCATCTTTTCTTTTCTCTTGGATTTTTGCCTCTTTATAATATTTGTCACGCGAAAATATGACATGCCTAAATGTTCTTTCGAACGTAAATACCCATGACATTTCCGTATTTAGACACTTATCATCTCCCTAATGGAGGGTGCCGCCCTTATCTTCCCCCTGGTTGCCCCTTCAAGGAGGGCACATCGGTCATACAAGACTAGCTCCTCACATACGGTCTTAACAATAACCAGTTTTTTTCGCAGCCTCTTATCCTTTATGCATATATGGATTATAGTTACGAGACTGCACCCTAAGTGGAGTTTTCTTCCGGCCGAGTGCATCATAGCCAAGACTTGCCAAGAATGGCCAGGGTAGTTTCGTACGCCCCGGGCACCCTTGGCTCAACCGTGTACCTCGACGCCTTGGTCATACTTTGCACTCCTTAGGAGAGACCCTCGGTCATCCAACCAGGGTATAACCTTATATAGCTGGAAATCCAAGGTACCTCCCCTGGATAGGTATCTCAAAGAGATGGACCCCACATCTCCATGACTCAGGTTCCAGTAGCGGTATAACCTTATCCCCGAGCCATGCAAACAGATACCCCCTTATATGACGCAACTTAGGTCTTACATTTTCCTCTTGCGAAATTGTATTCAAGAACTAGGATGTACGCCATAAAGGTTCGTCCCATTATTATGTCTCTGAGAAATTTTATTCGCGTTTCTTGCGATATTTTCGCGTTTCTTTATTCTTTCATTTCCGTCAATTCTTTCATTTCTGTCATTTCTTTCATTTCTTTGTGAGATATCTCTGCGAAATAATCACCAACTCTCTTCTTTGCGAAATAAACATCTTTATGAAGTAAATGAACATCTGTGAATTGTTTGTTCATGCTGCGAAAGTTTGCAAGGCAAGTGTCTGCGAAATAAATGCCTATGATATAAACCTTTACGAAGTATAAAAATTCTTTGCGAGGAAGATTCGAACCCTAGTCCTCTAGTTTTCATACTCCTTCTCTGACCATCTGGGCTATTCGTTTCTTGCGAAAGAAAGGCATAGTTCTGATATATTACTCCATTTCTTCGCCCCTTGAAGTTCAAAAACAAGAAAAAATATGCTTGGCGAGGGATTCGAACCTGCGATGATGAACTTCTTATCTTCAGTACTGGCCATCTGTACTATCTTTTGTTTGTGTAGGAATGGCGAGATTTGCATATATCTCATTTTAATGTCCTTTGTATACTCTTCCCTTTTGTCTTTTCTTTTCCTTCTCCTTCTATTGGTTTATTCATGGAAATTCTTCTTTGTCTCATGTCAATGTTGAACTCATTAATTTGAAATTCATTGTAAGCCTTTGGACTCCACATCATTTATTTCTTTGCCTGCACAACCAGAATCTCCTCCCGTCATGGAGGAGTAAGTCACGTTGGATAATCTCTTCCCATCATTTGATGTTGACGATGTAAGCTTCATAGAATCTCTTTTTCACGTATCTTTTTTTTTTTGATGAAGAAGAAGAAGAATTTATTAAAAAAGGAGGAAAAACAAAAAGGCAAAGCAACTTACAGGGTGTAAGAAGCAAAAATAACAAGCTAAATAAAAATTACATCCCAATTACACAGAACACTACTTGAAATCCCTCTTAGACTAGGTTTACTCAGTGAAGCACATGATAGTAAAAGATCCCTAGCATTTTGACAGAGTTGTACAATATTATTACTTCTATATTCAAACGTCCTAAGATTCCGTTCATTCCATATCGTTCATAGGCTAGCTGCAGGAATCAAAGACCATATATTTTTGTCATCTGCAGGTGCTTTAAAAGAGGACCAAGACTGCATCAAACCAAGTATAGTGGAAGGCCATAATCCAGAGAAACCATAGGATGGAAGCAGCGACTCCCATATTTGCCTTGATATCTGACAGTCAAAAAACAAATGTCTAACATTCTCCTCGGCATTACCACATAACAAGCACTTGTTAACATGACAGTAACCCCATTCAACGAACTTATAAATTTCACAAGCAGTGATATTTTTTCCCATGGCGCTATTCTTTCCCTTTCTTCTTCTCTAGTTTGCTGACTTCATATTCTTCTTTTCATCGTAGCATCATTCATTATATATTAGTGGGAATAAATCTTCAAGTGAAAACTTGTTAACATTCTAAGAAATTGTTCCTTCGCGAATTTCCATTTTCTGCTATATTCGAGATTTGTTATTCGCTGAGATTTTTGTGCTACTCCTCTTGTACTATTCACAAATTAGTTGGTGTATCTCGCATTTTGGATTAACTTCTCAGGAACAATACACTTCGCAGGAATTGGTATTCTTCGCAGGTTAGCTGCACATTGTTTTTGTTTCGGATCTGTTGGCTTTACTTGTTTTAGTGTGGTTTCTTTACTTTCGACAGTAAATTTTATAGACCTTCTTTTATTTGGGACTTCATTTTTCTTCTCCTGTGTTTCGTTCGTACTCAAACATGCGGCCATTGACTTTCTGCTGCGAAGTAATAGATATGAAAATATTTACTTTGCATACTCTTTTCCATTTCATCCTTATAACGATGTGATAAGATTTCTTTGTCGACCGTCTCTTGGCGCTGCGAATCTTTGGAGCTAATACATAAAAGAAAAAAAAGACATTAGTATTAAGAAAAAGATTAAGTTGCATTTCTTCGTATTGTCAATTTGTGGAACTATTTCTTCACTTAAACTTTCTTCTCGATTCTTGATATCTTTCTATATATTACTGACGAAAATGGATTCTTGTGGTGCTTCGCTTTATATTTCTCTCTTTGATTTCCTTATAATTGATGACGCTGGTTTGTTGCTTAAAAGCAAATGAGAGTCTGCGATGATTGCTGTGATGATGTGCTTTTCTGCGTCATTTGCTGATGATGATGGCCAAGTGAAGTAAGAATTGTGATGATTCTATTATTTTTGTTGTTGGCTAAGTAAGTTTGGGTATTTTATCTTATTTTTTATTTTCTCGCTGGGAACAATAGCTAAAAATGTTGATGAAGTAAACTTTACCTCTCTTCTTCCTTAACTGACCCTCGTTATGAGGTCCCGGCGAAATGATCCGCTGCTTTGTTTAAATACACTCAATTATATCTTCTTACTTATTTATTGAAGTAACTTTGAATTTTTCGCAGCTGTTGACTTGAATTTTCATAGCTCTGCAATGATATTTCCTGTTCATGTACGGTTTTTTATTTGTCTGCATATGTGCCTATCCTTTCGCATAAACTCCAATCTCTTTCGGTATTCCTTTGGCCATCTGTTCTGGCTTGGTGAATAAATCATTAGTCTTCTTCCTTTATCCACTATGTTGTCTTTGTCCTTTATGCTTTCTCCTCCGTTGGAATCTTAATTTTCTGTTAAAATGTTGGTGTTAGTTTAATCTATTTATTCGCTGACGTTGTGTATTGATAATTTGGTGGATGCATCTTATCGCAAAATAGAAATTTCACTGGATCTTTTGATTCCTTCATCTTTGACTTCAATCACAAAAATCATGTTCACATTAGTTGTTTATACGAGCAAAATTATGATTAAATTCAATGTTTATGGTTGTAAATTTATGATCAAAACTCTTTTGTGAAAAACAAAGATTAATAGTTTAAAATTCAAAATCTTCCAGATCTATAATATGAACATATAATTTAATAAGATAAGAGAGAATTTGTCCTGTTTGAACAGTTAATTGATGCCGACATTTCATTCCTATAAAGATTTCTTCGAATCTGCTCCTGCTTCCGAATATTTCTTCTTCTCCTTCTCTGTATACATTTCTCTTAAGTTGTGTTGGTTGTTCTTCAAACACATCCCTGCTTCTAGCGCCAAAATGTAGTTGCAGGAATTCCCACAACACACCCCTTATAATATCTTGATAATAATTTCTTAATCTAAACTCATTTAATATGATAATTAAAATACTAAATTATAAATGGACACACAGATTTTTTACATGGTTCGATCAATTTGATCTATCTCCATGATTCTTCACTATGATTGTTTAAATTTACATTGATAATCTCCATTAATGGAGTTCTAGATCTAGTTTTGGGGAAGAAGATGATAAAGATAATAAATCTCTCTCTCTCTTACAAAGTGTGTCTCTGATTTACAAAAATATGTATCCCCCCTTTCTCTCTCCTGCTCTTCTTTTTATATAGGTGTTTACATAGTGGATGACAACTCACATACAACTCATATTCCCCCTGTTTTAGGATCTCTTGCTACGTTCTCTCAGGACCTCGCTACGTTCTCGCAGGCTCTGCTAAGTTCTCCCAGGCTCCGCTACGTTCTCGCAGGCTTTCTCCACAACCACAAAATCTTCACATCTTTCTCGTGTTTTATGCTGTCGTTGTCTATTACGTCATTCTTTGAATTATTCTATGACACTCGCAGTGTGTTGTTGAAGAACTCACGGAAATGTTGTTAATAATTTCGTAAGAATGTTGCTGTGACGATATTAAGAAATTAAGAGAATTGTATTGCAACTATAGTTCTAGCATTCTATTGGTATATCATCATGCAAGCAGTCATTGTCAAAGCATATTAATTCTTACATTATCATTATACTGACATGTGTCGATTATATCTATCTGGTTATTGTAGATTAATTATGCTTTTATTATTGTTTCTGTCACATTTAATGGTGATTGACAAGAGTGTATTATCCTTATTCCAAGTTAAGAAAGAGAACCCAAAAGAACCAATATGATGACACTATTATTTTGGTTTAAAATTTTATTTTCCATCGAATGGATTATTTGTACCTTATTTCTATAAGGTGCATATCGATGTTTTTGTTTTAAATAGCTACAAGGTGAACATATTTGATCAATTACATTGTACTTTTAAGGAAAAAATAGTGTGTTGCGAACTTTTCTCACTTAAGGTATTTTACCACATTTATCTTTATACTCAAGATAAGTGAATTTGATAGTTCACGGGGATTTGTTTTTTATTATATCACCCAAACTTGAATTCATGGAATAGTCGCTGATGAAAATAAAGAAAAAGAATGAAGGAAGACGAGAATTGATAAAGGGGAAAGTCAATGAATTAAATTAAAGGGAGCAAACGTCAGAGAGAGATAATACAAATTTGTCCAAATCAGCTAAATACGTGTACAGACACATCATTCGGGAGGAGAGTATGGAGTAAAGAGGGGAGGAGAATAGCATTTCTGGTAAAAAATGATCCAACAAAAGAAACCAATTTTTGATGATACTTTTGCTTTTAAATGAAAGGGAAACTACTACATGTTGTGAGAAATGAGGAAGACATCATTTGGAGTTTAAGAATCATAAACAGACTTCATAAAGAAATCATGTTAAGCATATGGGTAGCACGGATGCACCTAAATTAACCATGTATCCGCGTCGACACTTGGACGCGTACTTATCCAGGACAGACATATCGGTGACATCGGATGCATATGTTACATATTAGTTTAATACAAATTTAATATTTATAAAAGAAATTATTAGTATTGTTGAGAAATTACATTCATAATATATACTCCCCCCATTTCAAAAAGATAGGCTTGTTTGATGTGTAATTTGTACATGAAACAGTCATATCTTTTTGAAACGGAGGTAGTACATTTTAGTGGGAAATATCACTAATTTCATAACTTGACCGCATCCTAGTTTTTTGAGAATTTGTTCGCGTCGTGTTCGCGTCACCATATCCGCGTATGTGCAACCCGGCTAAGAATCCAAGGCCAAATGTATCTCACCATGCGCATCATTATTGAATCTAAAAGAGGCTAAGTCATAAGTTAGCATTACCATTTTAGCATGAGAAACAACATTCAATCTTCTTGCCACATAAAAGTTCCAAACAACACTATCCCTAGCAATAACTCCTACTTCATATACAGAAGAACTTTTGCTCTAAAAATAGAAAAAAAATTAGAATAACAGACATTAATGGGAGAATCGTAAATCCAGTTACTATACCAAAATCTAACGTTAATTCCTTATATTAATTTTAAACTTAACATTCTTCATAAATATAGAGATAAATTTTATAATAGCTCTCCAGACAAATCTACCATAAGGATATTTGAGAGTTTTTGAAAGTCAACTAACTTCAATATTTCCATATTTTTATGTAATAATTATTTTTCACAAAGCATACATCTTTCTCCACAGCAAATCTCCAAGACCATTTTGATGGAAAAGCGTGATCTTCTTGTTTAAAATATTGATACCCAAACCTTCAGATGTCTTCCTCTAGAAAGAGAACTCCATTTAACCAAATGCAACCTCGTACCTCCTTTATTATAACATCACAAAATGTGGCAAAGCATATGGATGTTGTGTTGTCAACCACTTAAGCTAATTTCAAGTTCTTTCCCTTCCTAAAATATGGACTAAAGTACAACGATAAGAACAAGTTCCTTCCACAGAGAGGTATGAGTTATTATTCATATTCAAAAACTTATTTAACAAGTGGTATTTATGAGTATAATCTACATCAGTTAAACTAATCATGCTAGAAAGAATGAGTAAATAGGATCAATAAGTTGGGAATACTAGTTGTAGGTTCATCTGCAGTCATATGACATGCACTTTAACTAATAACTCGAGTTGTTACTTAGTCTTTCATTACCCAAAGCCCTAGAACATCCCATTGATAGCATAATCCGATAAGTTATTTATGTCATCACATACCAGAATGATTAATAAGCCAATACTACTCAAAGAAAAACCTAATGCAATGTGCTATTAATTTTAATCCTTCAAGAGTGTTAAGCTCAATGGATTAGGATAAAAATGCAATAAAAATACTACGAGTAATCTATTTAATATAGGTGAATCTTATACATGAAATCACATGAAGGTTTTGAACACAATCAGGAATCAAAATATGCTACTTCCGATATGAAGCTTACATCCAATGTTGTTTTTCAATCAATAAGATATGACAATGTTTTGTCTCTTATTTTTACATTAATTGTCTCTTTTTTTATCATTGATTTACATCTCAATGAGCAATTATTCACAGATGTTCATGGTAGTAGAAATGTTCTATCAGGAAGATCCCAATCATACCATTTTTATGATATTATTTTTACTAAATTAATCAAATCGTTTTTTCATTTTTAATCACTTATGTGATCAATATCATCAGATTTGATGGATGTTATTATTACATGTTATCAAGGTTTGTTTATCAGAGCCTAATGAAACCTTATTATTTTCAACACTTAGTGTTCACGCCTTTTGGAACAATCCATTTCAAAGTGCTTAGAATTGTGTTTATATATACCCAAAATGTTTGAGATAATGTGTCAATCAAAGTTTGTGTTTGAAACTAATACAAAAGGTCACCCATTACTAAAACTTCCAAATCTAATCATAACGACCCACGAAGTTATCACACCACTATTCTCCTCTATTCACAAGGATGAAAATGTAGAGACTAATATCTTGTACCATGTTGTCAATCCTCTACACTGAAATAATTTTATTCACAAGACCCATACAACAACACTTGAAAGAAAAACTAAATTCTGATAATCTCAATATAGTAATCATACCACGATTTATGTTATAATATCTCACAAACATCAATCAGTTGGATAATAAAATAACCCCACATAAACTCCCGTAATGTCACATCAATTTCATTAAAAACAACTCAATGATCACAAAAACCAAATCATTCTAACAAATTCCAACCTAACTACCACCACCATAATAACTTGAAATTACCAAATCCATAAAACCATAATCAATAATAACAATAAATAAACATAACATAAAAAATCTTAAAAGTAAACCCAAAACATGAGATGTGGAAACATGACAAAATTACCTGACGAACAGATTCATAACAAACAAGAGTATTCAATCGAGATTTCGCTGGTTCTTTAAGCACAAAATCATTGTAACAAGCTACAACAAAAATAAATCAAATTAAACCTGAGATCCACGATTTTGAGAAAGGAAAAAAAAAAGCATAATACCTCGATGATAAAACCCTAGAAAAAAAAGTCTTGTACTTAAAGATCGCAGCTGAAGAACGACTACCGTATGATCATTTCTGAAATTAACCGTTTGA
The DNA here is from genome assembly GCA_023529315.1 of Papaver bracteatum. Classification (NCBI taxonomy): domain Eukaryota; kingdom Viridiplantae; phylum Streptophyta; class Magnoliopsida; order Ranunculales; family Papaveraceae; genus Papaver; species Papaver bracteatum. Next base: position 18,658 of record JAJJWX010002613.1, read on the forward strand.
TCTAATTTGTTGTTTGGAGATTTAATTGTACAATGTTATATCAATCAAATCTTTTTGTGTGATTTTACTAGGTTACTAAGTGATGTTCTATTTTGCATGTATGGGGCTTGTGCTCTTGCATGAGAGAAGCCTGGTATAAAGTAACTTATCAAAATTTTGTGTTGTATGAATTACTAGTGATCATGATTATCACCACGGTAGATCATATTTTTTTATTATATCGTTGCTCTGGCATGTCATCATGATTCAATAAAAAAATATTATTAATAAAATACACATAATAATAATAGTTAAATAAAATTATTATTAAAATACTTTATTAAAACACCAACCGACCCCGTGTAAAGACTTTATTAAAATACTTGATTATTAATTAAATAAAATTAATAATGATGTAATAATAAAAATAATAATAAAGATTCTTGTTGATTTGTAATAAAATGCCCCTGGTGGTACATTACCTTACCTTTCATAATAATAATAATAATAATATAAAATAAAATAATAAAATGTGTTCTCAATATATGTCCCTTTATTACCTAGTTATTGTGTTTTTAATGCATGAAGTACAATTTCATAATTAGGTTAGCATTTATGCACATTGTAAATATATTAAGAAAATATGAATAGTTCTTTAGTTTTTCCATACATTTAAAGGGAAAAAAAAATGTAGATGTATATATAATTATAATATTTGGCTGGTAATCTTAATTTATTTATCGTTTCTACCGAAAATAATCATTATTACTTTATAAAATATTATGTGTTATTCGAGAGTACTTGCTACTCACTACGTAACTGAGCCGATAGTAAGTTCATCACCGAAAACAAGATCAAGGATTAAGTCGAGAATCAGACAAGAGACCAAAATGAAACATCTAAATCAAAATATAAATTCTCTAAGCACATTTGAAGATTCGACACTTCTGTCCCGATCCAACTTTTAAGTTTTCAACCTAAATTGTTTGATCATTTACAAATGATAATCCCAAACTTACATCAGAAAAATAGACGCATCATATTGCAACCATAACAATTTTTAACAAAAATGAAGAGTGAGTTTTCTTTTTTTTATCGGGTAAAAAATGAATAGTGAGTAAGTCTCATAAGATTAACCGAGAAAAAAAATAATAGAAAACTAGGTTTATGATAACTTCTCGGATGTTTATAGAAAAGTTTTCAGTGAGTAGTAAACACTTCCACTTTACATTGTTCTTGTAATGGCAAGTTAAACAGTAGTAAATAGGCCATCTGTTTTTGTGATGTATTGGTCCTTAGAGTTGTGTTTTTCTATTTCTAGTTGAGTTTCAGGACCTTTTCCTCATAATTACAATCTCTACCGGAGTTTATCCATCCATATATGAGTTTTTCCTATTGTTCCGTAATGAAGAGATGAGAATATCCATGTGGACAATTAATCTATATGTTAAAACGAATCCAAGTATATGATTAAGTTGGAGGGACTAGATTAAATCAAACCTTTGCAGAGAATCAGTAGGAATTTTTTTTTTGGATTAGACATTAACTTGTCAATATGTTAAAACTTTGTCTCACATATTCGTATTCTATAAGTTGTTTGAATTATCTACAATTACATACACATTTTTGTTAGAGCATTGCTTGGTTGAACCCACGAGGCCTTGGTATGTCAAATTGTCAAGTTTTGTTTTCAAGTTTAGCTCTAAAACTCGGAATTGCTTGATTTGATTACTAGAGTCAACTGCGTTAGGTTAGACTAAGAATATAGATATATTGAGACTTGCTCTTGTTACTCACGAAGAACCTGAAGACGTATCGGCAATAAAAAATATATTATTAATTCTTCAGTTTGATGTAAGTAACTAGAAACTTGACTTATTATAGTTCTGTCATTTCTCTGTCAAGTCAGTGTTTATTGAAGATTTAACCTACGAAATAAAGTTTGTTTACATGTCTCTAGTATTGGTAACTTAGTAATTATACTATGATCAAAGTATCAAAGAATGGTATACTAATTGTTTCCATAACTTAGTAATATGAGGTTACGAAGTATACATTATCAATAAACTTCGTGTTATCGACATTGCATTAGTTGGTAATTCTTTATTATTTAGTGTAATGAACTTCCAGATAAATCAGTACCTTGGAACTATGTTTATTTACATAATTTAAGGAAATACAATCCTTATATCTGACTAAAACTTACATTTACGATATATTTACTATATTAGAGCTTGTAAACAATTGATTTGTGGATGAAAACTTGAGATCTTCGTTTATTTCCTTCCCACCCTATCCAATAGCTACTCCAAACAATTCTCGACAAAGACGACAATACAATAGAAGTTCTTTTTCCCATCTCCATAATCCTTATTCTTTTCTAATTTGATGTAAACATTCAACATACTTGACACTCGAGACATCATTCTTGTAACTTCTTCTTCTCTTCCCATTACATCACTAATTTGAACCTAACAAAAATGAATAATAAGTTAGTTTATCAAACCTTAAAACAAAAAAAGTATAAAAAAGAAACCCTAGCTTTGATAAAACATACCTGGTGTTTATAACCAAGTTCCAGCGAGTAGTAAACCTTTCCACCTTCACATTCTTCTTGTAATGGAAAGTTACATAAAAGTAAATAATTCCATCTCTTTCTGTGATGTATTATTTCTTGGAGTCTATCTTTTCAATTTATAATTGAGTTTCGGACGATTGCCTCTTACAATCTGTACTGGAGTTTTTCATAGCTAAATGATGTTGCATAGTAGATGACGGTTATTAATGAGGAGGGAGCTGTTTTAGCAAATACTTTGGTTTCCATTTTGTTTTTGACACAACTTTATTCTCTATTCATGTTGGTTTATTATGATGAGATGTGGATCTCCATGTGGACAAGAAATATATATGAGCCAACGACTCAAAGTATATGATATATTAAACTGGAGGGACTAGATTACACCTTTTAAAAGAATTAAAACAAATATTTTAGATTTTTGGATGGGCATCTAGTTTCACATTTCAGACTTGAGTTTGTTACCCTAGAAACAAATCCCAACTAATAGGTTGTTACTCGTGTATATATGTCCAGACTAGAGGATTTTGAAAAACTAACTCTAGGTCGAGTCGATTTATGGTTAATGAATTTTGAGGTGGGGTGTTTATATAAATACATATAAGTATGTTACTCCATCACCATCAACTTCGTAATTGACAGAATTCTCTATTATTACTATCATGGAAGACAAGCAGTTAACATTGACAAAGGTATCAGATGCGAGAAGTGCACTACAATGTCCTCCGAGTCATAATGCAACACCTTGGCTTGTGTTTACAAATGGATAACGTACAAATTTTCATAGCTTTTATAGTCTTTGTGAACCCAATAATATAAATTGCACCAAGTCTATATCATAGATGCATGGAAAAACATATTATTATAAAACTTCTCATCAAGGATAACTAATTGTTATTAGTCATATTTACTACAATGTCGAATACTCTGTGCCTGAGTCAAACTTATATGATTATTCTTGTTGGAACCATATATCATTGTAAATTATTCAACTACCTAAACTCGATCGGGGACCAATTACTACCGAAAATGAATTACCATCAAAAGAATTTTATCTATGGACTTAGTGTTGTCCTTGTCACCTTCGAGTACTAGTAATTTTACTACTTATAATCTTGACCACAATGAAGGATACATGGTATTCCTACCTTTTAAACGCGTAAACCACATAAAAGGGACGATAAGCCTTGTAACATACTAGTTTTTTGTAGACCATAGACAAACTTGATTTTGTGATTTTGCCTCTTGATCGTGTTAGTATATTTTTTTCACAAACCGTATGGGATAAATAAAATGAACAATCACTTGTTCGATTTTCACTTTGAGAATGCAAGTTAGATTCTACTCTTTCACACTTGCTCAGTAATTTCTCAAGTTTTCTCAAATCGTCATATGTTCATCTCTTTAAAAAAATCACTTTTATAACATTTATAGCCCAACTAACCTGAATTGAATGAAAAATATTTTAACAAATTGCCCTCATAATATCTTTCTCAAGATTCAAAAAACGATCACAATATAAATACCAACCTTAAAAACACTAAGAATGAGTTGTAGGTTCATGATACCTATTAAGACCTCATGGCCATGCTTCCAGACTTTTTGTTATATATACATACATGTACCATACTAAATTATATTGCTATATGGGTGGGATTTGAAGTTTAGTCACTAATATGGAGGCCCAAATTTTTTCCACCACCCAGTTTACTTAAGCTGATATGATTCTACAATAGGAGGCCTAAAAATGTGCCACCACACCGATTTGCATGCATCCCAATAATATCCAATGTGGTTTGTGTGCAGTACCATTCACAAAGAAAATTAATTGTTGGCACATGTCATATGTGTCTGCACATAATTAGCACATTTTTTAAGCAAAACATAGGACTACCAAAAACCAGTCCTTAGATAAAGATGGAATGAGCCAAATATGGGGTACAGATCAAGCCATACGTATGGCATTTGTTTTATCCCATTGAGATAGGTCATGAGAAACTCTATTTGCAACGATATTAAAACATATAAACGAGATAAATTTAAACTTAGGAATCGGTGCTTTAACGTCTTGTAACAGGAAATGAGTTCTCTGATCTCCCATGAAATTCTTCTTGTTTAAGTTAAGATAGCTTTGGAATCAAGCAAACAATATCCACCATTACATAAACAAGATATAAACTTTGGTTAGGTAAAACTGTAACCTAACCATGTACAAAGACTATGTTCAACATGGTTAGCCGAAACTAGCCAGTTTGAACTTAAAAGTTTAATATTCATTATCATGAATACACAAGAAATTAACTGATACAGGTGTATCCGTACTCCTTTAGGGAACTTAGTTAACCTCAAACTAAGTTGAGGGAAGAATCCTATTCTACACAGGAATCCTTGTTTAGGAAGAATTCCTATAGGGAAGAGTTTTCTTTTAGGCAATACTCTTAGTTTAGGAAATAGATTCCTAATAGAATTCCTTGGTCGGATGAAGGCTATAAATAGAAGGATTTGGCTAATAGATAAGGACATATACTATACACAGAAAACCTAGAGAAAGCTTGGAACAATACTTGTGCAAGCTTAACAAACAATTTAAGGTCAATCCAATCTTTAGAGAAGATTGTGAGCGTAACAAAGAGAGAATTGTAACTGTTTTCTTGTTCATAATGTAGAGAAGATATTTTCTTCGAATTACTACTTGTGTTCATTTTCTAAGTTTCTCGTCTATTATTATTCTGAATTCCGCCTTTATAGTAATAGCTACCAAGGTATAGAGATCAATACGTATCATTAACTCTGACTCACAACATTGTGATCAATTAAGTCTAGTGTTTTAGAGAGTTAATCAAATGTTCATTATCTCATAGACATAATTTAAACACACTTGAAAATATGATCGACATGATTAGTATATGTACGAGTACAAATATGTAGTAGTTCATGAACGGTTCAGTCATAGTACACATACCAGTTTGGAAACTTTAAACCAAAACCAAGTTCCGGAGTTCACAGAACTTTCAAGGTTTGGATACCATTTTACAAACTTTCTACCAAACTTAAATTCTGGAGTTCACGGAACTAAATTGGTTTGAGTACCAGTTTGGAAACACTACCGAGTTCAAGAACACAAAACTTTTTTATCTTGCGTACCGGTTTGGATGTTCACCCCTGGATCTGTAACCGCAGTTCAATAATGGTTTGCATGCGAGTATGCATACCGATCTGGTTCACGAGTCACACAGATTTTCATATGATATACATAACTATGTGTACCAATAATCTGTAAGCCGATATATAGCTACTCCTCTACGTGTACGAGTACATGTAATACGGTTTCTGATACCAATGTCTTGTATCCGAATCAATAGTAGTTCTATATTTCCTCTCTAAACTGAATCGCAACATTTTTTAATAACACAATGACACATATCACTGTTCTAGATTATTTTCGAATGATAATCTTGAATCATGATTTTAATTCCGAATAATAAATTCTTTAAGTGAAATTCATCAATTATGAACAAATGTTCATTAATCTTAGTCATTATATTTCTAGAAATTCATCAACTAGATAAATAGTTTTCAAATCGAAATTATTGTATATGCAATAGTCTAATTAGTTATTGAAGCTTTTGATCTTTAGAAAGGAGAAATTTTTATCCTTCGCAACATTAAGATCGTCTCAAGTTGATTCTTCTTAGCACTCAAGACTATATTCTTATTAAAATTCTTCTCAATAACAAAAGAATATAACTTGAGACATAGGTGGTTCGAAGAAACAATCATTGTATTCAAAAACGAACATTCACTTCTAATAAGGTTTTATTCTCAAATCAATTTTTAGTTTTGATATATCATCGATCATATATGAAGTTCTCCGAGTAAAAAATAAATTTGGTTTGATCTGCATCCGATTCATGGTGAAGTACCAATCTTCTACATTTCTGGATGGATTCTATAAAGGGAATGAGTTTTAATGGATGTTTCAAGCATATGAAGAATATAAGTAAATAAAAGGGAAAAATGATAGTAATCATACCTTTCAATTCATCATTTCTTTTAGAATCGAACGAGAGAATTATTAGAAGATGAATGATGATTCTACTTGAGAAGATTTCAAAGATTGGCGAAGCAATTCAATTTCTTTTTCCAAGGATTGACGGAAGAAGAAATGTCCGGATTCCTTCAAAATATTTGTCAACTAACATTAGGAAAGTTGAATAATTTCTATCCTAGATTTGGGGACAAGATAGGTTTTTCGAGACTAAATTGACTAATTGTAGAAATCATCAATTGGAATTAATGGTGTGGGTTTAGTTAAATCAAGATATAGTTTTGACAACTAAATTTGAGGGCTTGGATTTTTTAGCTGAGATTTCATCTGAGGAGTTATTTTGTTGAAATAAACCAAAATCAGATAACAAATTAGAGAAATTGAGATAGTAACTTAGAGAACTTGTAGAAGTTGCAGAAAAACAGAATAGAGAGTATGAGCAGAAGATAAAAGAACAATGTCCAAATTCTCTAACGATCATTTCTTCTTCGTAGAATTGATATGAGAAGACGTTTTTAGTATTGAGTTATAAAATGCATTGGAGAAATATGAAGTTTTTCGATTGAACTCTATAAATAAGAGTTCAAATGTAAAAAATTTAGTATGTCAAGTTTGGTTGTCATATTTTAGTATCAAAACTCAATTAGAGACAACTAAATTTGACAAATGATTGAGATAGTAACACTTGATTAAATATTGAACTCACCAAAATTTAGTAATCAACTCAATTAGAGTCGCTTGATTAAATATACTAGAATCAACTTCGTTTAGGTTAGATTAGAAATTAAGTCTAGGAATGTTTAGACATACAAGTATTACCTTGAAGACCTGAAGATTGTGAAGACGTATTGACTACATCGAAGACATCATCCTTCTACTTGAGGTTTGTGATACTGACTTTAATTGTTTCCATTCATATCGTTACTTTCAAGTCGTTTAAGATTGAAAACATAACATGCGAGGTTATATTTAATACTATAGTATTAGACTTAGTCATTTTATTATGATCAAAGTATCAAGGAAGAATATTTGATTACTAGAATGTGGATGGATAGTTGGGTGGTTATGTTAGAACATCCCCATGTTCCTGCAGAAGGTCTTATCAATTTTGTCTCTTATAATCTTGTGTGTGATATGTTTGTCTATGGAACTAGAATGTTGAATATTCATCTGGCTAACTTCTTGTTTTTTCCTAAATCTGATTCTAAATTAAATTCTTGCAATGCATGTTCCATCCATTGGTTCTGATAAACTTATGGGACTCCAGATAAAAAAGGCATTTTTTCTGTTAAGAGTGCATATAAGATATTGAGTGATAATTTGAACCACTTTGTTGGTATTCCTGGTATACCCTCACATGTTTGGAAATCTCTATGGAAACTTAAGATTCCTCACATGACCAAATTATTCATATGGAAATGTATTAGGAAGATTGTTCCTACTAGACACAAGATTAGTAGGTATAAAACAGAAAATTGATGTGCATTGCATTTTTTGTAATGCCCCATTGGCAACAACTGATCATCTTTTTATTGACTGCCCATATGCTAGATCAATATGGTTAGGTGTTAACATAAATGTTGTTATGTATTGAATGATTATGGGGATTTTCATGGTTGGGTCTTATCTTGGTTTTCTGCAGGACATCAGCAAAATGGAGTTTTATGTGGTATTTATCTGAAAACTATACACCTACTTATGTTTACAGTTTGGATCATCTGGAAAAATAGGTGTTTCTTTATTTTTCAGAAAATTAAGCCTAATAGGACTGTAACAATTGCAAGGATTAACTATTTTTTTAATGACAGCATTGTAGGAAATGATATAACTTTTAGGCATGTAACTAATTTGCAGATGGAAAATTGAAAACCACCATATCCAAATTACTGGAAAATAAATTTGGATGCTTCTTATGTCAAGGAAACAAAAGAAGGACATTGAAGTTGAGGAGCTGGAGTGCCTAGCATTGAAGGAAGCCGTGAGTTGGGTTATTGACATAAGTCTATCTAAAGTTGAATTTAAATCAGGTAGTGATGTTTTAATAAAAAAAAAAATGAACAAAATTCTTATGTTCATCGGAAAAACCAGGGTATCATCCTGGATATTAAATCTTTGTTATGTCAGTTAGATAGTTGGCAATGTAGGTCAGCTAATAGGAAGCTTTGATGGTGTGGCAGATATTTTAGCCAAAAAAGCTATAACAACAAGATCTAGTTTTGAATGTTCTGACGACTTGTGTCAGGATAATCAAAGGCTAATTCAGATTGATAAATCCTCTGTACCTGATAGATTATCCCTCCTTTTAGTCCAATTACTATAACTCTTTGTATCTTACTTTTTACATAGGTATAATTGGAAAGCAAACTTTAACATAAATATCTAAAAATTCGTGTCTTAGAATTTTAGAGTCTCTCCAATGAACAAATTTTATCGTTTGATTATGATTTTCCGAGATGGACCATTTGGGATCTTTTTTTGTTAAAAGTTTGTAAAACAAAATCGATATTTTCACGAGGACAATTGAGATAAGGATGTGGTAGCGAAAAGCGATTTATCGGGCCGAGTGGAATTTTTGATTTCCAAAAATTGTATTACCCAACAACTCGGAGGAAGAACGTCACCCATATGGAGGAGTTAGACAGAAAGTTTGCATTATGGACCGTGAGAAGAACATAGGCCGGCGCGGCTCCTCAATGTTGCCCCTTCCATCGGGTTGTGCCTAAACACTTCTCCTTTTAAGAATTTTAACAAATTTTTTTGGAAAGGTTATAAAAATATATATTTTTTAAAGTATTTATCATTTAACATATAGACGGCACGCAATGGACCCCAAAGCGACAAAATGATATGATCCTAAATGCACAACTTTAGAAAATATAAATGTAATTTCTAACACGTAGTGTTTTGCATTTTATCATCTCCTTTAATAAAAGCAATCCAAATGGGGTCCGATCTCCCCAACGCGTTTTCAAACCCAAAGAAAAATTGGAAGTATTTAGCAAACTTTAACATAACATATCTAAAAATTCGTGTCTTAGAATTTTACAAATTTTATCTCGTTGGAAAGGTTATAAAAATATATATGCAACGAGTACAAACAACAATATCAAATTTAAAGTTTTTTTACGAAAAATTGGAAGTATTTATCATTTTAGGCACAACTTTAGAAAATTAAATGTATATATCTTTAGAAAATTAAATGTATATATCCATTATGCAAACCACCACAAAGGATACATAATATTTTTATGTAGCCATATTTTGGTTTATGCATCAACTAATGTTCCTTTGTAAGTTACAACTAATAAAACGATGTATTCTCTCCGTTTCAAAAAAATTATACTTTCACTTCAGGCACAATTCTCAAAAATTGAATGCATAGTTGTTACGCAAACCACCGCAAAGGATGTCATGCAACCATATTTTGACTTATAGATCGACTAATTTTCAGTTTCTGAAAAAGTGATACTTTCATTCTGTTTCAGGCGAAAGTATCACTTTTCTGAAACGGAGCGAAAGTATCACTTTTTCTGAAACGGAACGAAAATATCTATTTTTCTGAAACTGAGGGGAAATATCACTTTTTTCTAAAATTGGGCGAAAGTATCACTTTTTCTGAAACGGCACGATAGTAGTCGCAGATAACTCCATCTTCAGATTTTTCTTCGGTCGGCCCTCCTACCGTGGCAATGGTTGTACTAGTAATGTTTTAATTCTATATATTCAAAATGAAACTAAACCTTATGCTACATTAGAGTGAGATTTTTGATTAATTTGGTTATATTTTTATTTTTATAAAAACCGACGTCAACATCTCAAATTAGTCTCATGACCGTGAGTAATATATTTGTCTTCTGGCACTCCCCCCTTAAACGGGCTCCAAATTTCTAAAGCCTTTCTAAGTCGAAGGTTATTAGAGTAAGAGAGAGTGAAGGAAGGGCCAAATACTAATATCCAGTTTACTTCACCTCTGTCATCTCTCTCTCAGTCTCACTTCTCTCTCATTACCGATCTCTAATCTCCATCTCAATCCGATAATACAACATTGAAATTGGAAGTTTTATAAAAATGAGAACTCCTGATCTTACTAGTTGTACGTGCTCTCTTTTGATTTGTAATTTACACGTGTTTAACTCTAATCTCTCAATTGATATGTTTTCTAATTAGGTAAGTTTTGTTGTTTTGCAAGATCTTTCTACCGAAGAAGCAGGCCTTAGAGCCGCGCAGATTGAGGAATTTAAAGCTAAAACGGAGCAAGGGAAAGCCGCTCAGAAGAGTGATGGTAAAAACTTTCATTTTTCATTTTCATTAATTAGGTCAAAATTAAATACAAATCTGAGAATTTATTTTTATGGAAAGAATAGCTAACAACCCAGTACAAGTGATTTAGATAAGTTAATAATAATAATAATACACAGCAAAATAGAAGAAGAATGCTATGGTGGAAGAGGCAACCCTGCATTTTTGGATAGAAATATCTTGTTTCTGCCTGGTTTGAATTAGCTACTCTCTTAAGAATTCCCAGGAATTTACAATTACAAATAATAAAATAACTCTCAATTTAGATTAATTGTTAAGAATTTACAAATAATGCAGCTAACCTATTTGATAATCTGCCTGTATGACAACTTAATTGCAACTTTTACTTCTATTGTTAAGCATGCATTTCTCCTCCTGTTGTTTCAGTATGTGTCTTCTCCATTTCATCCAATATTGCCGCTGCAAAATTTTAATTAGCACAATCAACAACTTCATTCTGCACAAAGTGCCGAGTTGTTTCATCTTCATCGATAAACTCAAAATGTTCATTCCGTATAGAACTGGACTTTCTGAAACAAAACAAATACCAAACTATTAGTTAGAACGATGAACAGACTCAAGAAAGAAAGAAAAAGGTTCACCTGCAATTGTTTTGCTGGTATTCAATGGATCAGTTTATCAAATAACATCCTTAATCATGATTTTCAGTGGATAACAAATTTGCATACTGGGAGAAGTACAAACGCTGCTGTTTTTGCCTGAAGAAAGATCTCGCTAACAGAATTGCTTACGATAAGCACATGAAAAGTCATGGAAAGAAGAGGTAACTTTGAGATGCTTGTATATTGAGCATAAAATTTAATCCATCTAAAATCATGTTCTAATTGAATTGCAATCTTACTCTCAGGTTTACAAGGAGGAAGTGGAGTAGGTCCCTGCTCTGTGGTACAATTGTTGCTGATCCTAATGTGAGTATCTTCATTACTCTAAAAGGTTAATCATCACTAAGGAAATTTTGACTACCCTAAATTTTGAGTTTCTTTTACTCCTTACAACTGATGAAGTCTTCTCAATATGTACAAAAACAACCTTTTAGCTGATGTCTTAGAATAAATAGTGATGACCAATCTTCTAAATAAGGAGCTACTTGATGTCTCTATTGAAGAAGGTTCGGGCTACTCCATTTACTTTTTATTGAAGCATCCAAGTGTCAAAACTTACCAACTACCAAGAAACAGCCTATTCATATTTCCAGCTAAGAAATTTCAAATAAGAACATTGTATTTGCATGCATTACTTTTGCTTACACTAGTTCTGCCCACATTCTGCATTGCTACTTCAGTAATCTCTCTGCTGCATAATACTACTTTGATTGTAAGAGCATGCTAAGTATCTATGTTTCTATATGTCTTGTTCTCATTGTGTCTAAAGTATCTCTATTTGGAATCTATCAAACTATTTTTACCACAATTATTACTTTTGCTTCCACTAGCTCAGCCCACATTCTGCATTGCTACTTCAGTAATCTGTCTCTGCTGCATAATACTACTTTGATTGTAAGAGCATGCTAAGTATCTATGTTTCTATATATGTTGTTCTTCGCTGTGTCTAAAGTATCGCTATTTGGAATCTATCAAACTATTTTTACCACAACTATTTTATTCTTGCTTTGTTAAGATGCCTGCCTTGTTTTTTACCTCAGGAAACACAGCATATTAACATAACAACAGTGAAGTGGATGTTTCAGTTAGTTCCAAATACAGATAATTGGTTTAGGGGTAAAATGGTCAACAATAATCACCAAACTCATATCTAGTCTCTATATATTTATCATTCTTTGATCTTTAGTTGCTATTAGTCACCTTTAGCTGCTAATTGTCATAGTAAATGAAGATTCATCCTTTTTCTTATGGGTTCTTGATTAGTGATCTAAGGTGGTTCTGGCTGGCACCTTCTTTATCACTGAATTAGATTTCAGAAAGGCTTACCAGATATGAATGTACTAGAAGGTACCCATCAACCACAATAGATAGCTCTTGCATGTGATCTAATTATGTACTGATCGTAGTGTTGGATCACATAATGTTTTAGGCATCTAGATTCACTGTCTAATAAGGCTAGACATTCAAACATGGCCTAGAAAAAACGTGTTGGATATAGCAGTTTATATAATACGAGTAATAAATACATATTGCATAATAAATTATTGGTTTAAATTATGAATTATACCATATTACCTTTTTCTTTGCCTTCTATCTTTTTTTTTTTCATTAAAATATGCATTTGCCCTTACTAACTGTGACTGTTCTGTGCAATGCAGATGTATAAAAATCACTCGGAAGCGGCAAATGTTGTCTAATAGAAAGCAGGATATATACAAGATAACAATAGAGAACCTTAATATCTAATTAACATGCAAGGATATATGCATTTGAAACAGATGTGCCATTTGAAGATGCTATGGAGGGTTTACTTACCATTTAAAGCAAACCAGCTTTTCTTCAACTGATTATTATTCCACTGTGCAGCTTCTTTAGGTTTTGCAGACTCGACTTTAGCATGTGCTGAAAAAAGAACCCAACCTAAGTTAGAAATATAAAGACTGATTATTTCATGTTTAATACGCGGAAGAAACCATAACAAGCATGCCAAAATTAGATTACCTCCATGACGACTTTCAACTGTTGCACATAACTGAATCTAATGCCGATGCACATAACTGAATCTAATGCCGACAAAGCTGACAAAGATGTTCCATGAGAAGTGGTAGCTGAAATAAGGTGTTTCAAAGGTAAGAACCAAGAATAGTCAGCAGAATTTCTTAATATCTTCAGAATACGCCATGTAGCATAAAAGCAGTTTGAAACAAAGCACAGAGCTAGCATACATTTGAAACAAAAGCACAGAGCTAGCATACATTTGAAGATAATAATTGTATTTCTTAATCGCAATAAACTTCTTTAAGAGAAAAATATGTTCCACGACAGATACCAATCAAATTGAAAAATGTAACATTCACCACTCAATATCAAGAGTGGCAATAACAAGTCCTATAGAATTAGAAAGCATTATCACCTTTTCTTCTGCTGGCAATTATGAGCCCATGAAGAAGCCACTTTGTGACCAGTTGCCAGCTCGTTAGTACCATCTTCAAAAATCTATGAAACATTATACAGGAAATTCAAATGTGAACACAGGGAATAGATAGGAAGTTATCATGAGAAGATGTGCACCCAGAGTATACACTATCAACTGTGTAAGCATACCTGACAGTTGGCAATAGAGATCTTGAGGCTCCCAATGACAGTAACAATGAAACCAACCATGAATTTCCTGGCTGCACAAAAATTAAACCAGATTGAAGAACCAGATAGAATAATAAATAAATAATTGATAGTGTACTAACGAGCTGGCAACTGGTCGGTCACTAGAAATACCTGAAGATCACAACCAAGATCAAGAACAGGAGCACCTAGTTTTTTCTTTAGCTGCATCAATTTCAGCATTGGTATCTAATACGCCTGACCTGTCCAACAATAAAAATTGAGCATAAAATATTAGTTAATGACAAACAACATACAGAAGTAGATGAAAATGATTGGTATCTTAGATGCTAATAGCCACTTCTAAAAAAGGAATATCAGGAACATAATATGCCATAGCACCACCAAGAAAAAATAGTAGGGGTATGTAGATGAAAATGATTGGTGTCCATTATTTCTATCCTACATTATGAGCTCAGTGGTCATGAGAGCAATTGAGGAGTTGAAAGAAATGATTGGATTAATAAAGATAGAGAACATTACAAGAAAATGAACGGAAAAGGTCAGTAGACATACCTAAAGAGCATTACCAAGATCAAGAACGGAGGCACCTAGTTTTTACTTTGGCTGCACCAAAATAGAGCAAGTGAGGAGTTGAAATGAATGATCCGATTAAGAAAGATAGAGAACATTACAAGAAAATGAAGGGAAAAGGTCAGTAGACATACCTAAAGAGCACAACCAAAATCAAGAACGAAGGCACCTAGTTTTTACTTTGGCTGCACCAAAATAGAGCAAGTGAGGAGTTGAAATGAATGATCCGATCAAGAAAAAGAGAGAGAACATTACAAGAAAAGGTCGGTAGACATACCTAAAGGGCACAACCAAGATCAAGAACGGAGGCACCTAGTTTTTTCTTTGGCTGCACCAAAAGAGAGCAAGTGATAAGTTAAAAAAATCTGACCGATGTTGTAAAAGGCGCTAGGCGAGGCGAGGCGCCAAGCCCAGCGCCTTTGGCGCCTGAGGAAATATTAGAAAACTACAGGTGAAGATATACTTTGGCGCCTTTTTTGGCTAGGCGCTAGACCTGCGCCTAGTGCGCCAAAGGCTCTCACCACCTTTTACAACATAGATCTGAACCAGACAACCACACCCTAATTTTTTTGAAGTTTGAGTTTTCTGATCTCTTCGTACCTTTTCGGCTCCAACGAGTAAACCAATAAAGGCTTTTGGTGTAAGAACATCCACACTTGAAATAGTTGCATGACTCACAAAGGCACCAAAAGGTGCAAGGAATACAAGAGCAACTGATCCAATGGCAAACCCCTGTGCAAAATAGTTCAACAAATTCAATAAGCAGAAAAGAGGATAGTAAGGGAAGGAGAAACATAAGTCATACAGGCTGTACCTTTTCAACAGCAGCAGTGTTTTTTTCCAGCAGCATCTAGGGTATTCAGCAGTACTTTATGTCATATATGACTTCCACCAGGTGAGACTGAGTAGAAAATTGAGATAACAAGATTTAAGATAAACCGAATTAGAAAAGTAGAAAGAAGCAAACAGAGAGTCGCCAATAATATTTATCAATCATGTTATCATGGTGGAATAAACTAATCAGTTAAGCTGTGACAGAATCAATAACAGGTGCAGATCCATGTGAATGAGGAGTTTAAAACGTACCTCGCTTATGATTTCATTGACCAACTGTTTTGCAGCTTCAATCTGCTCTTCCCTGCCATCAACGTACACAGTTCAGAAATAGTCTTGGCAGATTAAGGACTTAAGATTTCTAAGTAAACACAAATATTTAAGTTCACCATTATTGCTCATTACTGGTTCAGTAAAATCATTTTCATCAGTGACTGTCCTTAAAATAATACTGCCTCGGTGATTGATTTTGCCTCCTGCAAAAAAAAAAAGTGAAGGAGTTATCCACAAAAAAAGTGAGTCAATGGTATTAGAAAACTTGGGAAAAAAAAATGACGAACGAAACATAGAGCCAAATGGGTGATGAATCAGCACCTCCATCTGATGAAGCTTGGCTTCAAAAAGGCTTTCCTTGTCTTCAGCCTGCGCCAAGTTACACTCTAACTTAAAACACAATCCAATAGAAAGTAACACATTTAAATAAATTATCTAATACTCCCTCCGTTTCAGGAAAAGTGATACTTACATTTTTTTTTCCTTCAATTTGGCCTATTCTTAGGCAAAAAAGAAAAGTGATAGTATCATTTTTCCTGATATGGGGGTAGTAGAATATTAGACGATATAAGAAAAACAGGGTTACACTAATAATATAAAAAAGAGAAGCCCTCCCCTACAAAGCTAACATTTTTAAAACTATTCGCCTTAAGAATGAAGACACGATCAATACGAAAAATCACGGGTTCATTGCCTAGACTTTTCCACTGAACCTAAAGGTGATAGAAGTAGGACAACTCCGACAATCTAAAACCAACCCAGAGAGATTTCCAAAACGGGAAAAAACATATTAGGGAAGTGCCAATAGAGATTTCCAAAACGGGAAAAAACATATTAAGTACCACGAAATGTTATATTACCAATAAACCCAACATTCACAGTTCAAGTCCTTAAGAACAACGACATCTCCTATAAGGGCAAGGAACTCAATTACTGAACCTTTCTGTAGTAACAAGTTCTTGAGAAACTTATGTCATCAGTACAGCAAGAGGATAGCCTTCCAGGTCATGATTATACAACACAGACAGAATACCCATACAAGTTTGGTAAAGAGGCAAACCCAGTCTTCCGATTATATTTGCCAGGGATTTTCTTTACTGACACTGCAACAAGGACGCACCTACGCCAACTAACCAAATGATTTCTGAAGATTGTTCCTTTGAGACAATTCACATGTTGATGAACTTCTGCTCCTCTTCTTTTCTTTCTTCAAGTCTCTATCTTTCGATAAAATCTCTATTACGAGCATTATCCTCAGCCGAAGCATTCGGAGAACACATAAATAGCTGACAATCTCCAACGAAAAACACTTGGAAACAAAAATCCTAGAGTTCCTCTCACTCCAAATGTGGTATATAAAGTTGTCTCTTCAGTCCAACTGCAAACATCTCTACATTACCCAATCTTAAGAATAATACCCTTTCAAATCTGAGAAGCATATTCACACCCATGAAACAAGTGACTCTCATTCTCCACCAGAGCATCACAATATAAGCAGTTAACACTAGCATCAAGCCCCAATGCAGCAATTAATCCTTAGTCTTCAATCTTCCCTGTAAAGCCAACCAGGATATAGAGGAGTATCTGGGGATTAGAGAATTTAAACCACACCAAGGTGCACCAACTTTGGCTAGCATTATAAGTATCTATCTTTTGAACTCCCCGGAAGAGCTAACAGATCAAACCACCTTATACTTCACAAAAGCATCTAATTCAACCACAGCAAGCTGAGATAAGATACCAGAAACTGCAGCATCCTCACTTTCAGACAGATTCCAATGATCACCTTCAATAAATCCAGCCACCTTACAATTTCTATTCTATTAGGGAAGCAAGTTTGAATAGTGCTAGCATCCATTCACTCAATAAGCTTTCCCTTGGGGTGCCAAAAATTGGTAAGCATCTTAGTATCTTCACCATCTCCCATCATGCTAATGATCATATCCTTAGCAACACTCCTCAGATCAAGGATTCTCCTCCAGAACCAAGAATCATCTTGAAAGGCAGTACTTCATGCCAAGCTCACAAAAGTTGCATCATTAACACCAACCGGAAGATGTAGCTCAGCCACTGAGATTGACACCTACAATCAGAAAAAGAGAGCTCTCTGTTAAACGAACACAGAATAAAAGAAAAGAAGCTGATAAGATAATCACTAATACAAGAAGAGGGTTAAAAAAACAGAAAGTAGTGAGTCAATTTTAAACGAACACAGAATTAAAGGACTTAACTTTATGTTGATTTCTTAAGAGAAGAGGTTGAATAACCATAAAAATCAATAAAGCTCACCTAAAACAGGATCTACTGTTAACACGATTAACCATTTATCACACCCTTTTGCAAAATTTCGCTCAATTTCATGTGGTCCAATTTCTTAAGAGAAGAGATTGAATGAATCCTTTTGCAACAAAATTAATCTCTTTTCTAATTTACATCGATTTCTTAATAGAAGAGGAAAACCAGAAACTAAAGGTAACACCTTTTCATAAAGATCAATACTTTTTCAGTAATAATCGATAGTTTCATCAGACGAAGATGAACAAACACAAAAAAAACTAAACCATATTCCATAATTGCTGATTTACAGAGATCTGCTATCGGTGAAGAAGCTGGAGAAAAATTTCAAAACAATGAAAATAATTAAATTAAATTAAAAATCAAACCTTTGGGTGTCTTTGAAGAAGTTTGATCTGGTGATGGTACAAAAACTTCGTCTGTAAATCTAGATTTTCAGATCTAACAAGTTTTTTTCAGAGCCTCTCTCTGGTTTAACTCTCTCTCTCTCTCTCTCTCTCCGGATGAAGATGAGTAGTTAGAAACAAAAGTGGTGCTGATGTGTCTTAATCTACGGTATTTAAATTTGAAATGCATCTTAGCCGTCTAAATAAAGTCAATTTTAAGAAAATTAATTAAACGGTTTTAGACCTTAGTTCGTTACCCGTAGGACCAGGCCCAGGCCGACTAAGAGTTCGTTACAAACTAGATTGCTATTCTGAAGCTGAAAACCCTATTCCAATTCTAGTCGATTGCTGATTTACTGATGGATGAATTTAGAAGGAGGGTGTCTATATAAATACATACCCATCAGTCATCACCATCAACAGAATTCCTTGTTGTTCGATTCTACAAAGTTATACGCGTTGCTCTTTTACTAGCACAGCTTTCATGGAGGACAAGTTGTTAGCATTAGCAAAAGCACCAGCAGAGGCATCAGATGGGAGAAGTGCACGAGAAAGTCCTCCGAGTCCTAAGGCAGCACCTTGGATTGTTTTCCCACACAGAGAAGGTAGGAAATCTCAAAGTTTCTACAATCCTTGTGAACCACATATTAGAGATTGCATCAAGTCTATACCAGAGTTGCAAGGAAAAGCATATTATCATAAAACTTCTCATCAAGGATGGCTAATTGTTATTGGTAACGTTCAAGACAGTGCTGAGTATTCTGTGGCCGAGTCAAACTTAGATGATTGTTTCTTATGGAACCCTGTCTCATTAGAAACTATTCAATTACCTAAGCTTGATCGTGAGTCAATTACTGCCGAAACCAAATTATCATCAAAAGAATTTTATCTATTTGACTTGGTGCTATCCTCATCACCTCACAATACTACTAGTAGTTTTACTACTACTAATCCTGACCACGATGATGAACGCTGCATGGTATTCCTACATTTTAAACGTGATGACAACATAGAAGATGATGATGAGCCCTGCAACATACTAGTTTTTTGTCAACCTGGAGACAAACAATGGATAACAAAGGCGTTGAATGTAAGTTGTTATAGCGACAATAACTTCGATGCAGGTGCTTTAGAATGCATTCAGTCCTTGCTTTGCTTTAAAGGTAAGTTATATGCATTTTGTTGCGAAAACTGGGTCATAGAGATCCAAATAAAAAAACTATGGCAGAATGTTGTTGTTGATAGGAAAACCCATTATATTAGATCATTCAAGGTACAGGAAGCCGATTTTCCAGTACTAATAGGAGATGGTGATAAGGACGGCGAGGGCATGGACTGTTGGGTTGACTCTGGTAATGAAATCTTCAAAATTCATTTTAGTTGCAGTGCAAGAAGTTATGGAAGTGTTACCACGACACATATCCTCAAATTGGATTTCTCATCATTGTCATGGGTTTTGTTGAAGAATTTGGAAGACCATGTTCTCTTTTTGTGCACAAGCATGGATACGGGACTCTCCAGAAAGTGTTATTCCACTTCCACTGCTTGTTGCTCAGCATCCAACATGGGTCTTGAAAGGGGTTGTTTATTTTACACACTTCCGGAAGATGAAACTTTGCACATATTTGAGTTAGAAGATAGTGGTACTACAGCTATCTTGCCTTGTTTGAAGCTCTCAACACCATGGTTTCTACCCACTTGGATAATGATGCCCACAACAGTATACAGGTATCATTGCTAACCATAACTATACTATGTTGATGATAAATTCTTACTTGTTGACTTGTCTAACTGTCCATTTTAATATGTGCAGGCAGGTTGATGGAAGGGGAAGAATTAACAATCTCATGTTAAGCCAAAGTGCAGCTGAAACCACTATAAATGATGATCGTGGGGAATTAAAGGACCTGAAACATGGGGCTTTTACTAATGATTATGACAGCATAGAGGCAATAGCAAAATTTCTCCATCCAGTGGATTACAATAATTTTCGTTTAGTCTGTAAAGAGTATTCTACATTACTCCCCGCGTTGAACCGAAAATCGGCTTCCTCAAGGACAGCAGCAACTACATATCTATCTCCTTGGCTGATATCAATCTTTGAAAATAGTGAACAGACAATCTGCAATGCCATAGACCCGATGCATAATAACAACAAGTACCTTATGAAAATTTGTGATGAATTGCTTGCAGGTGCTACAATCCGCTATTCGAAAGACGGATGGCTTCTAATGTCTCACGGTAAAAAAATCGTATTCTGCTACAATCCCTTTACACAAGCAATGATCCCTCTTCCAGATTTACCTGATAATTATGTACTCGGTGGAATGTCATTCTCGACCACACCAACTTCTCGCAATTGTGTAGTAATTGCCATCTCCAATTGGTGTCCATGGGCATCAGATATGGGGTGTGGTAATGCTAAGATTTCCTTCTTGGTCTGTGATCTGCAAAAGAGTTCAAGTGGTTGGAATGCTCATTTATTCACGTATGAATATGATATACACGACGACTTTAGGCAAGCCCTAATGCGCGACTTTATGCCATGTATTAACAATCCGGTTTTCTATAATGGCGCTTTCTACTGCTTAGATTATAATGGACTTTTAGGAGTTCTGGATACGCGGGGTGATTTTTGTTGGAAAATTCTTTCGGAATCCTTGAGACAATTCAATGCTATCTATCCAAGTTTTTTGGTGGAGTGTGATAAAAAGCTTTTACTTGTGAATTTAGGACAGAGTGGAAAGTCTACAGTGATATATAGTTTGGATGAATCTGAGATGGCCTGGGTTAAACTTTCAAGTTTGGGAAAGCATGCAATTTTTATCAGTTATACATCCAGTTTTTCAGTAGTCGCTCCGCTTAGTTGCATGGAAAACAAAGTCTACTTCCCGAGACTATACGGAGAAAGGGTTTTATACTATTCACTTGATACATGCAAGTATCATTGTGTTGGGAGTAATCAGTATTCTTCGCAAGATTTTCATAATACAAAGGAAATATCAAACTGCACTTGGATTGAACCTAACTGTTCTCAGGCAAGTCTATGTCAAGAGCCTGAATGATGATCAACTTACTAGTCGCTTCTTGTAAACTTTGCTCTAGTTCTTGTCCTTTTCCTTTCTTTCATTTTTGAAAGATGTCTTCTTCTTTTTTTGTCATGAACTTTTATTTTTTCTTCTGAAATATGCACATGAATCACTATGAACAACAGTAAGAGAATTAAAGAAAAAAACAGGTAGATTACTGACCGAAACATGTGTAAAAAAATAAAAAATTAATCATCAATTGTTGGAAGTTTATTTTTTTCCGCAGTCATATTAAAGACGGCACGTGAATTCAATGGACCATTTACTGTCCTTGTTAAGAAAATAGTAAAACACTCGGAGGGGGAGAGTCAGGGGACCATTTCCCCGCCACAACTTCTAAGAAAAAAATAGTTCCCCTTTCAATTCAGCTTTACAAATTTGCACCTTCAAAATTCCAAATTCACAAAACTCTTTTCATCTTCTACTTTTCTGGGGATCACTATGATGAAAATTAAAATTCTGGGTCGTCTTCTACTTGAAAAATTAGTTCATAGGAAAACTCAGAAGAACAAAAGAGGGAAATTCAAACCAAAATATGTGAAAGAAGATATTTGGTTTGAAATTTTTCTCCTCTTGATTCAGTCTTCAAATTCAGATGCGTTTCAAAGGTATGGTTTTCAATTCTTTCGAATCCAAATTTTATGTACAACTGGTATAAACTCAACTATTTATCACTTACATGGGCATTAGTGTACAACTGGTTTTCAATTCTTCAGGGCATTAGTGATCCTCCTGAAGATCATTCCCCAGATAACAAATTGAGAAGAATGTTTACAGTTGTGTATCCTGATTCACATTCACATCATAAGAATGGTTTCTCTTTCGGTTTTCTACTAAATGTAAGTAATGACACGACAGATTTAAGTGCGACCTAGTTTAAGTTTGAACAATTTTTAAGTCAAGCAAGGTAAAGAGTATTTTTAAGCATTTTTCACAATTATATCCCTTATGGATAGTATTTAGTGAAATTTAGAAATGATTTATCTCTCAAACTACTCCACGGATGTTCGCAAACTTCATACCATTGAAAAACATTTTAAAACACATACGTAACGAATATAAACAAGCCTATCAAATTATGCATATTTCTTATATTTTTTATAATTAACTAAAAGGATAATTTTAGAAATATCTCCTTATTTAGTGACATAGGTCACTTATTAGTGGGACAAAATCTAAAATCAAATAGGTCATTTAATAGTGAGACAGAGGGAGTACCTATTAGGTTCAAGTAATGGTTTGGTTCTTTGCAGAACAAACTTATTTCATCAGATAAATTATTCACAAAATTGGACAAAAATACCAAAACAGAAAATTCCTGGGTGAAATAAATTCTTAGCTTTAGATATTGTTTATATAGCCAAAAAACAAAAAAATATTGTTCATTTAGCCAAAATGGATATTTCACCCAGAATATCTTTTATTAATTAAACTGAAGAGACAAATATGTCCATATCTTCTTATGTGTTTAGCTTCTGTCCTGTATATACTACTAGTGCGTGCAACTGACCAACCATGTCTCCATGGCTCAGTGTTATGCAACTGTGCTCGGTCAATCCATCTGCCTCTTGGACTTGTACGTCAGGTAATTTGGTTTCAAATGCAGAAAGCAGTTCAGGAGCAAGAGGAGCAGCAGCCGTCATGACAGCCATGAGTTTGAGTTTCATGAGATCGAATTCTTTCACCACCGGGTTCTTAACCAACTCCAATATGATTGGTGGCACAATAGGTGCAAATGTAATCTCATGTGTTATCAAAGCATTCAAGAACAACATGAGCCCAAATCTTCCCATCACTACAACTTTACCTTTGTTCTTAAATGTGGCAAAACATATTCCGGTGATTCCGTAGATATGGAAAAAAGGCATTAGACCCAATGTCACAAACTGACCAATTAAAAACATAGTAGTGTTTTACAGTGATTATGTTTCTTGCATAAAATCTGTTATGTTCCATTAATGATGGATTTATTATTCACACTTGAAATTAAAAGAAGCTAATGGAAAGTGAAGGTTCCCTCGAGATTCATCTTCTAAGTTCTAATTGCATGTTTTGGCAACCGGATTTAGATATCTATTGGTGATGAGCGGAACTGAGTACTTCTATTAATCTTCTTTTCGAGTTCTTCTTTGAGAAACCTTCGCATTATTTTCCCAGAGGGTGACTTGGGGATTGAGTCGACAAAGTGAAGAGCTCTAACCCTCTTATAGGTAGCTACGTTTGAAGCAACGTAGTCCATCACATCCGCTTCGGTCTCTGTCGAGTTTTGGCTCATTACGACACATGCTACTGGAATTTCTCCTGCCTCCTCATCTGCCAACCTGTTTAGCTTTACTTTGTTAAAACCAAAATCTTGCAACAATGTAAACACTAAACCGGACAAAGACACTTACGGAACAACAGCAGCATCTTCAATAGAAGGGTGTGAAAGAAGGATTGCTTCCAACTCAGCGGGAGCAACTTGCAATGAATTACAACCGTGACAATTAGCATAAAACCGTATATCAGTGGTGGATCACCAAATATTGTTTGCAATATGTGTATAAACTTACTTGAAAACCTTTGACTTTGATCATCTCTTTGATGCGATCCACAATGAATACGTCCCCATCATCATCAATGTATCCAATGTCACATGTGTGAAGCCACCCTTTTGCGTCTATCGCACGCTCCGTCTCCTCCTTATTCTTGAAGTAACCTTATAATTGTCCATATCCAATTACAATATTCATTTCATTAGCTTTCAATATATAAAAATTTCTTATTCGGATTATTAAGGAGAAATGTAAAAGCTTATTAGAATGGATGTGCAAGTGTAAGTATATTATGTTACCCATCATAACGCAGTCACTACGGACACAGACTTCCCCATTTGTGTTTTTAGGAAGAGATTTTCCAGACGGGTTGATGAATTTGATCTCCAAGTTTGGGAGTATGAACCCAACTGAGTTCTTTTTAGCAGTCTCATGGCCTCTTTATGGGTCTCCATGGCTCAGTGTTATGTAACTATGCTCGGTCAATCCATATGACTCTTGGACTTGTACGTCAAGGAATTTGGCTTCAAATGCAGAAAGCAGTTCAGGAGCAAGAGGAGCAGTAGCCGTCATGACAGCCCTGAGTTTGAGTTTCGTGAGATCGAATTCTTTCACCACCGGGTTCTTAACCAATTCCAATATGATTGGTGGAACAATAGGTGCAAATGTAATCTCATGTGTTATCAAAGCATTCAAGAACAACCCGAGCCCAAATCTTCCCATCACTACAACTTTACCTTTCACTAGTGGAAATCAGCAGTTTCGCGACCGACAAAGCAAGTCATTTAACTCGTATCTATGACTTGCTTTGTCAATCAAAGAAAGGGTCGTTGTTTGAGCGTCTTTTTCAACTATGACGTGTCTCTGGGGGTCATTGAAAATCTTATATCAACGACCGATTTTAACGGTCAATATTTTATGACTGTCTTCAATCAGTCATAGATATAAATCTTAATATAAAAAAAAAAGATTGAGATTGGTTGTCTGGCCTGACTGAATCTGACTAAATCTGAAATCAAACAGAAATGAAACTCAAATGAAAATCAAATTAGAATTCAAATGAGAAATAAATGAAACTCAAATTAGAATTAAAATGAGAACCAAATCAAACTTAAATGAGAATCTAATCAAAATGAGAACCAAATTAATCTCAAAAAAATAACCAAAGAAACTCAAATAATTTTTCCATTCAACATTCATTAGGTTCAAATTACACAAAAAAGGTTTAAATTCTGAGTTCATACTAATTTAAGTTTAAGTCCTAACTAATAATAAGTTGGAAGACAAGTGCAGTTAACCAGCAAAATTATTTACTCCATAGAAATTCCATAAACATCATTCTCCTAGAATTCTGCATCATCAACCCGGGTTTCAGGAACACCGAGTACAACCTTGTTTCCATCTATTACAACCTGCTTGAGCTGATGGATGAGCACACCTTCAACAATTTTGCAGTCATAGGAAACAACAACTTTCTGAAAAGCTGTTTTCAAGAGAACAAGTTTCAGTTCCTTGATGTTCATAGTTATGAGATTATTTGTATGATATGATGTAACGAATATGAAAAGCAAGTATTCAAGAGATACATTTCTAGAGCTTTGCATTCTTATGAAAAAACTATATGATATTCAGTTGTAGTGAAAAATGCAATGAATAGAATTTTGATAGAACATGCAAGCATGAGCCGTCATATTTGATTGGTTTAATGACAAAATGCCAAGGAGGAAATAATAGGAGACAGTGAAAATAACCCATTGCTAGAACCACATGAATCTAAACCTAAATATATGGGACTTGTTTAATTCAGAAATTTACAATGCATGATAAGTCCAGGGACACGTCTCTTTAGCATCATGAAGTGTGTTTAATTCTGAAAAATAAAACAAACCTAAGAGATCCATTGTACTGCATTTACATCCATTTTATGAGTTCTCCTTCCTTAGTTTATCAACCTATAATGCGTCACATATAAAAACAAAAAATAGGATATCCATAACCTTCATCAGATGTACTGAAGGCATTGGTCGAGAGAATCAGATGACTAACAACATAAATCGAATGTATCACCAAGCAAAAAATAAGTAAAACCATAACTAGAAGTCAAAATCAATAGAAGGATCTGAAATAGGAGCTCCACTAGCAATTATCCCCTCCCTGTATACACAAAAAATTTCCCAATTTAATATCTTAAATAAAAACTGAAAGCAACTGACAAATAAACAATTGTGATACTTGCACAACTAAATGTAAACCATTTCTAGTAGGGCAAAATGCTAACTAGAAACAATAATCCCCTCCTGTCAGAATTGAAGCAAGGTAAAGTCCTTAATAATTCGAATATACCACTCATATTCACCGTTCAAGAGCAATAGCAAAATTCAAACCCACATCAAACACAACACCACCAGCAAAGGATAAAACCAATAGAATATGCTTAATCGAATTGGATGAACAAAAATTCACGCATATAAAGTAGCATCAGTAACCTCATGATGATCACCAAAGTTAAAGCTGCATAGTTTCTATTAGCTGTTGATATGATGTTGACAGCAAGATAATGAAACAAGGATCAGATTTGTGAAGTTATGAAAAAACAAATATAAGGTGGATATAAGTACAACTAGACTTATATGTGTACTGAGTAGTTAACGTAAAATGTGCATTTAAGGATTAGAAAGCTCACAACTAGGGGGATGAAAGTTATCCAGAAAAATGTATGACTTGCACATGAAAAGAAACTCAGGTTTTCAACCTTCCGATCTTGGACTAGCTTTCCAGGGTAATAATAAGAAGTCTAAGACATTACTTGAAACATATGAATGAATGTTCAAATTGACGCCCAACACCTCCTTTCTTTCCACCAGCACCTGCAAACAAGTCGATTTCAGAAATGCTCAACTCGATGCCTAATTCAGATAGAATACAAAATCAGTAGGGGATAGATGTTGGCATAAGCCAAAGCTTTTGCAGTTGGCATTGATGTTGTACCATTTTATCTCATCTGCAAATTGGTACACCTCTCTATAAGGAGAAAGCAACTGCCACCAAAATAATAGAAAGAAGATGCCAAATTTTAGCATTTCGCTTCGAGAAACGACACATGATATATTATTATTCAAATGATATTTTTCAGAAGGTTAAATGATGTCATAGTACAAAAGATAAATGTCATCTAATAACAGAAAGATGTTATAACATATAATAATAGGAAGACGTAAGATAAGAAGGCCAGTTAGATTGAAACCTTGTCTTTCCCATTGTCATCATCCTTAACAAGCTTTGAGTAGTCTATACGAACTCTACCCTCCTTAAGATTTTTAACAACATCAATGGAAGCAACTCTAAGATCCTCGTGTCTATTAGCAAAAGCAATCATTAATATTTAAGAAACAAATAAAAATAGTTGATAAAGCATCCATAGAGCCTTCTAAACTAACATAGAAAGATCAAGAAATAGGAGACCTAGTGAAAAGTTTTAAGAAATTACCAGTCCTAGCGCGATAAGAATCCCAAAACCTAAGCTCCAGGATATTGCTAGGATTTTCAAAAAATTCAGCGTCTAAAGTATTCTCGTCCTGTTTTGGCTTCTTGATTAGAGTATTATCCTACAACAAACCAATACTGGTCAGGCCATAAGTCTACCTTTATCCTGAATTATTGACATGATGAGTTATCTAGAGTGGTACCATTTTCTCCGTTTTAAAAACCTCTAATTTAACTTTCACCCCATTTTGCAAAATCCTATTCCGGCAAATCTTGTCACAGCCGCACATTGAGTTGCACTCATAGACTGGGTATATATCCTATATAATTTAATGAAAAATAAAAATCTCGACCTTAAAAAAAACAAGTGAAGCTCAGAAATTTACTCTTCGAAAAAAAGAAAATAGTCTATCAACGGCCATAAAGCTACCTTTAAAATAATTCGACCATCTTCATGATATGGAAATTCTGTGAACTCTGCGAAGAAAAAAAAATATCCTGTGTCAAATTGACCAATGTATAAACAATGTTATGCAAGGTGAGCAACTGAAACATAGACATATCAATCGAATAAAAACTAAGAAAATCCATTACTCAAAAACTTAAACCCACCTCACAAACAAGAACAACATCAAACATAAACATATCACCTTGCGA
This sequence comes from Papaver bracteatum, assembly GCA_023529315.1. NCBI lineage: Eukaryota > Viridiplantae > Streptophyta > Magnoliopsida > Ranunculales > Papaveraceae > Papaver > Papaver bracteatum. The sequence goes on from JAJJWX010002613.1 coordinate 46,928, forward strand.
AGATATCCATGCCTACTCTCAGGGGAATCCTCCTTCCAGCTAAAATGTACTACATGTAGCAGTTAAACAAATTCATGAATAACATCATGAACAAAATTTTCACTTTAAATGTGCATTACTAAAAGTAGATGAAACATGTGGTCCACAAAGACAACTAAGAAAATAAACAAAATATGACAATATTGCAATATGCTTTGGTGATCAATAAGTAATATTACAGCAATGTGGAGCCTAGAACAAATATAGTGTAACACATAGTTAATCAAAAAATCATATTTTATTGCCTCTACTACACAAACAGTTTAACATACTGCATAGAAAAAATAAGGACAAGTGTACCTGTCTTTTCTCTACTTGACAAGCTCTCTTGGCTGCATACTTCCAGTATTTTGATTTACACAGAATATAATAAAAGATGAGTACTGCAGCCTTAGCTATCTTCGCCGCAGCCGCCTCAAAAACCACAGATCGATGTGTCTCACTACTTGCTTCAAATCTTAATTACCTGAAAAGTAAACAACAACGACAATGAGTCGGTCTATTTTTCCCTTACATAAACACACACACAAGGAACTACTTAGAAAAAAGTTGAGTCCAAACCAAGTACCTTCAAAATGAATAGTACGGCTTGACAATGCATAGATACATAACAAAATAAAACCAAGAGTTTGGAATGTTAGATTTCATTCGTCAAGTCTACAGAAAAAAAGAAGAACACGATACAATTTTGAATCATAATGGACAACACAGGACAATATTGGAGAATGGATGATCCTGTTCTCAATTTAGAAGTAGTTGGTGGTGTAGAACTTTTTAAGGAAGTCAGAGACACCTTGATCTTTGGTACCAACATCCTGCAAAAATCCTTTGTTCCCCACCACATACTGCCCAATGATATGATGTCGTTGTTTCGCATATTCAACAATGTAGTTCAGTTCTTCTATCCCCTTGAGCAGAAGCATTCATGTCCATGACCTACACATATAAGTGAACAATAAAAACAAAATAGAAACATGTTAAATTAGAAATATAATTATTTATTTTTGTAAAATTATATTCTATGTCAACTTATTGAGAGTTGTAGGCAACAAAGTAAACACAAAACAATTCTTCGTACTAAGTTTGATTGACATCCCTTGTTTCCTAATCTGCCCTGCCTTTAAGGGAAGGTCATAACTTATCGACAACTAACACATAAACATTTATTTTATTCTTTCACTGCTTAAAACAACTAACTGATGTCAAGAAGGTTGAGAAACGAGAAAGATGGTGAAACGAACCAGAGTTGAGCTAACAAATAAATATTGTGAAGAAAATAAAGTGCTCTCCACAAACTTTAGAATGCATAAGGAGGTAACAACTGTATCAGCACCTATGATTCAGCAACAACCTTATCTATTCTCTGAAAAAGAATTTTGTTTCAGTCGAGCTGTTCCTTTGAGATTTTAACATGTTCAGCCTAGAAAACAATAATTTGTCAGATAACCATACCATTCAATTGAATCAGTATGCACGAATCTTATATTTCTAAGTTTAAGAAGTACATATTGTTTTCATACCATGTAATTGTTAAGAGACAACCACCTGTTAAGAGACAACCACCACCACCTTGTAGCAGCAGCAGCACCTCCAAACACCACCACTAACAACACCAGCATACTTCAGCACCAACAATAAATCCATCAGCAATCATTCAAGCCATGAAAATAGTATAAAATATAATACATTAGAATCCAATCAAGAAGATGCAATAAACTGAAAATCTCAATGAAAAGAATGAAATCAAAATATGAACTCTACAATGGTACCAAACACTTCAGAATCAGATTCTATCACAACAACAATCATCCAAAAACAAAACTGATCCCATAAAACTTAAAATCATAAAAAAATTCTTAGTTACAAAATTACCCATTAATCAGCACCAAAAACACTACTAATGACAAGAGTCAGATACCTATACAACCCCCAATTTAAGAAACCCCAATTAAAAAAACCTAGGGTTTCATTTTCATGAAAACCCCAAATTTGATTTCTATCAGGAACAGATCGATCAAATTTAAAACACAATAAACTCGAAATTAGAAGTAATAAATCAATACCAATAAGAAAGGTGTTGGTTGACCGAGTAAACCAACTGCTCGTGATGTTGATTGTTGTTGGAGTTGTGCGTGAATCAATTGGTGATTATTTTTAGGGTTTCAGTTAACATAAGAAGAAGGTGTTGGTAGTGGTGGTAGAATCAGATCTCGATCGAGATAATTTTTAGGGTTTCAGTTAACATTAGAGTTTAGATTCCCAACAAACATAAAACTTAGACATGTCAATGGAGAAAAAGAAGATGAAGAATGTGTTCTTGTGGTGGTGAAAGTAGTGGACGGTGGTGGTAGATCTGTGGTGGTGATGGAAGTGGTGTGGTGGTGACGGAGAAAAATAAAAATGAGCTTGCAGTCTCTCTCTCTCGAATATGAATAGAAGATAAAATTTTAGAGGGGTGAAGAGATAAGGTGAAGATATGTATCGGGGAAATGGAGGGACCCGCCTAACAAAAATAGCACTGATTCAACTAGGTGCAACGGTCACGGTGTGGGTTGATGACTCGGGGATATAATTGTAAAAAAAAATTTTATAGAACGACCGTTTTTAACGCTCTAATCTGTGCTCCGGAAATTTAATACATCAAGGACCGTTTTGAACGGTCCACAATCCATTGACCGCTATTGAGGGTCGGGGATGTGGGTCAATAAAACCCCATTCTCCACTAGTGTTTGTTCTTAAGTGTGGCAAAACATATTCCGGTGATTCCGTAGATATGGAAAAAAAGGCATTAGACCCAATGTCACAAACTGACCAACCATGTTTGGACCTACACTGAACAGTGTGGAGCTATACAGGAACAACACAGATTAAACCAGGAAGTAACTGGTTTCATCCTGCCTATTCTGTAAAAGATAAGATTTTTGGCCTGGGTGAAACTGGTTTCATCCTTCACATTCTAACAAAAAAAATTAACCTGCACACTCTGAAAATAGTTTTATATAGCCTAGGATGTAACCAGTTTCATCCTAGCCTAGTTACATTCTGACAAAAAAAAAATAGTTTTATACAGAATATGATGTAACCGGGTTTCATCCAAGCCTGGTAACATTCTCACAAAAAAAAAAAAAAATTTATTTTAAAATACAATGCCTATATTTATAGAATTGTATACCCATATGCACCTTAATTCCTGACCAGATGATGTGCATCTTAAGTCAACCTATAAAGCCATTTGATTTTCATAAATATCTCTAGCCTGAGTCCACTTTATTTTAAAAATATATATTACAGTCCACAACTAGATGAAATTGGTTTCATCCTGAGTATTTTGACGAAATTAAGTTATATCAATGAGTGATCTATATGAAACTAGATTCATCCTGAGTATACACAGACTATAACTAGATGAAACCAATTTCATCCTAGTATACCATGGATGAAAATAATTTTTCAGGTCAATTTAAAACAAGATGATACTGGTTTCATCACAGACTATAACTAGATGAAACCAGTTTTCATCCTAGTATAACATTGATGAAAATAATTTTCAGGTCAATTTAAAACATGATGATACTGGTTTCATCCTAAAATAACAATATAGCTCCACAGGATTGTGCGTCTTCCAAATATTTAGAATCAAATGTCATTCCACATTCCATTCCCGTAAATGTCTAGATTCCTCTCTACGATTTCCACTAAGTTTTCTTGCTAAACATAATTTCCTTAACTTATTTGCTCTAAGAGGCTAGACAAGTTTATTCTCACAAAATTTTCAAACATTCTTGGAAAGACCACGTTTCATTAGGAAATTCATAAACAAGTGAATCGAAAGGATAACCACTCAATTAGGTGTCTTATCAAACGAAATCAAGAGAAGATCAACAACACTGATGAAACCACCAATTAATTATATTCTTCTCAAATACGGAATCTATCAAATGTTAAAGTAATCGGCGAATGACTAAAGATTCCTTAAAAGCTAATTCATGGCCACACAAATTCTTATCTCCAAGGTATATGCCTCTGATTATCCATTCTTGTCTTGGTAAGTTATAATACGAAAAAACATACATTCAATCAACAAAGAAATCAAATTAACATATCAAAACCGAAAGCTAGGTACTACTATTATTACTTACCGATAATGTTGATCGACAGAACCCGCCTTCCCTTTTGATAAAATGATAGAATATCCGAGCTATAAGCTGAGACTGAATGTTTTTCCACTTCGAAGATTGGAATTTAAATTGAGAGTTGATTTAAATTGATAGAAGATTGGAATTTAAATCTCTCAAACCCACTAAATAAATTTTACCAGAATCCCCATCTTCAATTGCTTTCATTGGTTCAAACCAATTAAATCAGTTTCATCAGATCTCCATCTTCAATTACTTTCTCTGCTTCAAATTCCCATCCGATTCCAACCCTAAATTCCCATTCGATTCAAACCCTCAATTGCTTAGAAGAAGAAGCTTTTAAGTTAGGATGAAGAAATCAACAGAAAATAACAAGATGAAAAAGAGGTCAGTTGAACTCGATATTATCTAGAGAGGGAGAAAAGAAGTAAGGGTAATATAGTCTCTCTCCATTAAAATATTCTTTTGGACATTTGACCCAAGCCTAATTCCTACCAGTCCATATGGCCCAGAAAACTTGTCATTTTGGCTATATAGCCCATTTTCTGTAAATTATTTTGTTTGTAATCCACTGACGAAAAAATGGGTTTTACTTCCTCCTCCACCAACGAAATCTGAGTGCTATGTGCATGGTTTCATATGTAATGATGAATGCATTTTTTCAGAATCTACAAATTATAAGGTTATTCGTATACCTAGGTTTGACAATGCGAACAAGTTTGTTATTGAAATGTTTTCTTCTGATTTGGGTGAATGGAATGTCTATCAAGTTTCATGTACTGAAAATGTTACTTGGCGATCTTCCCGTCTTGTTATTCATAAATGTGTAATATATTGGGTAATCGAGAAGCAGGACTGGATGCTAGATTACAATCTGAAGAAAAGCACCAGCGCATGTGGCAATCAGTGTACATTCATCAAATTTCCTGGCGTGGAGTCACCCCAAAATGAATCAAGTCTCCCCCCAAATGTGCACTACAGCAGACACTGTCTTGGGGTATCAGAAGGGATGATCTGTTACGGTTCGATTAAGAGTAGGGACATGACTTTGAGTATCTAGTTTCTTGAGGAGGAATGGCATTTGTTACACAAGGATACCATATCTCAGGGCATGTTAAGAGAAATTCAGGATTTGTTATATGACACAGCATATAGCTCTTGTTTCGATATATATTATTTCTCAAAATACATCCAGGTTTTAGGTTTCAACCCAGACGACCAAAACGTGGTTATGCTTGGTTCCGGGAAATTCATTTGGTCTTACAATATCAAAACTAAGGGACATGAACAGCTCTGTGATCCTACTTTTCTGCACAGCAATCAGTTCCCTAATCTTCAGAGTTGGCATATTCCCTTAGCTATTGTTCGAAATCCAAGGCCAACAAAACTGTTGGGAAAATTGGCACCCCGAGCGTAGCGAAAATCAGGATCACAAAGGGCAATTGGTGATTTGAACCAAAAGAGAGAGACAGAAGATAAAGAAACACATAACCACAACACAAGATATACGTGGTTCACCTTTACAGGCTACATCTACGGCCAACACCACCAGAAAACTTCCATTAACATCAAAGACCATTACATGCTCTTTCCGCAACCCAAGACAAGAACCAAAGAGTTAACAAGACATACCCGAGAACACCATTGGAGAAACCATAGAAACCGACTCTTTAACCATTCTTCAAACCATCCTCATGTCTTCTCTTTTACACCGTCTTCACAATTACTAGTATCAAAGTAGAAACATGGAAACACTAGAAACTTGGTTTAGGGCAAAGCCCCAAACCCTAAACACTAGAACACCAAAATCCTCTCTTTACAAGGTTTTCTTTTACACCGATATTGACCTTCACGGTAGCACACGACCCTCCCTAACAAAGAGACAAAAATCCTAAGCACAAGGATTTACCTCTCTTCTAGGTTGGATATCTAAACACATATAATTCTAGTCCTATATATAGAGAGAACACAAGTCTCCAACTAGGAAACTAACTCTTTCCTAATAATATTCCCACTCCAATTAGGGAATCCACCTCAATATGGAAACGGACCTAGAATAGGAAACCATCTCAATATGGAAGAGGCAAAAACAGGAAATCACGCTTAATTTCCTAACAAAAACTTCCACCAGCTTCTTGGGGAGACGATTCTCTTGGTCTTGGATGTTTAAGTGTATCTAATGGAGAATAGAAAGATGAAGATGGAACCATTCTTCTCCTTTTAAGTTATTGTTACTCTTGCTTTACTTGTTCAACAGTTGAATGGTGGATGTGCACTTATGACTTCTATTAATGCTATTCAAGTGGCTTGACTTGTCGCTTGGTTGTTTCGTCAATTCAGTCTGTGTTTCTACTCCCTCGTCCAGGTGCTCTGCTGCTCTTTCCTTATCAAGCACCATGTTCTCTCCTGGAAGAAATCTGGTCTTCTGTAGTGTATTGGGCCTGAGGTAATCTTTGTTGTGCTTCTGAATCTTATTTGTTGTATGCGTTCGAGATTTTCTTAGTCTAGACTCTAAACCTCTATTGTCTTGTATGCTGCATTCCTATTCAATAAACTTTTGCTCATTACAATTAACAACTGTTGAGCTTCAAGGGTGCATATGTGTCTTACAGACTTATACATGAGAAAGTTGGTGATTTTATTATTAGGAAGGATAGGTGTCTGTTGGTTGTGCTGAAGATCACTCGTCAGTGCTTCAAATCTTCTCTATTAGGAATGACCATTCGGGCCCTGGTGGTCAAAAAAGAAACTGACAGAACTCAATATTTCAAGCCTTTGTTATGACTAGACCTACCCTGTTAAGTCAGCAAAGCTTCTCAATGCCATTTATTGCCATCACATGAGTCTTTGGCGATTAGGAAGACTGCTTCATTGATAAGAACTGCTTTGGTATGATGTGATTATAGAGTATCTTTCTTTCATGTGCTCCCTTAGTAAAATCTCTAAGAAGACGAATTTGTCGTAAAATAATTGTATTGCTTAAAGCAATTTGGGGAAGAGAAAAAACCTGGTTGATTTACAGAACTTTTGTTTTCTTTGTGGCTTTCTTATTTTGTCATGTCTTTGGTACCTCATGGATTTGATGAGTGAATTTCTTTGAAAACTTTGTAGCTGAGTGAATTGGCAAATGCAAGTTCAACTATAGTCTGTATTAGACCATAAACATTCTCAGAGAATACACTATTAGCTCATCTCTTTTGATCTGCAACGTTTTAATGTGAAAGGAAAGGAAAAGTAAGTTCGTACGTTGAACTAAAGCTGGGGCAGGGAGAAGGGACTGTTAGGATCACCGAGTAAGAGTTATTAACTCATGCAATTTGCCCGACTTTTCAACTCTAAGCATAACTAGTCTGAATGTTCTTTATGCTAAACTTGTTTGCTTAATCATTCCATTGCCAGAGCACAATTCTTGTATCATTAAGTTTTTATTACAATTGAAAGATACTGCACACTTTTCTTTGCGGTAAACTATTAACAATTTTAGAAATCATCTTCTTTGCAGTACGATATTCGTCTTCGATCGGGAAAGAAAAAAGGGTTAGGTTTTTGGTACTTACTTTTTGACCTAAACCTGGGTTTGGTCTAACATTTGTCCAGGCTTTGCGTTAGGTCTAAAGACCAACGTTGACCCGTGTTGACTCAGTTAAATGTGACGTGTCTAACAGTTTGACTTAATTTATTTTTGGTGCACCCTTCCAATTATTATGTATTCACTACAGCGGCTCCAAAAAATTATAACTCCCTCTCCCCCTTTTCTTCTCTTCTCCTTCTCCGTGTCTGTTGTTGCAGCATGAATTGTTGTCATGTTTTTCATTCTGTTTACATTGATGGTTGTTCATAATTCCAGCGAGAGAAGATATTTTCTGTGCGTATAGGTTGATAGAGGAAGATCTATGCTGAATGATTCAAGAACATGAAAAATTAGGGTTTATGAGTTCACAGTATACATGTTTGAATCGAGAAGAATTGGGTTCATATTGGTGGTCTGTGTTTCAATCGAAGATGGGTTTTTATTGGATTGAATATTGAGACTTTGAATCGAGAAGAAATTGGGTTCATATGGGTGGTTTGTGTTTCAATCGAAGATGGGTTTTTGTTGGATTGAATATTGAGTCTAAAATTGGTTATATTCTTGAGTTGCAGAGAAGAAATAGATGGGAACTCCCCTTACTATTATTTCCCTCTCTCATGGACCCCCTCCCCTTGTGAGTCGCTCTATGAGGTTGCTGATTTTTTCCCTTATACTTTTACTGTTTTAGCCTCACTTAATTTGTTAGATATTTTTAGTAAAGCTTTAAAACAAAGGGCAAAGTCGGATTTTTAAAATTTACAGCTTCATTTTACTGTAGATGAATATGAATAGTAAGGGGAGTTCCCTTTATAGAATAGACAAGATTGTTTGGCACACGCGACGCGTGTGCCGAAATCCTCTATCGAGTAAAATTAGAGATGGATAAACTGACCTTTATCTACCAAATTACCTAAATGTCCTCAATTAAATTGTTAGATGCGTGGAGAAAAACCCATGTAGAGAGGACAAAGACGGAAAAAACAAAATGTCCACTCCAAGGTATTGTTCATATGTCGGGTTTTTTATTTGACGTACGGTTAAACTATAACAAACCCACTCCCACAAAAAAAAATACAAAGCATAAATTTATAAGTGGGGTTCACTCTCACATGATTTATTAGTTTACTGATTCACCCACATTTAATTTAGTAGATATTATTGGCATAGGTTGAAATTAAGGGCAATTTTGGCAATTAAAAATTTACAGCTTCATTGTATTGTTCATAATACAGTACCTAAGTGTAGTTCTCTTTATAATAGTTATAGATAGATAGCTTACCCACTGAGTTTCATTTGATTATACTTTGGTTGTCAAAATTTTGCTGTCTTCTAGTCACTCACATTCTTCATATTGATAATCACCCCCATCTGATTCTTTTATTAATTTTGTTTTGATTCACTTGTACAATTTTTATTTTTCGACAATTATTACAGATTAACATCAAGTCTGTTGAAGGCTTCTAGCACTGAGAATTTTAGCAGGTATGGACAGCTACTTCTCATTCTTTTTCCCTGAAAAAATACGATAATGAAATAGTGTAAAGCACTATCAGAAGAAAGAATAATGCTCGATACGCAAGGTAGATCTCAATGTTTACAAACTTGGACTGGCTCAGATTCGGTGCATACCACAAATCTGTAAAATTAAGATTAAGAGTTTCAGAATTAAGAAAGTTATCCTCGTTACCTTTTGGAACCATGATTTTCGAGCCCCTAGTAGTGAATACATAATAATTTAAGGGGTGCACCAGAAATAAATTAAGTCAAACAGTTAGACACCTCACATTTAACTGAGTCAACACAAGTCAACGTTGGTCTTTAGACCAAATGCAAAGCCTGGACAAATGTTAGACCAAACCCAGGTTTAGGTCAAAAGTAAGTACCAAAAACCAAATAACCCAAGAAAAAAACATTCCTAAAATTACTTCCTCCGGCAGAGATGAAACTAGGGAACGACTCGATAGAGCACTCCAAATTTATGGCCTGGTGTAGTATATATAATCATTTACTGCGCATGTTGATAAACAACATAAACTAGCCTTAGAATGTCGGATATGATTTAATAAAAGTGAAAATACATATGCCAAGAACCAAGGAACAAAATAAGATTTTATTTTTTTCATTTAGTTTTCGTTTTTTCAATAGGTTAAAATAACACAGTTAGTAAATAAATTTGCTAGCACTGCCGATAAAGATACCATTAACAGCACGAAAATGAGTTTTTGCTAGCCACTCATCTAGCTCTTAGGTGTCAATACGGTACTAGTTCATGACATTCAGTCATGGATCAATCCAGGGCCGAGGTTAGTTCAATCAATGGTTGAGGTGGAATATGAAGATCTAGGGGATGGCCGCTATAGCAAGGTTGAAAACTTTAGCATCATACATATGAAGTTTGGAATAGAGGAAAGAAAATTACTAACACCTTGTTTGTTTGCAGCTGACTCGGCATCTGGATCTGAGTCAACCCCTGACTCGGGCCGAGTCAGCAGTCAGACCATTTGTTTTGCATTTTGAGTCAGATCTGACTCGACCCCTGACTCAGACGTAACCCCTGACTCGGACCCATTTGAGTCAGGTAACAAGATACCCCTGACTCATGGAACCAAACCACTGACTCACATAATTTTGAGTCAGATCTGACTCAAAACAAACATATCGAGTCAGATCCAGATGAGTCAGGTGATTTCACTCAGATCCAGATGACTCAGATGAGTCAGGAGTAAACAAACATGGTGTAAGTACCTAATCTGAAATAAAAGTGTGTTCGAAATTAGTGGTTCGAATATATAGTCATTGGACTTCAATTGTCCAATGCAGAATACTGACCCGTCAAGCAAAGTAAAAGTTATTCCGATTAATTGAAATTTCAGAACTTATATATGTACAAATATATGTAGGAATGGACAAGAGAGACTTGCGCGTTAGATTCCGGAATATCTATCATGGTGCCAATTCAAACCGTTGCCGAATAACGAATCGTTGATTGGATTTTTGATAGAATTCAAATTATTTGAATCCATGTAATCTTCATTTTTTTGCCTTCCGAACTTCCCTCAGCACCCCGAATTATCATCTTGGGTGGAGCTTATTTTTATCAAATGGTCAGATTATATTGTGAAAACAATCTTACTTTTGATTTTATTGAATCTCTCATATTTATAATTTGTTGATTTCCAGTATTACTTCTCTTTCTTTTGTCAAAATATTCACTTTCTTTTGTGAAAATATCCAGGTAGTACTCTTTATGATGTTTTTTTTGTGCTTTAAAGATTATCGATGTACTTATAATCCGTGTAACCTTGGGTTAGCTATTAACGAATCGGAGTTTATTTTTATTCTTCCTTTTTTTTTTTTGCCAATTAGCAATAATTTGTTTTCCTTGATCTTTTAGTTTTGTACTTTTGGTGACAAGATCCGTAAGAAGGATTAATTGGTATCCCGAAAATAATTAAGGGATGTTTTATTGTCCATGCCAGCATGGAAAAATCATGTCGATTTTGATTACCAACATTGAAAAATGATGTTGGCATGAAAAATAAAGTATCCCCCAATTATTCCCGATATATCTCAATTAATTGTTCATCCGTAAAGGTCCCATACACAAAACCAGAAAATATGAAAATATGAAAAGGCAACTTAGTATAACTCTTTTCGTCATGATCTTTTCACTCATCAATGTTAATCAAGATTTGTGATGCACAGTAAGAAATCTGTCAAAAGAATCTACCGATCGCAGTACAATAATACTACCAGTTCATCAAGTATTATGTATACTGGCAAAAAAAAGAAAAAATAATAATAATTGTAGCCGTATTCCCCCATTCCAGAGTCAGAGTCGACATGCCAATACAAAACAAAAATGTTCAACATGCCGAGTAAAAGAGAGTGGAAAAAAAATACCAAATCGACAGTCATAATAGATGGGATGCTGCTAGTTTTGGGAGGTCGAGCAGGACCCATTTGTACGGTAAGTTACTGAGGCAAGTCGTATGAATTTAATATAATGATAAACATTGCAAAGAAGATTGCAAGTTATATGGAGTCTTAAAGTTCACAAACTATTTACCGGTCCACAAACTTGAACTTTTAATATAAAGACTTGATTTTTATATCTCAAATTAAGTTGCATACAAGAGGTGATTTGCTTAGTTAGGGAACTAGTCGATTTCAAATAGTACTGGATTCTATTTAATTCAAAGGTACACAAATTGATTCACGTATTTCGCGAACTGGTTTTTTTTATATGTCTCTCATACACCTTTTGTTTTCTAGTGCACAAATATTTTTGACAGTTCGCGAACTTGGAAAATTCAAGAGGTTCCTGAGTTACGAGATGACTTTGAGTTCACAAACTGTTTTGACATTTCACGGACTGATTCAATCTTGTGACATATACTCTACTTATGCTTGTCGGTTTAAAACTACTTAATTGTGGCTCTCTGGCGAACCACTTGCTGCATTAAGTTTGTGCACTTTTTTTTTAATGATTCAAAGCAAACTTCTTACATGCTTTCATTCACAATATATATGGAAAAGTTTATCTTGCTTGATTTCAAAGTAATTTGTAAAAAAGGAAACTAGTTCACATACCTGATTTGTTTAGCATTTTCGCATCAACATAAATAAAGGACTCCCTGAATACTAAAATCTTATTTCTGGCACTTCCGTGTCCTAGTTGCGGCTAAAGTCGTCCTATGAATACCTAATTTTCCTATGGTAAAACTGTATTAGATTACAACTTTGAAAGTTTTCACCAAGGGATTCGTGAATCCCGGTCAGTCTATCTTTTGCCTGATAGTTCTTGTTATCCGGATCTTGTTCTTATTGATCTTTATTATTCCAAACTATTGATTAGAAACGAGATACAAAGAAATAACAAAGTACTCTTCGTCTTAGACTTTGTGATTCCAAAAGATAGATATCTAAATCACATGTGGGTTAAAATTGATTAGGCAACTCTATAAGTTTTGAAGAAAATAAGTTCATCATAATAAGTATATAGATTTGCATACCTTGATTGTTAGGCTTGTAAAGGACGTCAGCTAAGGGAATCGTGTTGACCCGGGTCTTATGATATCAAAGAGACATAAAGGAGCACAACTGAAGCTGAATTACACGTATGTTCAATTCGATCTCAAATACATTTCAGTCTGAAGTCTAATAGTAGGCTAGTGTCTGTAGCGGCTTAATATAGTGTTTTCTTCAAGTTATGGACTATGTCCCGAAGTTTTTATACACATTACAGTTTTCCTAGTTAACAAACTTGATGGTGTCTTATGTAATTTATTTTCCGCATTATATTGTTTATCTTTATAAAAGAAATGTCACAAGAAGTACGTTAAATAATAATCCAGACAGTTTTTAAGCCTAAATAACTGTATAGAACCTACAAAATTTATTCTTGAGAATACATATCTTGAAAGAAAGATTACAAGACTTTTTCATGTTGGAATTCGGTTCTGAAACAGTTCAACTACATACTAGGTTATTACTTGGATATTGATTTCTGAGATCGTCTAAATTTAACTTGTCTTCATATCAGTATCAGATCTTTATTGTTGATCTGTGCGACTGATTATGATAATTTTTTCTATACAGGTTTTCTAATTAAAATTTGGTAGTGTACTTGGTCTCCATTTTTTTTCACTTAATGTGGACTAGGGTCTAACCCGTGTTGTAATGGCACGGGCTTTGGATTGTTGTGGTTGTTGTCTCAAAATGTAATTTTCTAATTTTTTTTGTTTTGTTTTGATACCTTTGGCTCTGTTCAAGAAGAACCCATAACTTTACCAGCTAAACTAAGATGAAAAACAAAAAAGAAAACCTCATAATTGTATGATACGTTTTTGTATTTGGTACCACTTGCTCTGTATTTTGATCAAGACACACCTAAGTTAATCATACATACACCAAAAAAATTTATATTCGATTTTCCTCCCTAGATTGTAAAATAAATTAATGTTACACATAGTGAAATATATTTTCATGGTATGCATCACATCTTATTACTATTACCATAATCTGATCTTAAATGAATAGTCATTTTAATTCATCATGGAATATTTGAGATGTAAGTGAGACTGCAAATAATATTATTCAAGAAACCTTTTAAGAAATTTTAGTAGCTGGTCATTCACTAAAAGAGACGCAAATAGTGTCGCTGACACTCTAGCAAAGTATGTAAGAAGTGATGTAGTTTGTTTTCAGTGGTCTGGGACTCCTGATTTCATTCTGAAATTCGCAGAAAAACAATTTAGACACTTAATCCATTAGTGATCCTTTCTTTCTTATCGAAATGAAATTTGTGAATCCATTGTTTATTCTCCATAATTACAATATATATTCAAATAAATGCATCAAAACAAAATCACTAAGTTCAATGTCCTTCGATTTTTTTCCTACCATATCTCCCTGCAACTTGTCGTGCATAGATTCCTGCAATCTAAGATAATGATAGAAATATAAAAGTCACAATCGTATATGTATGGATGCTAATTGCCAATTCTATCAAAAGTAGTTGTAATTTTGAAAACTAAGAGAAAGAGAGAGAGAGAGAGAGAAAAAATAGCAATTGTTATAAATAATTCAAGCGTTGTACAACTTTGTGAAGGGGCTGGTTTGTGCAATATCGGTCATTGAAAATGTCCAGTCCTCATTGTTCATGTAGTGTCTAAATTATCTGTTAACCTCATGATTAAGTTAAGCTAAGCTAAATGCTAAATATGAATCTCAGTATATATCCAATGACATGTATAAACTTTCTCAATCTCACTGTTTATGAATTTAGTGCCATCAAAATTGAAATTTAGAGAAAACTGTAAAGGTCATCGGATTAGGTGCTGACTAAACTCTTTCTAACAAACATACAACAACTCAAATTAATTTATAGTTGGAAAAGAAGTTCTATAAGGTGATGAATGCAATTGTTTCTTATACGGGCTTTCGTCATTGGTTTTGTAGTAATATATTTCTTCGATGATCTTTAAATTTCTTTTTTACGCAAAATTTTAAGTTGTTGGTACTATTAATTTGTCAATGGAATCTAAGGATGGAAGTGGAACTGCAATAGCCAAGCTCCCTTTTGGGGTTTTTTCTTACTTGTAATGTTTCAAACCTATCTGTTAGAATCAGAGACAGTTGTTAAAAATATATAATCCGAAAGGGTGCGATGTTTATTGATAATCACTTATGATTATGCATAAAATACACTTGAATTTATTGCTTATAGAAGAAAACTCTTTATTCGGATTGTCATAAGTTTTTGTAAGAAATTGGGTCTTATAATATGTGAATTTGGTTATTCAGTCCATCAAATCCTAATGTCCATTCTATCTAGTCATTCTAATAGCAAAGTCGACATTTTCAGAACCTGTATACATGCCATAAGAATGACTACTCATAAAAAAAATCAACTAAAAATGAAAAAAAAAACCGAAAATAATACCTGCAATGGATTCCAACAAACGTACTACTCGACCATTGCGTATGTATCCCAGTTGCCAACTACGGCTGCGGATACCTCTAGATCTGATTGCTTGACCACACCCTTGAATTTAGTTTAGGTTAATAACCGATTGCAATCTTGAGAAATCCAATCTTAGACAAACTGTGTGAGAGTAATATTGAGATTCAAATTAGATCCAATTTAAAATGGTGCCCAGTATAATTTAGTATTCCTCAAAATGAAATGAGTCAGTAATTAGTACATCAAAAGTTTCGTTTCTCAAGCACCAGAGTAAACCATAGCCCATACCTTGGCTTTAAAAAAAAGTGTGAGAATGACCACGTCAGCCGTATAAGAAATTGAACTTGAAAAATGAAGGATCGCTATTGATGTCTCTGTAGAGATGTCAAAAAACCCATAAAGAGGCGCAATGACAGATCTTGACACCGACCACAAACATAATTTTCTTACCTATTTGACACTGAAAAATCAATTTCACACACAACTTTAAAAAAGGAAAAAGAAAATGTAAACTAAAACTGAAGAGATACTCAAATTGAATTACCTTCATTAGATTTGTAGTATGCCTTTAGATAGTTATACAATTAAAACAACACTATTTGGGGCAAAGCAGCATAACCGAGATCGAACTAAATAAATTAGGAAGAAAACGTTCATATGCTACGAAACAAAACCCAGGGCACCAACGAAGTGTATTTAAGCTAAAAGATTCTGAAACATCTTTCAGACATTTGTACAATCATGTTGGGCTCAATAGAATGGGTTTAATCATAATAACTTTTAGAACACTGCCAAAACTTGAGAGCAATAAACTAACAAAGAAATTGAATTCCAACGATGGGTTCATATTCATTTATTTATAAAATCCGTTCGGGAGCATTTAAGAGGAATCAAAACTCTTGTCAACATTAATTCGAGATGGTAAACCTACTTCAATTACAATTGATAGATAAACTTACCTGTTGTGAGTATAACCAAACTTTCAATCAAACTCTCAAGACCTGCAAAATTTAAACTGATAATCAAAAATTTAAGAAAAAATCAACATATTTTCAAATAGAAAAATTAGTAATCGGTTACTTTCTGCATTTTGTACCTGAATTTTTCGACCATGACGAGAAAACCCTATGCGAACAAAAGAAAGAAATGGAAAAAGAATTTATTTTAATCATGCTGCATAAATCGAATTTAGGATTGCATTAATTACTCGATAGTAATGCCTCTCAGATTGATAGCATTGTTTTTTTTTGAAGCAAAAAAGAGGAAGAACCTCTTTAGATTATATTAATTAGAAGCCATGAACAGGCTAATTCAAGTACATCGAATAGATACAACAAAAAAGTACAAAAG
Organism: Papaver bracteatum; assembly: GCA_023529315.1. Classification (NCBI taxonomy): domain Eukaryota; kingdom Viridiplantae; phylum Streptophyta; class Magnoliopsida; order Ranunculales; family Papaveraceae; genus Papaver; species Papaver bracteatum. The sequence goes on from JAJJWX010002613.1 coordinate 63,492, forward strand.
CAAAATACTACAAAGGAATTGTAATATAACAAAAGTACAAAATTGTTGATCATAGAAGTAATCGATGTAATCGGAGGGATGGTGTTTTGATTCCGCATCCACCATTTGGAAAAATCTTCTTCTTTATTAAGAGAAAATCCTTTGTAAAAAGGATAATTTGCACTAAACATCATCATCATAACCAATTCCAGTATCCATTGATCTTGTTTGATTGAATTTTGATCATCGTCACACCAAAATTGATTGTCTTCAAAGATATACTTGAATATATCATCGAGTTCCAATTGAAATGCCCGAAGGTTATAGGAAATCGCACTAATGGCGAGTACTGCATGACATAGAACAACCATGATATATCAACAGTAAAACTAAAAAATATAAAACAAACCCTAAACCTAAAATCACAAATACTGTGATTTTTTTATTGAAACATTAAAAACTAATCACATAAACCCAAATCTACTCAGGAAAATCTGATATCTCAGATAAACCCGAGCAAATCTAGGTTTGGAGATGGAGAAGAAGGAAGAAAAAGTTTTATAGAATTATTTGGAAAAAAACGGTTATGTTAGAAGAGACAAAAGGGCAGATCCAACCAGCAGCTTGTCGGTGGGAATCACAGGGGACTTGTTCACGGACTTGGCCAGATTAGACGGTCTCATGTCCAGTGAACACACCACCGAAAAAATAATGGAAGGTCAGTTTTGCATAGAATTAACTCTTTTTGTGGAAATTGGTTTCCGCATGCTTTCCCCTAGAACACGCATGACAAAATGATTGATATCATTGTTGACTGATAGGGAAATTTGAAACGGCTGCAGCTAATTGAGAATAAAAATGGATACGAACGTGAAAACAATTTATGGAAAGTGTGATCGGATTGTGAGAATATATGGAGAGATCTAGGCGGCCCTTTATAACCCAAAATGTAGATCTCCGTCCATATTACTGATCCATCTTGACCGTCCTTTATATGTCCAAACTACATATATCCGTCCATATGGAAAAACACCATTGTCCCTTATAATATAGATATGTGGTGCGAGCTAATTAAGTACCTAAGCGCGCTGCCGCGAAATTTTCTCAACGTACTTGATATTTTGTTGTCACTGTTCTACACCGAAACTTACATATATTAATGAGCATCCATATTATGAAAAAAATATTTCCTAACTTAGGTAAGATAAATAGCGGCCCCGATTTTCTCTCATAGTAAATAAATCAACGGTTGTTGTTGCACGTGCGTAAAAAAACTCGCTCTTTTCCTTGCTTCCTCATACGAGTCACCTATGTTTTCTCTTTTTTTCTTTCTATCCTTTGGCGTGAAGTTCTCTAAATCGTTATATTTGCCTCACGATCTTATCATTAACCTTTAACGATGCTTCATATAGTGAAGGTTAGTTTTTAGTTTTGGTATTAATCAAAAATAGGTTTCGAAATATCGATCAGATTGATCAATTGATTTGTGTTAGGATTTGTTCACAAACAATCATTGCAAAAAAAAAAAAAAGACAAACAAACAAACAAACAAACCTTCTCCCTACATCAAAAATAAGTAATACGCATATTTCAAAGAAATTATCACAATTACAAGAAAAGAAATTCTAAACACTTCCTTACAACACTTCAAAGTTCATTAAATTAGTGAACTGGAGGTACAACTTTTAACCTAAGAATCTTATTGATTATCCAAATGATCACATTAATTACTGTAAAGCTTTAATCTTTCTGTTTTTTTAACTTATTGTATTTATAAAGAAATGTTGTTTTCTATCACTTCAACTGATCTTTTATTTTATTAAACAAACCACACCGATTATGTTGTTTTTTGTCGACTATTGAAAAATTGGAAAGATCTGGAAATATGGGAGTCGAAAGATAGTGTGATCCATGAAAAAAACAAGGTTATTGAAATTGAATAATACATAATTGATAATCATAAGATATTTTCATTGTTAATTGTGTTAAAACATCTCAAATGGAGCGAAAATATTACAAAATAGTGTCAACTAGGAAAAGTACACATTTTTTTCCCTCTAACAATTGCTCAACCATGTTGATGTTTATTTAATAAAATGACTCTGATTAGACTATCAACTAGCACATACTAATATTCTGATGTTAACAGCTGAGGATTTGGTATCCATTATCTACAATATAATTAACAATGACCTGAGCTGAGTTCAAGTGTTTTCTCATGATGAGAATTTGAAATCTTACCAAGATGAGAACTCTTGATCTCATTCCCTGTAAGTGTTTTCTCTCTCCGATTTGTATTTTTAGAGAAACACATGTAAATTTAATCTCCCTTTGATTTGGTTTTTACTAATTAGGTAAGTTTTATATTATAAGATCTTACAACTGAAGAACCCGACCTGAAAGCTGCTGAAATCGAGGAATTTAAAACTTGAAGGGAATAATTAAAGGCTGTGCAGGAGACTCCGGGTAAAACAACTTTCTATTTGCATTAATTAGCTAGGTTTAAAAAAAAATATACAGGTTTTAGAAAATCTGAGATTCTCATTTCTTTTAAATAATTTGTTTAAATTTTCAACAAGATTACTTTGGTGTCTACTAAATTGACTTTACTCATGCATAAAAAATTATTGTGAATGTCTTCTACTGGAAACTGCAACAGGCATGTTTGATAATCTACCCATGTGTATCAAAATTAACAAATTATTAATTTGTAACAGTTTTTTTTTTTATTACGAAAGATGAAAATTTAATTGAAATGAGAAGAGGATTACATAGATTCATCCCTTTGGGTATATTATTGTACCCATACAGAGTGAGACTCTATTCCATGTTTTGCAAGTTTATGTGCAACATGGTTTACATTTCTAGGCACATGAGTGCATTTCCAACTAAGAAAAGAATTCAAAATACTACCACAATCAGTAATTAAGTTTCTTGTAATCCACTTTATTACATCTAAACTACCATTTAAAGCATTAACAACATTTAAGCAGTCGCCCTCTAAATGCACATTCTGGTAGCCTTTTGATCTGACCCACAATGCATCTTCAAGTAGAGCTTTTTATTCAGCCTATTCTGGGTCTAATGCTTTATCCCTGCAGCTTCTAGCTCCATCTGTGACACCTGCAAAAGACCTACTGATTAGTCCAATGCCTACATTCTTATTTACTTCATCAAATGCAGCATCCCAATTGATTTTTATATAGGGGTGATCTGGCTTTTTCCATGTTAATATAGATGGTCTTATGTTTGAAATGACATGAGTAGTATTAGCACTAAGAAAATTATTCCAAACATTATATTCTGACTTGATCAAGTAAACTACTTGACTTTGGGTTTCTTATTAGTCCTCAAAAACCTTCGTGCACCTGCATTTCCAGATATGCCACATAATAAAACCAGACCACTGAAGTATTGTATCATTACTATATGGATTAGTTACCTGGAATAGAGAGATTAGCCAAACCTGAAATGAAACCACATTATTGATAGTATTCATGAGAGCAGGGTTTAGTAGAATTCCACACCATCCTAAAGATAGTACAATCAATGAATAAATGTTTCATGCTTTCAGTGTGTTGGCTACAGAAAGGAAAACTGGAGTCCACATTGTTATAGTGTCTAGACAGATTTAATCCTAGGGGGGGGCAGTCCTGTAAGCATCTCCACAGGAATAGAGGATATTTTTGGGAAGTCTAGATTTCCAGCTTATGTGATATAATTTCAACCTGAATTTCAGAAGACATGAAGCTTCTAGAGATGAAGATAAGTTTTTAAGATGATAGAGAGATTAAGCTCTGATATCTAATGCTAAAAACAACTACAGTTAGATAAATATTTAATGTAATGTGTATGCAAATTTTTGATAAGATATTAGATCATTAACTATCTGTAAATAGAAAGTTTATCTTTTAATTTTTTTGACTACATTTTATCTAGATTGTGCTCATTTGTACGAGCTAAGGTGTTTACAATCAGATAGCATGACTATGAGTTCATCTATTTCTCTTAGATATTCAAACATTTGTTTTCAAGAACTAGAGATAAATTTGTACGATGGGCTTATGCTTGTTTCAGATGTAATAGATATACGTATCCGAATCGAGCTTGCTAAGAAAAGTTAGTGATACTTAAATATTTGAAGAAAAAAAAGGGCTTTTTACAGAAATAGGCCTGTTTTTTTGGTGCTTTTCAAATCTAAGCCACTTTTTTTATTTATTGCTAGACTAGGCAAGTTTTGACCAAAAGTGATGGATGGAAAGTTAGCACCGTTAGGTGTACTTAAAATTACAAGACAGTCCTTTGAATCGGTTATTTCGACCCAACCAGATGTGATGACCTTGTATACGTCATCACATAGTGCGCACGTGGCACTGCTTACGTGGTAAGGCCCACGTGACACTGCTTACATGGCTATGATTATGGCTATGATTTTAGTATTCTAGAGAGAGAATGATCCCTGCTGCAGAGTAGTAATTAAAGCAAGCGAGCTGATCAGAGATGCAGAATGAACACCAATAGTGGGAGTGGGAGTGTTCATCATCATCAGCAGCACCAACAAGAGTTGTTTAATTCTTTGACGACAGACCCAAAGCCAAGACTTAGATGGACTCCTGAGCTTCATGATCGTTTCGTTGATGTTGTTGCTCAACTCGGAGGACCAGACAGTATGTACTCCGATCTACAAGGGTCTAACCCTATACCATCTCAAGAGCCATCTTCAGGTAATATCTCTCTCACACACATACTTACTGTAATTTATACTAGTTGGTCGGGATGGCTGTTATATCTCGCTCTTTATCTCACCCACATATCATTATGCATGGGATGTGTACAGAAATTCCGACTTGGCAAGCAACCACATAAGGATTTTCATGATCTTCAGCACTCGGTCAAGGATTTTGATCCAAGAGGTAACCCAATTCTTCACTTTTGTGCAATCTGATGAATAATTGGCTTAATTCCAAACCTCATGTTTTCATTCATTTGATCGTATTCCACATTATATATGCAAATAAATTCTGCTTCTGGTTCGGGAATAATGGGTAATCGAATTCAAAGCAACATCAACGAGTATGTAGATTACTCACTCAATCTCAGTCTTTACAAAACCCATATGTACACGCATTGATGTTATATATATTATGCAGGAACATGCACATGATGAACGAGGGACTCAGGATGCAAATAGAAGTAAAGAGGCGATTGCATGAAGAACTAGTGGTACAAAGACACCTTCATCTCAGGATTGAAGCTCAAGGGAAGTATATGCAGATTATATTGGAAAAAGCTTGCCAAACACTTATTGGTGGCGCTCACGAAAACGCCTCAGCCTCACCCGCGCTTAATAGTAATGCACTTCATCATATGGATGGAACAAGGACTGCCATGATGAGCAGCAATAACAACAAAGGCGCAGCTATAGGGTTTGCTAATTCTACGAGTTTTCCTAGCCTTCAGGACCTACATACACATTTACGGATATGGAGTTCAATCAACAGTACTAGGTGACAATCAACAAGTAGCTTTGGATGACGATGTTGGTGGGGATCAAACGATGAAACAACAAATGATTTGGAGATCACCATCTCTCAATGAGATTAACGTAAGCCTCCTAGGAAAGAATTACAGGGGCGGTAGTAGCAGCAATCAGCAACCTGCTTTCATATGGGATGATGATTTTAGACTGCAACAACAACTGCACCAGTCATTTGGTACATCAACAGCCTCATCATATGCCCCCTGTTTGATATCTGTAGAGGGTAATTCCAAACAAGATGATTCCTTCAATGTATCCACAATCATGGGAATTTCTCATATGGAAGATCCAAGTAGAGAAGATCATGATTACCATAAATGCGACAACAATGATGATGAAACAAAAGAGGGAAGTGAAATTTGACATTCCCGATTAACAATTCTTTCCTTGTGAAATACTTTACAATATATTCCCAGTATATCAGGTAACAACCATTGTTGTCAGCCATTAGTTCAGTGAAACTGTAATTTTCATTACACCTTCCCGCGCTGTGAAGAACTAATTTTTCTGATCACTAATTTTGATTAGTTCATTGATCATTCTCTGTCTTCTCTTATTCCTTACACCTTCCCGTTGAATTAATCCTCGAGATATCGTGATAGTTAGATCGGGCTCTCAGATAGCAACACGTGGAGATCCTATCGAGGCAGGTGGACATCTTATCACATGTGACTGACACACACGTATGAAGGCCATTTTGGTAATATTACCACATCTGTGATATCTCCTCATATGATATTTTGGCGAGATATTGACAAGTCAACGCGATAAATTGACCGAGATGGTTAAATTGGATGGAAACTGTTTAACTTGCCTAGTCTAGCAAGAAATAAAAAAAGTGGCCTAGGAATGAAAGTGAGGTTTCAGACCAGGCCTAGTTCTGTATATATTCCGAAAAAAAATGTATATAAATGTTCTTTTATGATCTAAAACTCGATATCATAAAAGTATTCATGTATGGAAAAAATCTAAAATATATGCAAAGTATATTAATGTATTTTATTTTTTGCACTACTATTAACTAACTACGGAAATTCATTTTATGTATTAATAACACAATGTCCAATGACATATATTTTATTATTTTGTGTGCGAGTATTTGAAAATTAACATCTTTTATCAGTAAATTTCTTTTCTTTTTTTAAATCACTTTTAGAAGAAAAAAATTACAAGAAATTAGATGGGAGCCATGCAACAAGTTGCACTCAAATCCCTTTTTAAATGGCAACATCCTTTTAAATATAATTTTTATGAATAAAATGATACATCTTTTTAAATATAATTTTTATGAATAAAATGTTTTTGTTTGTTTGTTTGAATGCTTTTTTTTTCCCAGGTGATCTTTTAATGATTTTGGATATTTTAGTAGTTTTCTAATTTAGAGTAGTTTATACGAAAAACAAACATCGATTTAAGTTTTTAACTATTTTTGTTAGAAATCAGGAAACAAAAAAATTGGAACAATTTTTGTTTCATAGATATGAATAATTATCAAATGGAGAAAGCAAAATGATATTTATGACAAATACCTGCATATATCCTTATAACAATTAGTAACAATTATGGTGTAATTACAACCCTTATCCTCTCTCTTCTCCCTCTCCGCATAACCGTTTTCTCCAGAAAAATATCCAGAAACTCTCGTCTTCTATATTTCTTCATCTATAAATCTAAGTCTACTCGGATCTGAGATATCAGATTTTCCGAGTAGATTTGGGTTTTGTAATTACTATTCATGTTTTCAATAAAAAAAATCACATTAATTGTGATTTTAGGTTTTAAGGTTTGTTTTTTTATTTTACTATTGATATCTCATGGCTATCTCATGTCATGTAGTTGTAATCCTTTGCACCATTAGTGTGATTTCTTATAGCCTCCTGTCATTTCAATTGGAATCTGATGATATATTCAAGTATATCTTCGAGAAAAATCGATTTCGGTGTGACGATGATCAAGATTCGATCAAGCAAGATCAATGGCTACTGGAATTGGTTATGACAATGATATTTAGTGCAAATTATTATTTTTATGAAGGATTTTATCTTAATGAAGAAGAAAACGTTTTCAAATGGTGGATGAAGAATTAAAACACCATCCCTCCAATTGCATCAATTACCTCTTGGATCAGCATGTTAGAGCATTGCTCGGTTGAACCCACCAAGCGTTGGTATGTAAAGTTTGGTTGTCATATTTTAGTGAAGCAAAACTCATTTAAGAGTCGCTTGATTTAAATGTACTTGAGTCAACTTCGTATAGGTTATCTTGAAAGTACTAGGGTGAGACATTACAAGTATTGCGAAGACTTGAAGAAGTGCGGAGCTACAACGACAAAATCATCCTTCCACTTGAGGTTAGTGATATTTGACTTGAACTGTTTCATTCCCTAACGTATCTTTCAAGTTGTGCATATTGAAAACATAAAACTGCGAGGCATGAACACTCTAGATAGACATAGTATTAATGAATACAATATGAAGTTTCTTCCTTAACCATTAAACTTTATATATGAGACATCGACATAATAGTATGAATGCTATTGTGATTATGTATGGGTATGAGGTGAGGATTTCATCCTAGGAAACAATGTTTACATGTGTTCTAAGGAAGTAAGTTCATTATATGTGTTGTGAACCGAAAAGGAAATCGCCAAGCGTTATTGGGGCTGTTCTACATTGCATATCTTATGAACGACCAATGTGTGTGATTAGTATAACCGCTCATGACTTGTTTGTGTTCTTGGTAAAAATATTCACATGAGGCCTGACTTATGTATTGGTATGACTTTTATTAGTGAAACCAATCTTAAGTAATCACCTGGGGTATGATCGGGTAGTGAGTGTCTGAAATTATTACTGGGAAGAGGGGAACCGATCCTAGTAAGAGGTGCAGTGTATCACAATGGGAACCGATCCTTATATGAGGTGCAACAAGGTTTATGGAAGAAAGGGGAACCGATCCTATGAACATGTGTAACACATTTTTGGGAAGGGGGAACCGATCATATGGACATGTGCAGTGCATACAAGTTAGATACCAAATATATGTAGGGAACCGATCCTAGTACCTAGTCAGCCGTATCTTTGGTAAGCTAGTGTAACTATGCATAGTACTCACATGGAGGTAGAACCGAAACTTGTTTTGGTAGAACCGTAAACCCATGAGTTGTGATTGAGTGGAACTTGATCAATCACATAGTTCTTGAAAGTCAGATGAACCAATTCTAAACTTGTTTGGAAGTGTGGTAAATCGGTTTCAAGTGAACAAGCATGGAAAAGACTTGCAAGAGTAAGATGTCATCACACTTTGAACACGGTGCATTAATGCTTATTCTATATTTTTCAAAGATATTCCTTAACGGCTAAAAAGGAAGTAAATCCCAAGATCGAATTTTTAAATAAGTTAAGAATCTTTTTAATTAAGGGTTTTTAATTATATATGGAAAATAAGAATTAGTAATGTGCATTGGCAAATTAAAGATTTTCCAAGGAGATTTTGATCATATTTTTGGACAGTGCATTCACAGGAATTATGAAAACCGAATTTGGGTTAATATGGAAAAATATCTTGAGTATATTTTCGGTTTTCGAAATTCCTTGGTGTACAAACTTCCTTGTCTATAAATACTTTAAGTTTCCATTTCTAGCAAACTAATCCTGCATAACATTAAACTTACTCTTTTGTCTTTGTTACTGGTGAAGCCACCTATCGGAGAGGAGAGTAATCTAATTAGGTGAAATCTCTTACGATCGCTCAATTTAAAGTCTTCTTTGGGATTGAGAAGCTCTAACACGACCCGTTGGTGGGAAACTAGATATTGCGGTTTATCTTTAGTTTTCATATTGATTTGATTGACTAACGGTGGTTGAACTTTGATTGCACCTAGTTTGTTTATGCCTGAGAATCTTCTCTTCTGATATAAGATTCACTCAAACTAGTTCAAGGTTTCGACAGGGATATTTAGACTGTTGTTAGATCTAAAGATAATATTGTGATAATCCATTGTTAACAGACTCCATTCTGTGTGTGATTGATCACAAGAGATTCAAGTAGTTGTGTGCATGTGTTTATTGAAGATCTGAGAAGATTTGAAGACATATAAGATATTGAAGATTTCTGACTTGCTTTTTACAATATTTGGTGTGCACAATACTTGTTTGGGAAAAAGAGGATCCAATTAATAATCGGTTTATCCTTGTAGCAGATTGGATTGATTAATTGAGGAAGATCGGCATCAATACGATTCCTTGTGATTAAAGGTATTGATTGGCTTAATATTAACAATTGCCTTTGGGTGATTGAACATAAGATAGATCTTGGAACCTGGCAAAGGAGTTTATGTTAAGATAAACAAGGGAACCTTTGCGCAACTCATATCACTTGGTTGAAGAGAGTTGATACCAAACAGATTTGTTGTTCCTTTACTGTTTGGAATACGAACCAAAGGAATTGGTCCAAGTACGTAACTTGTTTACAAGTTGGAGGCATGTGAATACAGATGGAACTAGGTGAACTATAGGTTTAGTTGTTTGGTCTCAACTATACGAAGTTGTATTATTTTGTATAGCGGATTAATCCCGAGAGTATTCAATTCTGGACTAGGTCCCGAGGGTTTTCTGCATTTGCGGTTTCCTCGTTAACAAAATCTTGATGTGTCATTTACTTTATATTTCTGCATTATAATTGTTTTATTATAATTAAAGTAAATTGCACAAACGTTAATTCCTATTTACTTGATACGTGAATCCTATTGAGTTAAGTCCGAACCTTTGTATCAAGTAAACACACTTTGTTGTTGTATTGTCTCGATCTCGTATCCATAGACGATCACACAAAGTGTGAACCGACTTGTTGTATTGTCTCGACTCAGTCCATAGATAATCAATTTCGGGGAAAGGACTTATAGGAAGGAAAAGTAATAGCTTTAGGTATATTTGGGGTACCCTCGCCTTTTCGCAACAATTATGTACTTTTGTTATATTACAATTCTTATGTTCTTGTAATATTTTGCTTTTGTACTTTTATGTTGTATCCATCTGATGTACTTGAATTAGCCTATTCATGGCTTTCAATTAATATAATCTAAAGAGGTATATCCTCTTCTTTCCTTCAGAAAAAGTAACAATTATAAAAATACCTAAGAAAACACCATGTGGGTAAAAATATATTTTGAAAAAACTATGTGATAAAATACTAATTATTAGTTTCATTTACTATAAGCACTAATTATTTATTATTATAATTTTAGTTACTAATAATATCATTGACGTCAACTAGTTATGCTCCCAATTAGTATGTGCTAAGGTACGTAACATGCCATAATAAACTAATGAAATATGAATACGCAACATCAATAACTATCGGAAAAACAAGAAAACTAACATAAGTGCACTTGTTGCTAATATTTCAAAATTGTAAAGTTTCTCATATGTTTGGGTTAATAACCCAAATTAACTAGTACCTTTTTTCTATATATATACAATCTCAAAGAAAGAAATTACTTTAGGTTCGTCTTCAATTTGGTGATGCTAATACAAGTGGTTTTGTTGTTGAAATAAACGAAACTCTATATATTAACTAAAAAGGATAACAATCTAATACTTCAAGTTCTCCAATGACATTTCTCAAAGGGAAATTACGTGGAGAAGTCCCATTAGCATCAGTAGTTATATTATTTAAAGTAGTTGTAGAGTTTTGAATTGTTAAAGTCCTAGCATCGGAATGAACTACTATTACAACATAAATTAGCTTGGCTACAAGGACTCCCAATGTTGATATTGCTGAAACCATTTATTTTTAATTGTCCAAATGTCAGTCACACAATTTCCAGTTCTGCATATGAATCAATAAACCAAAAAAAACAAAAAAACTACACTCTGCAATGATTAAAGCCATGTGATTCAAATTTCCATATACAACCATTTCATATTCTTATTTATCCCTAGTATATAACTGATAATATTTATGTAATATCCTTCAATATAAAAGTTCTGTAATCTCTCTTAAGTTGCCCATTTAACTATCTAGACAAAGATAGCTTCTTCACCTTATGGTTAAGCTGCTGAAGATGGACTCGCATGTTATCCTATCGACTTACATGTATCATCACAAATTAATATTTCATAGCTAGATTTGGAGTCTTTCGATGAAGCGTCAAAGTTAGCCACTAACGAGTTATCTCAAAGTATGGCCCAACTTCTCTGCTATATTTTTTTCAGTCCTAGAACAAAACATTAAGTGTCTCTAAATTTTTTAAAAACTTGCGGGCTTGTAGCCATTTATTCTTCAAAAGTTACATCGATTTTTCCATTTGTACTAGCATTTAATAGCTTTAATTACCAGCATAGATCCATGATTGTCCATGCCAAAATAGACCTTGTAATAATCCTTGAAGATATTACAAGTGCTTCTACCATCTACCGTGATAGGTTGTGGAGGAAGGTCTCAAATTATTTTATGAGAGAAATTCGTTGACTCCACTTATGGTGTGGATGTGACTGAGTCGATCAGTTTAGTCACAAGTGTTAAGTCCAGATTTCTTTTAAACCTCACTCTTCAAGAGTTTTATGATTACATGGTATGCATTTATTTGCCAAGATGTCAATAGAGAACCCATCACCAACCACCTAAACATTACACTTTAGAATGTTTCTCAAACCCCGTTGAACATAGTTTTAGCTCCATGAGGAAGAACTTATTAGTTTAGTATGTAGTAGTTCTGAATACTACAAACAAACTAAAAAGTCAACCATCGCCAAAGATTCAATATTATTAAGAATTTGATTCCCTAAAAAGATACATACAATCTTAAAAATTCACTACTCCAATTTCTTTGTTATTTAAACGGCAAAATCATTCAAAGAAACATAATTAGAAAACTATATTTAGCACTTAAATTATTCTTCTTCTATCTCTAAATTTTAAATAATTTATTAATAAGTACTTAAACTTTTTAGGTTTTTAAATAAACCCAGAAGTGAAGCAAGGAGCGACAATAGTATTAAGAATCAAATTTCACGAATTCTGAATATTATAAAAATGACAGTTCAAGATAAATATTTAGGTCGCCTTTGCTTATAGAGATAAATAAGGTAAAAGATTGGGAACTTAGTGGATAAGTTTGATAGAAAACTATTTATTTGAAAGAGTTTATATCTCAATCATCTAGGTAAGGCTGTGTTACCTCAAACATTTTTAGGATGTCCCTTCCATCACATCATTTAGATGTGTATCCCATGACTAAGTTCCTAACTGATAACCTAGATGGAGTACATAAAAAAATTATTGAAAAATAAACAAAACCGTAGATGTTTAATTCTGATTAAGTGTGTTAGAGCACTGCTCCGTCGAACTTGCAAGCGTTGCTATCTCAAGATTATTTGTCAAGGTTAGTTTCCAAAACTATAAGTCTTGTTTCTAGTCTACTTATAGCTAAGTCGGATTAGGATAGAAAGTGTAGTTGAGCTCTAGACTCCATGACATTCATCGTATGAAGATGAAGAACTACTCAAGGAACTTGTGGAACTTTATCAACAAAAGGTATGTGGAGACTTGAACTTATCTATCATTCAAAAGTCTATCTATTTTGAGACAAAATTCGTATTGCTATATGGACTTCGATTATACACATTTGCTATTTCGAGCCGAGTTTATCTCGCTTATCCATTTCTCGAAATATGTGTTGGTAAGCTTATGCTCTGGCCAAGTTCATCTTTACTCTTGACAAAATTATGTTGGTTATTTCAATAACTTGAAAATTGCTTTGATGAAAAATAGTTTGTGAATAACAACTATATAACATCCTCTAAGAAAGTTTCAATGATTGAAATGAGAATTTATAACATGTAACCATCTTTGTATATAAACAAGGTGTGTTCTCACATTTGTGTAAAAGTCCAAAACCGGGAACCCAAAGTATGCGTACCCGTACGCGTATTGGCGGTTGTTGGAAATTCGGGTAAGTATGCGTACCCGTACGCATACTTGCGGAAAGTTCACGTCCGTGAATTTCTGCTGGAGTTTGAAAGAGAAAAACAAACTCAATCTGTTTAATTAAGCATGCGTACCCATTTGCATACTTAGGTAGGTTACTTTCTAAAATCGGTTTGTTCATGAACTAAAACATTTATATAATAAGGAATGTGATCTTTGCAAAAGGTGGCAATAATGTTCATGAATCGATTCGAGTGAATCAAAACCAATTTTACTTCGGTTGTGTCTTGTATACTTCTATAAGATCTAAGTAATTGAACAACTCTATAACTAGTTCATTTGAGTCATTTGAACTAGTTATGGTGAAGATGAATAAGGTTGGTATGAAAGTGCTCATATGGATAACTATTGTTGAACCAACTAAGTGTACACGTTTAGGTATGGTTACTCAAACCTAAATGAAGTTACATTTCATTTGTGTATAACAATCTAAGCTCGATCTAATGGTTTAAGTATATTAGCTTGAATCTAATCAGGTTTTCATCTAATATGAATATTGAATGCTTTGTTACCAAGGTAACTTAGATTGCAAACCCTGGTTTGGAGACTATATAAAGGAAATCTCTAGAAACTGGGAAACCTAATCCCCATACCTCCTGTGTGATACTAGTTGTATAATCTAGAGTCAATTCTCCTTTAACCTTAGGTTTTTCACGAAACCCTGTAGGTTAACGACTTAAAGACTTCATTGGGATTCTGAAGCCAGACCCAACTTTTTTCTTTGTAGTTGCGTGATCTGATCTTGCTATTTCTATCGTGTTTGAGTACAATCCTAAGATTGGCTTGAGATTTATATCTCCAATAGGAAAGATATAAAAGTAGTCACAAACACATTCGTCTCATCGTTTGTGATTCCACAATATCTTGTTTCGCTATTCGATTAAGATTATTGTGAGGTGATTGATAATTCTAGGATTTTCTTCTGGAATATAAGTCCGGTTATTAATTAGTTCATGTTCACCTTGATTTATCAAAAGACGAAACGAAAACTCGTAGGTATATCTGTGGGAGACTGATTTATCTATTCAATAGAGTTTTCTGTGTGATACAGATTTGTTTATCAAGTCTTCGACTTTGTGTCGTAGAAACTCTTGGTTGTGGGTGAGATCAGCTAAGGGAATTAAGTATATAGTATCCTGCTGAGATCAGAGATGTAAGGAGCTCGACTGTACCTTGAATCAGTGTGAGGTTGATTAGGGTTCAATTACACTTCTAGACCGAAGTTAGCTTTGTAGTAGGCTAGTGTATGTAGTGGCTTAATATAGTGTGGTGTTCAAATCTGGACTAGGTCCTGGGGTTTTTCTGCATTTGCGGTTTCCTCGTTAACAAAACTTTTGTTGTCTGTGTTATTTCTTTTTCACATTATATTTTGTTATATAATTGAAATATCACATGTTGTGCATTGAATCGAACAATTGGTAAATACAACCTTTGGTTGTTGATAGAAATTGATTGATCCCTGAACATTGGTCTTTGGTACCGTTCAAGTTATCTCTCTTATATTCAATCGGGGTCACAAATTATTATTTGTTTGATTGCATATTAAATTGAGAGATTTATATATAACTCTTTGATATACTTTTTATAAGATTGAGTATAACTGTCTAGTTGATTCTATTGAAAGTATATTGGAGTTAGTTCATACAGATTGCTAAGCGAAATATTGGGTAAGGTTATTAGACCCCCGCTTTTTAAATTGGTATCAAAGCAGGCAAACACCTTTAAGACCTCAAAAGTCTGTGTTTGTAGCGATCTGAATCTATGTACAGAAATTCTATCTCCATAAACGTACCACCGGTCTTCGATGGCTCAAACTACTTGTAGTGAAAAATCGCTATGCGTGCATTTCTTCAAGCTCGTGATTTTCAAACATGGGTACGTGTTTTTAATGGCTATGATCCTCCGGTTAATACAGAAGGCGATGTATCTATACGTAAGGATATTGGTAGATATAGTCCAGAAAAAATCCTTGTTGCGAAGAAAAATTCTAAAGGCTTAAATGCTATCATACATGCCATTACCCCATACCTTCAGCATCGTGTGACTACTTGCACAAAGTCTAAAGAAGCCTGGGATATCTTAGAAACTGTATTTGAAGGGAATACCTCTGAAAGAGAAGCTAGGCTTCAAAACCTAAATTATGATCGGGAAAACCTTCGTATGGCAAATGAGTTAAATTACAAAGTGTCTGAAATTGTTAATACATCTTTTGCATTGGGTAAGACTATTCCTGAAAAGGACACTGTGATGAAAATTCTCAGATCACTGCCATCCAGATACGATTCTAAGAAGCATACAATCGTTGGAGGAAATAATCTCGCAACTCTTTCCAGAAATACTCTAGTTTGGAAGTTAAAGATCTTTGATCATGAGCATACATCCAAATTCGGAAAGGATGTTGGTTTCAAAGCACAAAAGAACACTATATTACTTGAAAAAAGTAAAAGTGTTTGCATCTCTGAAGATGATATTTCTGAGGCTGATTCATCAGATGAATATCTTGACAAGTCAGTCTCCTTGATCACAAGACACTTTAGGGACTTTATTTTAAAGAGAAGTAAACGGTTCTCCAAAGATAAACCCAGGTCACTAGTTAAACCCCGTAACCGTGTTCCTCCTAAAAACAGGGATAATGATGAAACTGGTAACGAGGATATGCCTTAGTGCTTTAAGTGTAAAGGTTTTGGCCATTTTGCAAATGAGTATCCAAATCGTAAAAAATACATTGGAACAAAGGTCTAGCTAGCTGCAACTCTTGTGAAATTCTGACAATTTTGATTCTAATAAAGTCAAGTGTTGCACTTCTTTGTGAAAATATTGATTTTGATAATTGTATCAATACATACATCAATCTTGATATTATTTCAGAAGAAATCTCAAACGATCTGGAAGAAAAAATTGATCTACCTGTTTCTTTTGAAAACCCTTTTTCTGGTTTTTCAGGTTCTACTATGTGTCTAGCTGCATACACATCTCTGGCGTCTGAATCTTCTTTCAGGTTAACATGTCCTTATTGTTCTCTCAGAGGTCATGAGTTATCAAAATGTTTCAAGTTCAAACAAAAAATGAGATATGTCAACAAACTTCAACGAAGAGCGAATCGATTAGAAGACAAGCTAAAACTTGTGCAAAAATCGTTAGAGGTACGTAAACACATATCTTCTTCAAAGAAGTTAGTTTCTAAAGAAAAACTAGATCATTGGAAAGAGATTTATGGTCTAAACACTATGAGAAACATGGGTCTATGAATTCAGTTCGAAAAGGATATGGTGGGAAGATTATTTTTCACCCCAACACAACTTAAATTGTGTTGGTTTGTGCATCTTGTCTCATGTGCCTGATCAAAAGAGACAAGATTTTGCATACGTTAGACTTTAGAAAAATAAAAATCTTCTAGATTGTTTTTTTTTCTCTTTATTTTTTGTGTTTTTGCTCTGTGAGCATTGTAAAGTCTGGAATTGATGCCGTTTTCATATCTAATTGATATTGGAAAAGTCTTCCTTGTTTAATCAATAAAAGAGGGTTAAAATAGACAAATATGTATTTTTAGGGCAATAGTTGTGCGTACGTGAATCCTTTAAGTGTATAAAGGTTCTGTAACCCTACATTCCTTTTTCATTCTCTAAGAAACTCTTCTATCATAAGACTCCTTGTTGAGATTATCTTGTGATTTCCTCTCACAATTCCGATATGGATAATCCAAGCATTATGTTGACTGATGGAAAAGATGTTAATATGATTGTTAAGCCATCAATCATGAAGGAAAAAGTTAAATCTCTGTTTCCTCCAACCTTGAAACGAAAAAGAAGGAATGTGAGGAAGCCAATAGTTGTTCCTTCAAATTCTCAGAAGTTTTCTGATATTCTTGAAGAGTTAAAGGAAACAAGGAAGGAGATTCAGCAAATAAAGGCTTTTGTGTTTAAGACTCTTGAAATTCAGAAGGCCCTGGTTCAGCATCAGTCAAGAAGTTTTGTTGATATCAACTCGTTTCTTCATGAACCTTATGTCCCAATGCGTGTTGACGACAAGGAGTTCGGGGATGATAAAGAATTTTTCAAAGGTCTTAATGTCTAGGAAACTTCTTATGAGAATTTATTATTTTGTTTTTAATAAGGATAACTAAGGTTTGGAATAGCCATTACTGTGAGTACACATAACTATTTCCAACAATTTTCATCCTGCAATGTTTTTAAATTTATTTATTTAAATTCTAAAGTTTATTTGGAAATGATTTTGCAGTATTAATATTTATAGTTTTATATATTGCAACTTGTTATGGGATATGTATGTTTGCGTCCTTGAACCTTGATTGTCCCGTACGTGGTCAAAAGTTAAGTCTTTCATATGTCGGTATGCAAGTATGATAAAATATTGAATGAACTTTTGACAAACAAAAGTTAAGCCTATTATATGATTATGCAAATATTGATGGAAGATAGGATGAACTTTTGTGTACAAAGATTAAGTCTATTATATGTCATTGTGATATTTATTTATTCCACAATATAGATCTTCCCTGATCCATATTTTATGTAAAATACTGTGCGGCTCCGTAAGTTTTCTTATGTGAGCATTTCCGATTAAATAAATCATGGGATCTCTTGTGGCTAATTTAATTGAGTTTTTTTGAATACGAATTCATAATCTTATGTGATTTTTTAATGTCCAAATAAATCATTCTTTTCCTGTGAAAGTAAGGTCGCTCTTATTGTTCTTTCGGGAATGACATTTTATGGGGGAGAGTTCTTAATTGAACTTGTGCTTAATTGCCAAATCTTTGTGGGGAGTGCGGATATGGAATATTATAGGGGTTATCTTGTATCTTTATAAACTCCTTGATGAATGCATTTAGTTTCGACTATACGATTACATCTAAAAAGTTGATATGTGCTTTTCTTTTGGTCATGAAGTATCTCAATCGAAATTTCATTAGGATCCCACTAATTTTCTTACCTTTGCCAATTTTATTGACAAAAAGGGGGATAATTAATGTGTAGTTCACACTACAAATACATACGGATCATTATGTAAGAGGGAGTGGTTTTCATGTGAGATGAAGTATTGACTAAGGGGGAGAGATATATATCACCATAGTATTGTTGTTGAAGTTGTGATATAATTGAACTTTGATGTTATGTAATAATACTATGACATTGTATAACAATGATTGAGAGCTATTGTTTTCTCATTATTATGGCTAAGGATCTTCAACAACGATGATGCTGAACTGAACATCTTTAGAATCATTGGAGTACTTGGAAGTGACGAAGATTT
The DNA here is from genome assembly GCA_023529315.1 of Papaver bracteatum. Classification (NCBI taxonomy): domain Eukaryota; kingdom Viridiplantae; phylum Streptophyta; class Magnoliopsida; order Ranunculales; family Papaveraceae; genus Papaver; species Papaver bracteatum. The sequence continues at coordinate 82,273 of JAJJWX010002613.1, forward strand.
CGACTAATGTTGAAGAACCAAGGAGATCAAGCATTAGGATGAGAAGCTACAAAGTTTATTTATTTTATATTCCACATGTATTGATAGTTTTGTCACTAAAATTGACAAATGAGGAGATTTTTAGAGCACTGTTCGGTTGAACTCGCAAGCGTTGCTATCTCAAGCTTGTTTGTCAAGTTTAGTTGCCAAAACCATAAGTCTTGATTTCTGGTCTACTTATAGCTAAGTCTTAGACTAAGATAAAAAGTGTAGTTGATCTCTAGACTCCATGGCATTCATCATATTAAGACGAATAACTACTCAAGGAACTTGTGGAACTTCATCAACAAAAGGTATGTGGAGACTTGAACTTATCTATCACTCAAAAGTCTATATATTTTATCTCTTATTTTGAGACAAAAGTCGTATTGCTAAATAGACTTCGATTATACGCATTTGCTATTTTGAGACGAGTTCATCTCGCTTATTTATTTCTAGAAATATGTGTTGATAATATTTCTCTTTGGGCAAGTTCATCTTTACTCATGACGAAAGTCATGTTGATTATCAATAACTTGAAAATCGTTTTGATGAAGAAAAAAAGTTTGTGAATAACAACTACATAACATCCTCTAAGAAAGTTTCAATGATTGAAATGACAGTTTAGAACATGTAACCATCTTCGGATATAACATGGTGTATTCTCACATTTGTGTAAAAGTCCAAAATCGGGAACCCAAAGTATGCGTAACCATACGCGTACTAGCGGTTGATGGAAATCCGGGTAAGTATGCGTACCCGTACGCATACTGGTGGAAAGTTCACGTCCGTGAATTTCTGCTGGAGTTTGAAAGTGAAAAACAAACTCAATCTGGTTACTTAAGCATGCGTACCCATTTGCTCACTTAGGTAGGTTACTTTCTAAAATCGGTTTGTTCATGAAATAAAATATTTATATAATAAGGAATGCAATCTTTGCAAACCGTGGATATAATGTTCATGAATCGATTCGAGTGAATCAAAATTTATTTTTCTTCGATTATGTCTTGTACACTTATATAAGATCTAAGCAATTGAACAACTCTCTAACTAGTTCATTTGAGTCATTTGAACTAGTTATGATGAAGATGAATAAGGTTGATATAAGAGTGCTCATATGTCTAACCGTTGGTTAACTATTGTTGAACCAACTAAGTGTACACGTTTAGGTACGGTTACTCAAACCTAAATGATGTTACATTTCATTTGTGTACAACAAGCTAAGTTCGATCTAACGGTTGAAATATATTAGCTTGAATCTAATCATGTTTTCATCTAACGGTGAATATTGAATGCTTTGTTACCAAGGTAACTTAGTTTGCAAACCCTGATTTGGAGACTATATAAAGGAGAACTCTAGCAACTGGTAAACCTAATCCCCATACCTCCTGTGTGATGCTAGTTGTATAAGCTAGAGTCGATTCTCCTTTAACCTTAGGTTTTTCACGAAACCCTGTAGGTTAACGACTTAAAGACTTCATTGGGATTGTGAAGCCAAACCCAACTATTTTCTCTGTAGTTGAGTGATCTGATCTTGGTTTTTCTATCATGTTTGAGTACAATCCTAAGATTGACTTGAGATTTATATCTATGATAGGAAATATAGAAAAATAGTCACAAACACCTTCGTCTCATCGTTTGTGATTCCACAATATCTTGTTTCGCTAGTCGATTAAGATTATTGTTAGGTGATTGATAATTCTAGGATGTTCTTCGGGAATATAAGCTTGGGTTATCGATTGGTTCCTATTCACCTTGATTTATCAAAATACGGAACAAAAACTCGTAGGCATATCTGTGAGAGATAGATTTATATATTCAATAGAGTTTTATGTGTGATACAGATTTGTTTATCAAGTCTAAGACTTTGGGTCGTAGCAACTCTTGGTTGTGGGTGAGATCAGCTAAGGGAATCAAATGCATAGTATCTTGCTTGGATCTGAGACGTAAGGAGAATGAATGTACTTTGAATCAGTGTGAGATTGATTAGGGTTTAACTACATTCCAGACCGAAGTTAGCTTTGTAGTAGGCTATTGTATGTATCGGCTTAATACAGTGTGGTGTTCAAATATGGACTAGGTCCCGGGGTTTTTCTGCATTTACGGTTTCCTCGTTAACAAAATTTGTAGTTGCAGGTATTCCTACACTACACCCTTGTTAAGATTCTATAGAAATCTATTGGAAATCAACTAAACTTTAAAGATTAAAAGACACTTTACTATTCAAATTTCTGAAATGTTTACAGAATTGGAAGAAATCAAGATTACAAATATTCTCTTGAAGTTTCTCTCTCCTCAAGACTCTTTCCACTCTCAAAAATACATCATCCTTTTCTGGATCTATCGAGCCCTTTATATAGGGATTTACATAATGGGTGACAGCTAAGTTTTCCTCCTATTTCGTATCTATTCTGTGATCTCATCGCGATCGCTACAATATTCTCTATCGCAAGAACGATGATCATCGCAGGATCAACATATTCTTCTTTTATTTATTCCATCGTCAGTTTCTTTTGGATATTCTGTGATGCTCGTGAAATGTTGTTAAATGATTTGCAGTGACGCTCGCAGAGACGTTGTTAATATCGCAGGAATAACGTTGTAGCGATATTCTGGTCCTACATCTTGCCTCTTCTCATGTATTTTCTGCGAATAAGAGAAGATCATGAGAACTTAAAATGCCATAACTGCTTATCTTTTCAGACTTCTCCGTTCTGACACGGTTCTATGTTCTTCGCCAGCTATTTTCATGAATTCTTTCTTCCAATAAATTTTTGACACGTCTCCTCTAACCGCTGCGATCTGACCACCCACATCTTTTCTTTGCATTAATTGCCTTCATATTCTTCTAGAAATTTCTTCTTCTATAAATACTCTTCTCATTCCTTTCCTTTTTCTCTTTTACTTTCTTATTCTTTCTCTCCATACCCTCTCTGCAAATTTTATTGTTCTTTCGCGAATTGCGCTTCTGTTACTGTTGTGATTTCTTTCTTCTTTTCAACCATTTCTTTCATTCCCATACTCAAAAATGGTTGCTGCTGGTACCAAAAACTTGAAGGCCTTTAATGAGATGCGCGAGAAACTCAAAATTAAAGGTTTTAACTTATCTTTAATTCCAGATCAGGATTCTAGATCTGAACTTTCTCTTAAATTATTTGCTGATGATCAATGTTCTCGCGAAAAAATCATAGTATCGCTAGGAAAACTTGAAGCTGGTCTTCCCATTCCTCTCTATGACCCAGAACTTCCATTATTTTATCAAATAATTTCTGACGAAAGATTCTCGTGAGCGATATATCAACTAGGTGGAGATTGCATCAGATTGCTGCTTGAATATGCTTCTCGCGGTGATAATAAAGGAACTTGCTACCCTGAAGCTCCAAAGAATCCTCCATTTAAAGATGCCCCCATTGTTTCTGCGGATTATACTGTGGACAACTTCTTTGTAAATTATAGTATAGTCCCTATGAAGAGGGATAACACCTGCTGGGGTGTTCTCTTGAAAAAAGAGAAGGTCGCTGGTGACAAAGATCTTATGCTGGATATTGATTTTCATACATCTACCAACCAAGGTCCTCGCCATTCTAGCGATGACAAGTGGTTCATCTTTCCATTATGTCTTGAAGATCCTTATATATCTGGTTCTCTCCCATTACCTGCGAATCTCTCAGAGTATGAGCCATGGGTCTTCAACTGGCATGAAAAATCTAAAGAAGTATATTCTCTCAACTTTTTATATTATTATCATTTACTGTCTTCTTTATATTTTCGCTAACTATTTTGATCTTTCTCAGATTGATAGAATGAAACTCAGCTATCAAACTCTTAGGAAACCTAACACTTTCTTGGCTCTGAAATCTTTCACGGATGAAGTAAGAAATATCTCTTCATAAAATTTAACAATATATTGTTGCCCCTATTTCTTATCTTCATCTGTGCTCGCAGGATATCGAAGAGTTAGAACCATTAATACCCGCAAAAACCAAGGAGAAATCTTCAAAAGATAAATCCGGGAAATCTTCAAAGGAGAAATCTACTGCTTCTTCCAGGGGAAAGTCTTCTGCCCCTCGCAATGAAGAATCTAGCGATCCTCCACTAAAGAGAAGGAAAACTCAACCTTCTTCTTCTTCTTCAATTCCTTAACTAATTCCAGAAAATCCAAGTGTTGGTCTTGATAAGGATAATAATGATGAGGATTTTAATGTTAGCGGTTTTCCTTCAATAAAAAATTCTTCCTCTTCTGATTCTTCAATGACTCATTTATCCAGAATTTTTAGCGATATTTCCCACAACATAACTTGTAATGACGAGGATGAAGTTATTAACAAGACATCCCAAGCTCTTGCCAGTGTCTGCGATGCTCCCATACTGGTGGACAATGATTCTCTCCAAGGAGTCTCACTATCGCTGACTCCCAGTCTCTTAAATTCTCTTGGTGCCTTGGTATGTTTTCATTTCTTTAGTTTGTTTATATATTTTCTCCATCGCTAGATTTTAATTTATATTTTTCTTTCGCAGGTTGGAAGAGCTTCTTTTGATGTTGCTTCTGATTTAGATAAAAGACGTGCCAATTCTGAAGAGAAAGCTGCTAAACTTCGCCAGGATAAAGAAAAATTAGAATATGAAGTTATTGAGCTTCGCAAGAAGAATAAACAGTTGGAGACTGAATCTTCAGTTGATAAGCAAAAGATCTCTGATCTTGATAGAGCTAACCAACAACTCTATGGTATGTCTATTTCCTTTCTCTCTTAATTCCTTTTACTCTATCGCAGCTTATTCAAGTGACCACTCTTAACTTCCAGATATTTATGGTCTTACTGACGAGGCTATACTCTTTCAATCTTTCCCTGAACCTGTAGATGATCATACTCTTCTTGTCTGTCTTAATAATTATTTAAGTAATTTCTCAGATGATAAGATTAAATCTATCTCCATAGATGAACTTAGATACAAGCTTAATCTCTTAAAAATTGAACACAGATTCAATTTAGGTTTGACTGACAAATATAAGCGCTTTTATCTTGATTCAAAGAAAGAAATAAATAGATTAAGACAGAAAAATAGCGATCTTATTGACGAGAAAGATCTTGCCATCAAAAATGGATCCAAGACCCTAGCAGACTTTCATAAAACTCTCCTTGACGTTCAAATGGACAGAGATAAACTTATCCGCGAGAATGAAGATCTTCTTGCGAGGGAGACTCAAGTTCGATCTCATCTCCTTATTAATAGCGATGATGAGTTTGCTTGGGCTGCGAAGGTTTTTGACAATGCCAGGAATGACTTAGGTGTAAATGTTAGCCTTCAAGTTGAACAAGCTGACTTAATTAGAGATATGATTTCTGAAAGAGAAGGTTGTTTGTTGTTCTTCTTCTCGCTATTTTCCTGTTTTTATTACTCTTCTTTAAAAAAATTCTAACTTGTTGTCATATATTCTCGCAGGATCTGAAAAAAGATATCTTGAAAGAATTGGGGAACTAGAAAATGAGATAAATCAGCTCGCGAATACCCTTGTTGCTCGCAATAAAAAATATTCACGATTGAAGAAGCAATTTGACATTACTACCGCGAATTTCAATAGATCTCTCATTGTTGTTCGTAATGATTCCGTTAAGTTGGTCTGCAATGATCATGGAATTTATCCTTCTATATATCCTGACCTTGCAAATGAAATCCCCACAATAATCCCAAATCTTAGCATCTCTGATAGCGAAGCTGAGGATTCTGACGAGGATGAAAATGATAATGATAATGACGAAGGAGAAAAATCTGGTGGAGGAGAAGAATCTGATAAGAATGAAGATAGTGATGATAATGATGAAAGGGAGAAATCTAGCGATGAAGAGAAGTCTGATAAAGAGGATGGCGATGGATCTAGCTAGTTCTTCTTTTTCCTTCTATCTTCCTTGTATATTTATTTTCTTCTTTCTGTAACATTGCTGTGAGTTTCTCCAATTTTGTGAATTTCTTTTGCTTCTACCTGTATGAATTAGAAAACAGTTCTTTTTCTGCAAGTCAATCAATCAATATAATTATTATTCTTTAATTATCTGCGTGCATTTATCTATGCAATTTTTATATGATAGATGAATAATAATTTCATCGTTCTCATGCATTCCCATACTTGCCTCTATTATTCATCTGCAATATAAAAAATTGATTAAAGATTAGATATTAGTGGTAAATAAAATTTGCCTTAATATTGGTGATCTTATCGCCAGCAATAACTGCGTGAAATCGCAATTCTCATAACATCTGCGAGTATTATCGCAGTAATCTTGTGGTCTTATTACGCCTTCCTAATTAAAGGTCTTATTTTGCCACGCTCTTTCTTTCTGTGACAAAATCGCAGGATGTCTTTACATTTGCATGTATTGACCCATTGATCTTGCCTTATCTTTCTTCTTTGATTGTATTGCGACAATATGACAAGTCTAAGCTCTCTCGCGAGATCAAAGCCTCGTGACATTGCCGTCTTGCGATGAAATCGCAAGACGTCTTTACATTTTCATGTAAAAACCCATTGATATCATCTTAACTTTTGGCTTGTTTCCTCTGTATAATTTACGTCACGCGACAATATGACAGACCTAAATGTTCTTGCGATCATAAATCCCCATGACATTGCCGTCTTAAGACACTTATCAGCTCCCTAATGGAGGGTGCCGCCCTTATCTTCCCCCTGGTTTCCCCTTCAAGGAGGGCACATCGGCCATACAAGACTAGCTCCTCCCATACAGATTTACCAACAACCAGCTATTTTCGCAGCCTCTTGTCCTTTATGCCTATATGGCTTATAGTTACAAGGTTGCACCCTAAGTGGGGTTTTCTTCAGGCCAAGTGCATCTTAGCCAAGACTTACCAAGAATGGAAAGGGAGTTTCGTACGCCCTTGGCACTCTTGGGTCAACCGTGTACCTCGGCGCCTTGGTCTTACTTTGCACTTCTTGGAAGAGATTCTCGGTCGTCCAACCAGGGTATAACCATATATAGTTGGTAATCCAAGATCTCTCTCCCGGATAGGTTTTCTTTAACCCCAACATCTGCATGACTCAGGATCCAGCAGTGGTATAACCTTACCCCTGAATCATGTTGAGAGATACCCCCTCCTATGATGCGCTATTAGGTCTTACATTTGCCTCTTGTGAAATTTTATTCGCGAACTAGGGTGCACGCCATAAAGGTTCGTCCCATTCTTTAATCTCTGCGAAATTTTATTCGCGTTTCTCGCGAGTATTGTAAATCTGATAGAATTTCATAACTTTGATCTTCTTTCTTTTTGTAAAATCTTGCGATTCTTTCAAGCATAAAATTCTGTTCAATCACATATTCTTCAAATAAATCATTCATAGAGTTCTCTAAAGTTCATCATTTTACCTCTCTACTTACTATTTTCTGATTCTGCTTTTCTGCTATGTTTTACTGTTGTTTCTTTTTCTGCGAGACGCTCGCCATCAGACTTCACATCCTCTTTCCGCTCTATTGTATCAATCATTAACCTTTCACATCTCTATTGTTGTTTGATTTTGTACTTCCAATTGCTATTCTTTTCAGCTCTTTCTTCGCAAGACTTCATATCGATTTCATAACATTTCTTGCTTTCTCCCCAATCTCCTTTAATAACTCCAACACCTTTAGGATGAGGAAATTTAATACAATGGTGATAAGTAGATGCTACACCCAATATCCTGTGTAACCAAGGTTGTCCTATCAAAGCATTGTAAGGTGATTCGATTTCCACAACACAAAATAAGATTTTTGAAGATATTCCTTTTAACGTTATTTGCATTTCAATTTCCCCCTTTGGTTTGTTAGTTGTACCGTTAAATCCATAGATTTTATACGTTGAAGGTATCAAATATTCATCTCTTCCGCCCATGGTTCTATAGGTATGATAGAATAAGATATCAACTGAACTCCCGGTATCTATTAAGACTCTGTTGATGGCCCAAGAGTCTTCAATTTTACCATCATTATCTTCATCTTCTTCTTGCATTTGCTTTAGTTTTATCTCTAATCGTACCACCAATGGGTTGTCATGTTTCTCACCAAGCTCTGGTATATCTTGCGCGGTGAAAGATATAGTTTGTTTCTGCCATTCTTCTAATGGAGATGCTCTCGCTATATTCATTATCTCTCTTCCATCTGTATTTCTCGCGAAGACTCTACTTAAAACATTATCATGGAAATCTTCCACAGTTCTGTATGAATGTACAATGGAGTTACAAAACAAATTCTTTGCTTTAGCCCCCACTTCTATCACAAATGTTTCTGCTCCTTTTACAGCATTCACTCTGCGAGTTTCTGGTGCTGGCGGTAATTGATGAGGTTGTGGATGTCTTACTAGAAAGTGATTTAACTTTCCCTGATCAATCATCCTCAAAATTATCCTCTTTACATTCCTACAATCATTTATTGAATGGACATGAAAGTGATGGTAAGGACAAAATTCTTGACTTCGATTGCTTGGATGTGGTTCTTTTCCCATGTTCCATGGTGATGGTATGTTTTCCATCAGAATGATAGCTTCCCAAATTTTTTCTATACTAGCATTAAGAGGTGGCATCTTAATTTCTTTCCATATTATCTTTTGATTTCCTTTCCCTCTAAAGTTATTCTGCTTTTGTCCGCCATAAGTTTCTTGCGGATGATCAAGTCTTTGAATCTTATTATTTCCACCGCGATTATAATAATTCTTCTCCCTTTCATATTCTTTTTGATCTCGACTGCCCATCGCTACCAATTTTTGTTGGTTATCAATTACTACTTTCTATTGTTGTGCTTGCGAGGTGCTCGCCACATTATTTATCATTTTAGGGAGCAAACTTCCACTTGCCGCTAGCGAGCTGGTGTTCGCGATTGGGTATGACTCCATCTCATTTTGTTTCTCCTCCAAAGCAATGTATTCTTCCTATAGTTATCGCAGTTCAGTCATAGTGATTGTATTCTTGACTCTAAATATTTGTATGTACAGTAGATTGGTCGCGAACATTGCATTGATAAAATACAAGATAAGATATCTCTCGTCAACTCTTCCTGCCATCTCACTACACATTGATTTCCATCTTATGGTTAAGTACTTCAAACTCTCGCCAATTCTCTGTTTTAACCCAAACACATCTTCAATACCCGACCGCGATGAATTGTTGCTAATATACGCTCCTAAAAATGTAGCTTGTAAATGATCAAAAGAAGTTATGGTATTTTTTGGTAATCCCTCGAACCATTTCAACGCCTCGCCAGTTAAGCTGGATGCAAAATATTTGCATAGCACAGCATCATGATTCTCCCACTGTAGCATACATCTAACATAAGCTTTGACGTGTTGAACAGCACAAGTAGTTCCATCAAAAATCTTTGGTTAATCTTTGGTAGATTGCATTTTGGAGGTATCCCTCTTAACTGTACTTCTTGAGTAAATGGAGTTCTCACAGCTTCTTCAATAGCTTCATCAAGTTTCCTTCTACCTCCTTCTCTTCTATTGTTTATCATTCCTCGCATTTCTGCTAATTCTATCAGTATTTGCTCATTCTCAGCTGAGTTTTGTTCCATCGGCCTATTTAATGTTGTTTCCCTTCTTCTGCGTTCTTGCCTTTCTTGTCTTTCGAGATTTTGCGTATCTTCTTCTTCATCATCATCTCGTCTTTCTCTGCGATTTTCTCTTTCATATTCCTATTGATATCTTAACTGCCTATCTTCTTCTCTGCGGATTTCTTTATTTCTCCTCGTTTCTCTTCTCTGTCTCTCTATTCTTCTCTGTATCCTATCATACTCCTCCTGAATATTACCATTGTAGCGATTTTGCGTACGTCTCCTTTCTCGATTTTCATGATTATTTTGTCGCACTGATTCTCGAAATTCATGTTCTTCTACTTCTGCCCTTAATCTTTCCCTCTCTCGGGCTAGACGTGCTTGTTCAGCGTAATGTCTCTCAATTTCTTCTTCAATCATTCTTTGATTTCTTTGATTCTCTCGCCCATGTAATATCCTCCTACCTTCTTCTGAATTTTCTTCTTCAATTTGGTTGTTTCTTCCCTCTTGATTTCTATTATCACGCGGATTATATCGATCACCAATTAGCTCTTCTTCTCTATGACGTTGTTCTCCATTTAAATTTTGCACTTCTTCTCTAACATTTCTCATTGGGGAATTTTGCCTTGGTTCTTTTCTGAATGATCTTGAATTTGACCTAACAGTACTTTTTGACCTCCTTCTTTGTAACCTCAAATTCTCCATTCTTAGCTCATGATTTTGTCTTGTTAAATTCGCACGCTCTTTTGCCTCTAATCTTCTTTCTTCCTGTATTCGTTGTCTCAAATCATCTACTATTTCATTTTCACGTCCTTCATGAATTAATCCTCTAGCCATTTCTTGATTTCTTTCTCCTTCTTCTTCATTTATTAATTTTCGATTTTCTGTTTCTTCCATCGAATCCGACCTCCAAGTATGCACACTCACTCTATCATAATCCACATTCCTATCTCGTGTTTGTGTTTGTTGATTCGGCTGTTGGATTGAACTTTCTGCCTCATTTCTTATTCTATTTCTTCCTGATCTTATCCTTAAAGATTCTTCCAATTCACATGTTCCTTCACCTACAAGTCTTTTACTTCTCCTCACAGTTGTCGGTGGTTCTGATGTATTTCTTCTTCTTCTAGCCATTTCTTCAACTCTAACAATTTCTTCAAATCTTCAAGTTGTAATTAGAGATTTCTTAGCTTGATTCTCCCTGTTTCTAGCGCCAAAATGTAGTTGCAGGTATTCTTACACTACACCCTTGTTAAGATTCTATAGAAATCTATTGGAAATCAATTAAACTTTAAAGATTAAACTAAACTTTACTATTCAAATTTCAGAAATATTTACAGAATTGGAAGAAATCAAGATTACAAATATTCTCTTGAAGTTTCTCTCTCCTTAAGACTCTTTCCACTCTCAAAAATACATCATCCTTTTCTGGATCTATCAAGCCCTTTATATAGGGATTTACATAATGGGTGACAACTAAGTTTTCCTCCTATTTCGGATCTATTCTGCGATCTCATCGCGATTGCTACAATATTCTCTATCGCAAGAACGATGATCATCGCAGGATCAACATATTCTTCTTTTATTTCTTCCATCGTCAGTTTTTTTTGGATATTCTGTGACGCTCGTGAAACGTTGTTAAAGGATTGGCAGTGACGCTCGCAGAGACGTTGTTAATATCGCATGAATAACGTTGTAGCGATATTCTGGTCCTACAAAATTCTGGTGTCTGTGTTATTTCTTTTCCGCATTATATTTTGATTATATAATTGAAATAATACAGGTTGTGCGTTGTTCAATCAATTAGAATATCCGACCTTATTGGTTGTTGATTTAAATTGATTAACACTTGGATATTGGTCTTTGGTACCATCCAAGTTATCTCTCTTTGATTAAGACTCGCAGATTGTATTTGCTTGAGTAAATCAAATTGAGAGATTGAGATAATAAATCCTTGAGATATTTTTTATTGATTGAGTCTAGTTGATTCTTTAGAAAGTAACTCGGAGTTGTCCATACAGATTACTAATCGAAATATTGGGTGTGGTTGTTAGACCCCCCGCTTTTTCAATTGGTATCAGAGCAGGCAAACACGCTTAAGACCTTACAAGTATGTGTTTATAGCGATCTGAATCTATGGATGACAAAGTCTCTTATAACGCTTCACCAGGGTTAAAAACCAAACGTAGAAAAAGTTCTGATAAACTGGTTATTCTCCAAAAAAGGTTGGATGAACAAATCCGGATCAACTCTGATCTTGTTGTAGAAATTACAATTCTCAAGGATTTAAAACTAGTCATAAATTCCTTTAAGGATATGAGAGATCTCAGTAGTTTCTCTCTAAAGAAAAGTCACACATCAGCTGATAAACAACGATTAAATGTTGTCAGAACTGATATGACTCATAACTGTTCTGCGAAACTAAAAGATATTGGCCCATGTTTGTTTTGTGATTCCTCGAATCAAACTCAACATAATTGTGTGTCTTTTCAAAAGATATTAAGAGTTGCAAGTAATGTTCATGAGAGAACTAAACAACTATTTACGTCTCTAAAAAGACATACTAAACTATTTGGAAATTCCAAACATAATAGTACAAATAGTATGAGAGCTTTTCTTTAAAATCAACATCACCCTTTCAATGGTTTCTCGACAGTGGATGTAGCAGACACATGACCGGTGAACTCACTTGGTTTGTTTCTTCAGACGACTATGAAGGCGGAATAGTAACATTCGGAGATGGGAGATGTTGTTACATAAGCAAGAAGGGAACGATCAAACTACCTGTCGTACATGAAATCCATGATGTAGTCTACATAAAAGGTATAACTACAAATATTCTTTCTGTTAGTCAAATTTGTGACAAAGGCCATCGAGTTGTCTTCAATGCAAATGGATGTAACATTGTAGACAAAACTGGGAAAGTAATTTTTCAAGAAACTCGTGGTAAAAATAACTATTATCTTCTTGATACTCAGTTCAGCAATTATTGTAATTTAACCAAAGTGGATCTACTTATCTTTGGCATGAGCGTTTTGGTCACATCAATTATCGCCTTCTAACTAAGATCATTAACAAAAAACTTGTAGGAGGCGTTCTTAAAATCAATGCAAATATTGAAGGTGTATGTGGTGCCTGCCAAAAGGGTAAACAAACAAAAGTTCACCATAAATCATCTCGAGATATTCTCACTAAATCTCCACTTGATTTAATTCATATGGATCTCTTCGGACCAATTCAACAACCTACGGTTGCTGGTAAGAAGTATGCTTTGGTTATGATAGATGATTACACCAGATTCACTTGGGTGGCATTCCTATCTCATAAGAATGAAACTCTTGGAGAATTCAAGATTATTGGTAATAGGATCTAGAACGAACAAGGTCACAAACTAAGAAAATTAGAAGCGACCGTGGAACTGAATTCAAGGACACTAAGGTGTTTGAATTTTGTGACGAACTGGGAATTATTCAATAATATTCTCCACCTATTACTCCTCGGGCTAATGGAATTACAGAGAGAAAGAACATAAATATTCAGGAAATGGCCAGGGTAATGCTCCATAATAAAAACTTACCATTAAGGTTTTGGGGAGAAGATATCTTCACATCATGCTATTTGATCAAACGTGTCTACTTACGGTCTAAACCCCTCAACACTCCTTATGAGTTGTGGTACGGTAGAAGACCCAACTTGCACTATCTTAGAGTGTTTGGTAGTAAGTGTTACATTCTGAAAGATCGAGAACAAAGAGGGAAATTTGACACCAAAAGTGATGAAGGTATCTTCCTTGGCTATGCTTCTGATAGTCGTGGTTTCCGAGTATTCAATCTCAGAACCCAAGTCATGATGGAATCTGCTAATGTTATCATCGATGATATTAGTAATTTTCATCATGACAATTCTCCTGCTGAATTTCCTCCATCAGAGACAATTGAGAAAGTCAAAGAAATACCTGAATCAGTTGAAGTTATCCCAACTGTTACTGATCCTGATATTTCTAGTGACAAGGAGAAGAACTCTGATCAAGATGCTCCTGAAGAACAAGAACGTGTCCCTCCACGACACCTCTGGGTTCAAAGGAATCATGATCCAAACAGTATTATTAGAGGAAGACATTCTACAGCTAGAACAAGAGGACAACTTCAAAATATTTGTAATTTTGGTTGTTATCTGTCTCTGGTAGAACCAAGAAATATTGATGAAGCTCTTAGCGATCCCGCTTGGGTGAATGCTATGCATGAAGAGTTAAATCAATTTCAAAGGAAAGACGTATGGGAACTCATACCTTGTCCCTCCAATGTTAATATTGTTGGTACCAAATGGATATTTAAGAACAAGTCTGATGAATTTGGCACAATTGTTAGAAATAAAGCCAGACTTGTCACTCAAGGATATTCACAAATTGAAGGTATCGATTTTGACAAAACCTTTGCACCTGTGGCACGCCTTGAGTCCATTAGACTCTTATTAACTTATGCTTTTTTTTTCTCAAAGTTAAACTTTTCTAGATGGATGTAAAATCTGCGTTTATAAACGGGATTTTAAAAGAAGAAGTCTATGTTTCTCAACCAAAAGGGTTTGAAAACTGTAATTTTCCAGATCATGTTATCAAACTCAAAAATTCTTTATATGGGTTGAAACAAGCACCTAGAGCCTGGATTGAAAAACTTACCACTTCTCTTATTATGAAAGATTTTTCAAGAGGTGTAGCTGATAAGACCTTGTTTACCAAATAGAGTGGGAAATACATTGTCATTTCTCAAGTCTATGCAGATGATATGATCTATGGATCAACTTATGAGAAGCTAGCAAAGGATTTTTCAAGTTTCACTTGCTAGAGAATTTGAAATGAGAAATGTTGGTGAATTAAAATTCTTTCTAGGATTGCAAATTCAACAACATAAGGACGGAATTTACTTATCACAAGAAAAGTATGCAAGGGATCTTGTGACAAGATTCAGCTTGGATAAGTCTTCTCCAAAATTGACACCTATGCCTACTACTGGTAAACTACATAGAGATGAGAAAGGAGTAAAAGTAGATCAAAAATTATATCGATCTATCATTGGAAGCCTTTTATATCTAACAACTACTAGACCTGATATTTCTTTTAGTGTTGGTTGTTGTGCTAGATTTCAGGGCCATCCAAAGGAATCTCATCTTGCAGCTGTAAAAAGGATCATACGATATGTCAATCACATTGTCGGGTATGGTCTATCCTATACTTTTGATACTAACACTGACCTTTCTGCTTATTCTGATGCTGATTGGGCAGGATATGTAGAAGACAGAAAAAGTACATTAGGGGGTTTCTACTATGTAGGACTGAATCTTGTTGCTTGGAAAAGTAAAAAATAAAATTCACAATCCCTGTCTACATGCGAAGCAGAGTATATTGCTGCTGGGTCATATTGTACTCAACTTCTATGGATGAAACAAATGCTGGCTGACTATATAGTTGATACTGGAATAATGAAGATCTTTTGGGATAACTCTAGTGCGATTCGAATCACTGAGAATCCCATTGAGCACTCAAGAACGAAGCACATTGACATAAGGTACCATTTTATTCGAGATCTTTATGAGAATGGTATCATAAATATGGAATGTGTGCCTTCCGAACAACAATTGGCTGACATTCTCACCAAACCATTATACACGGCCACTTTTCAGCACTTACGACAATCTATTGGTGTTGTTTCAGTTCATTAACTATTTCCGTAACTCTTTCACCTGTGCTTATCTCAATCTTTTGGGCAATTGAGTTGGAACTCCAGTAGGTAAACGCCATGTTTGTGTTTGATTCACATAGGTTCATTTTCTATAGTGTGTTTTGTTCAAAATCCTTCTTTTCTTTTGAAATTAAGGTCGCTCTTGTTGTTCCTTTGGGAATGACATTTTATGGGGGAGAGTTCTTTTGAACTTGCGCGTAATTGCCAAATCTTTATGGGGAGTACGGCTGTGGAATATTATAGGGGTTATCTTGTATCTTTATGAACTCCTTGATGAATGCATTTAGCTTAAGCTTTATGATTGCATCTAAACAAGATGATATACATTTACCTTTGGTCATGAAATGTCTCTTATGGAAATTTCATTAGGATTTTGTTCTTGTACCTTTGCCAATTTTATTGACAAAAAGGGGGAGAATTAATATGTAGTTTACACTACAAATACATATGGTTTTCAGATCATTATGTAAGGGGGAGTGGTTTCCATGTGAGATGGAGTATTGATTAAGGGGGAGTGAAGTATAACCATAGTATTGTTGTTAAAGTTGTGATGCAATTGGAATTTGACGCTGTGTAATGATATTATGACGTTGTATAACAATGACTGAGAACCATTGCTTTTCTCATTGTTATAGCTACGGATTTTCAACAACGATGATGCTAAACTTACAACCTTTGGGATCATTGGATTACTTGGAAGTGACGAAGATTTCGAGTATTGTTGAAGATTAGACGACATGTGGAATAGGATCTACAAAGTTTATTTATATATTTTTGTATTCCATATGTATTAATAGTTTTGCCACTAAAATTGACAAAGGGGGAGATTGTTAGAGCATTTCTCGGTCGAACTCGCATGCGTTGCTATCTTAAGCATGTTTGTCAATATTAGTGATCAAAACTATAAAGTCTTTGATTTTTAGTCTACTATAGCTAAGGTCTCGGACTAGGATAGAAAGTGTAGTTGAGCTCAAGAAATCCATGGCGATCATCATACAAAACGAAAGACTACTCAAGGAACCAATGGATCTTCATAGACTAAAAGGTATATGGAGACTTGAACTTATCTATCACTCAAAAGTCTATCTATTTTATCTCCTATCTTAATACAAAAGTCGTATTATTATATAGAATAAGAATATACACATATGTTATTTCGAGCTGAGTATATCTCACTTATCTATTTCTCAAAATATATGTTGGTAAAGCTTTCGCTTTAGCCAAGTTCATCTTTACCTAGTGACGAAAGTCATGCTATGTTTCAATCATTTTGGAAATTACTCTGACGAAAAATAGTTTGTGAATAACAACTATATAACGCCCTCTGAGAATGTTTCAATGATTGAAATGAGAGTTTAGACAATATAACCATTGGGGGATATAAGCATTATTGTGGCAACACATATATGTATAAGTCCTTATTGCTTGAACCGATGTTTGCGAACTTTGTTGATCAAGTGAAACCGGAGCAGCACGTGAACTTCAGTCCATGAACTCAGTACGCAAACCCAGTCTACGAACTGGCGAAGCTCTCGAACCCGAGAATTTCTGCTGGAGTTTGTGAACTCCGTCCGGGAACTTAAGTCCGCGAACTTGAGTAGGTAATATCTAAAAACGATATTTGTGAACTTATCTTAATAAACTAAGGAATGCTATTGCAAACCGTGGCTTTATAGTTCATGAATCAATTCGAGTGAATCACATCATTTTTGCTTCAATTGTGTCTTGTGTAGTACATAAAGATCTAAGCAATTGCACAACTCTCCAACTAGTTCATTTTAGTCATTTGGACTAGTTATGGTGAAGAAGAATATGGTTGATATGAAAGTTATCATTTAGCTAACCATTTGGTTAACTAGTGTTGATCCAACTAATGTACAAGTTTGGGTACGGTTTTTACAAGCCTACAAACGTGCAGTACATGTGTGTATAACAAGCTATGTTTTCGATCTAACGGTTGATAAATATTAGCTTGTATCTAATCAGGTTTTCACCTAACGGTGAATATTGAATGCTTTGTTACTAAGCTAACATTGATTGCAAACCCTGATTTGAAAGACTATATAAGGGACAACTCTAGCAACTGGGAAACCTAATCCCCGCACATTCTGTGTGATACTAGTTTGCTAATCTAGAGTCGATTCTCCTTTAACCTTTGGTTTTCTTCTTCTAAAACCAGGTTAACGACTTAAAGACTTCACTGGGATTGGGAAGCCAGACCGATACTACTTTTATCGTAGTTGTGTGATCTGCTCTTGCATATTCTATCATACGAGTACAATTGTAATAATTGGATTGAGATTTCTATCTCTGATAGGCAAGATATAAAAATAGTCACAAACACTTTGTCTCATCGTTTGTGATTACTCAATAATCTTCTTCGCTGCGTCGATTAATTTTATTGTGAGGTGATTGATAAAACTGAGATGTTCTTCGGGAATATAAGTCTGGTTTTATTGATTGGTTCATGTTCACCTTGATTTATCAAAATACGGAACAAAACTCATAGGTTTATTCACGGGAGACGAATTTATCTATCCTTGTAAACTTTTCTGTGTGAGACAGATTTGTTTATTGAAGTCTTCGAATTTGGGTCGTAGCAACTGTTGGTTGTGGGTGAGATCAACTAAGGGAATCAAGTACGCAGTATCCTGGTGGGATCAGAGGCATAGGAGAATAACTGTACCTTGGATCAATGTGAGATTGGTTGGGGTTCAACTACAGTCCAGACCGAAGTTAGCTTGGAGTAGGCTAGTGTTTGTAGTGGCTTAATACAATGTATGTTTAATCTGGACTAGGTCCCGAGGTTTTTCTGCATTTGTGGTTTCCTCGTTAACAAAATTCTGGTGCCTATGTTATTTTTTTCCGTATTATATTTTGATTATATAATTGAAATAGTACAGGCTGTGTGTTGTTCAATCAATTAGAATATCCGACCTTATTGGTTGTTGATTTAAATTGATTGACACTTGGATATTGGTCTTTGGTACCATCCAAGTTAAGTCTCTTTGATTAAGACTCACAGATTGTATTTGCTTGAGTAAATCAAATTAAGAGATTGAGATAATAACTCCTTGAGATATTTTTTATTGATTGAGTCTAGTTGATTTTCTAGAAAGTAACTCGGAGTTGTCCATATAGATTTCTAATCGAAATATTGGGTATGGTTGTTAGACCCCCTCTTTTTCAATGGTTACATGTTCTAAACTCTTTATTTCAACCATTGAAACATTCTTAGAGGATGTTATATAGAGGTTAGTCACACTCTATTTTTCATCAAAGCAATTTTCAAGATATTGAAATAATCAACATGGCTTTCATCACGAATAAAGATAAACTTGACCAAAGCAAAAGCTTACCAACACATATTTCGAGAAATAGATAAGCGAGATAAAATCGGCTCGAAATAACAAATGTGTATAATCGAAGTCTATATAGGATTATGACTTTTGTCTCAAGATAAGAGATAGAGTGCACAGAATTTTGAGTGATAGATAAGTTCAAGTCTCCACACACCTTTTTGTCGATGAAGATCCACCAGTTCCTTGAGGAGTTCTTCGTCTTATATGATGAACGCCGTGGAGTCTAGAGCTCAACAACACTTTCTATCCTAGTCCGAGACTTAGCTATAAGTAGACTGGAAATCAAGACTTATAGTTTTGATCACTAACATTGACAAACATGCTTGAGATAGCAAAGCATGCGAGTTCGACCGAGCAGTGCTCAAATAATCTCTCCCTTTGTCAATTTTAGTGACAAAACTATCAATACATATGAAATACAAAATATATAAACTTTGTAGCTTCTCATCCACATGCTTGATCTCCTTGGTTCTTCAATATTACTCGAAATCTTCGTCACTTCCAAGTACTCCCATGATTCCATAGATGTTCAATTCGACATCATAGTTGTTGAAGATCAGTAGCCATAACAATGAGAAAACAGTAGCTTTCAATCACTGTTATACAATGTCATAGTACTATTACACAGCATCAAAGTTCAATTGTATCACAACTTCGACAACAATACTATGGTGATATGTATCACTCCCCCTTAGTCAATACTTCATCTCACATGAAAACCACTCCCCCTTAGTCAATACTTCATCTCACATGAAAACCACTCCCCCTTACATAATGATCCGTAAACCATATGTATTTTTAGTGTGAACTACACATTAATTCTCCCCCTTTTTGTCAATAAAATTGGAAAAGGTACGAAAACTAGTGGGTTCCTAATAAAATTTCCATAGAGATACTTCATGACAAAAAAAGTACATATCAACTTTTTAGATGCAATCATATTGCCGAAACTAAATGCATTCATCAAGGAGTTCATAAAGATACAAGATAACCCCTATAATATTCCACAGCCGCACTCCCCACAAAGATTTGGCAATTAAGCACAAGTTTAATTAAAAACTCTTCCCCATAAAATGTCATTCCTGAAAGAACAATAAGAGCTACCTTACTTTCACAATAAAATAAGGATTTCTTTCGACATACCAAATCACATAAGAATATGAATTTGTATCTCAATTGAATTAACCACAAGTGAACCCATGATTAATTCAATCGGAATACTCAACTAAACTAACCACAAGAGAACCCATGATTAATCTAATCGGAAATGCTCAACATAAGAGAACTTACGGAACCGCACAATATTTTTCATAAAAATATGGATCAGGGAAGATCAATACTGCGGAATAAACAAAGATTTCTATCTTCCATCACTATTTGTACAATGACATATAATAGACTTAATCTTTGTAAACAAAAGTTCATCATATCTTCCATCGATATTTGCATAATGACATCTTTTGTTTTTGTCAAAAGTTCATTCTGTCTTTTATCAATACTTGCATATAGACATATGAAAGACTTAACTTTTGACCACGTATGGGACAATCATAGTTCACGGATGCAAACACACATATCCCATAACAAATTGCAATATATAAAACCATAAAGATTAATACTGCAAAATCATCTTCCATAAACTTTAGATGAAAATCATTGGACATAGCTATGTGTACTCACAATAATGGCTATTCCAAACCCTAGTAATCCTTCTAAACACAAGAATAAATTCTCATGGGAAGTTTACTATACATTGACAGAAAATCAAGTTTTTTTGATAACTTCATACCTTTGAAAGGGTCCGTTATAAAAGGTATCACTGATATCCTTGATTTTCTTGACCATAGAGAATCCATGTTCATGATTTAGAACATTAGTTTTCTGATCAACAATGCGGGAAAGATGCCTAGCTTTGACACAGTCTGTGATGAGTTTCTTCTGATTCCTAATCAAGATGTTTTGATTCTCAAGGATTTTGGCTTGACCATCAATAAGATGATTTATTTGCAGTTGAAGGTTTGCAAACTCGACCCTAGAGTTATTCTGAAAAAGAATTAAATCCTTGATAGATTCTCCAACCCAGATTCTCTCAACACTCTAACAATTATCTCCCTCCACCTTATGCATATTCATCTCTTTATATAGGGTATTCCATAGTGGTTGACAGCTAAGTTGACCTATATTTTCGGATCTGATTTGCGGTATTTATCAAGTTTACAAATGATAATTTCGCAAACATCCTAAATTTCGCTAGATTATCACACTTTTCTCATGCTTACGTTGTCGTCATCTGTTATGTCATTTCTGAAATCACTCTGTGACGTCTTCGCAATGTTGTTGATGAATATTTCGCAAGTGTGTTGTTGTTGGGATATTCTGATCATACATAGGTAGGTTACTTTCTAAAATCAGTTTGTTCATAAACTAATATATTTATATAATAAGGAATGCAATCTTTGCAAACCGTGGCTATAATATTCATGAATCAATTCAAGTGAATCAAAACCGATTTTGCTTCGATTGAGTCATGTATACTTCTATAAGTCATAAGCAATTGAACAACTCTCTAACTAGTTCATTTGAGTCATTTGAACTAGTTATGGTGAAGATGAATAAGGTTGATATGAAAGTGCTTATATGGCTAACCATTGGTTAACCATTGTTGAACCATTTAAGTGTACATGTTTAGGTACGGTTACTCAAACCTTAATGAAGTTACATTTCATTTTTGTATAACAAGCTAAGTTCGATCTAACGATTGAAAGATATTAGCTTGAATCTAATTAGGTTTTCATCTAACGGTGAATATTCACGGAAGGCCCATTAATCAAGCCCGTCTACCCGTAAAGATTCAAGAAGCTTCCAGAAGTTTCCCAAGTTGCTTGCACAGGAAGTTTACCTAATTTAAGGTTACATAAACATTATAAATATATGTATCCTAAACCCTAATATATGGAATTTTAGGTTAGCTAACCCGGACAAAATTCTTTGTATCATCATAATCAATAAAACATATCTCCGTTCCTTCGTGGATGTAGGCAACACTTGCCGAACCACGTAAATTATTTTTTCCTTATTTATTTTTGATCGTCTTTTAACCCTAATCATCATCAAATCATCGTGTTTAGTGCCTAGAATTATTTTTGGGTACAAACATTGGCGCCGACTAAGGGGATTTCGAGTAAAACAATCGTGTTTTATCATTGAGAAAAGTGTGGAAGAAATCGAGAATGAGATTCCATGCAAAAATCAGCAAAAAATAAAATAAAATAGGGCTCTTACATAACTGTTGCGAAGTTAAAGAAACTGTTACAAATGATGCAGAATCTGTTGCGAAAGTTTCCGAAACAGTAGCCGAAGCATTACACAGAATTAACAAATACATTTGTTACAGAAGGCGTTGCCAAAGCTTCTCCCTTGTACAACCACATAGGTCCAGCCTCATGTACAACACCAGATTCAGGCAACCAGATCCGTCAGATCAATTGGATATGGTCCGTAGGATCTGTCCATCTTCGAATACACCAGCGATCCAGTGCTTCTCAGAGCCACGTGGGTCCACCTCAGTAGATGGTCCAGTCAGCGTTCCATGTCAGCTACCACGTCAGTAGATGGTCTAGTCATCTTTCCACGTCAGCTGCTATGTAAGCAGATGGTATTAGTAGCGTGCCACATCAGCTACCAGTCATCATCTTAGCTGCCATGCCATCGTCCAACACATGTGCCATGTCAGCAAATATGGTCACCGGTGATGGTACGTCAGAATTTTAATGTGTCACGTCAGCACCGTTCTGATGCCACATCAGCAAGACAGTCCCTTTCAGTAGTGCCATGTCATCTATGCGTCCAGTCACTACCACGTATGCAACAACACGCGTGCTTCGTTCAAACCTTGTTTCGTCAATAACTTCTTCGTTTTAAGTCCGAATTGAGTGATTTTTGGCTCGTTGGAATCGTCTATCAATCCCCTACAACATGGATGTAAAAAATACAGTGTTAGAGAAATTTTTTTATGCACTTGGGACAGCAATATGATCGAGTTCGAGGTTCATGGATAGCGACATGATCGAGTTCGAGGTTCGTGGATAACGACATGATCTTGTTGGAGATGAGATTACTTAGACCCTTCAATATTTATCCTTGCATCACTTTGCAAGTATCTAAAGCCTCACCTTGCACGTGAGCACATAAGTCTTGCTCTTATTGCAAGCATAAAATCTCATCTTGCACGCAAGTATGAAAGACTTGCACCTTGGAAAGCACAAAGCCTCGTCTAAACCACGATCCCAATGCCCGATATTGGTCCAAAGACTCGTACTCAACACAAGCAATAGCCAGTCTCCCCGAGCAGCAAACGCTAGCCTTGTTATGTTGCGAGCAAAAAGCCTTGCCCCAGCCACAAGCACACACTATATTCTACTCAAGACTCGACTATATATCAAGCATCACAAGTCCACCACGTGGCAAAAAGTCTCGCCTAGCACGTGAGAAAATTTTATTGCAGGTTATCATAGTTGGGGGCATCTTTGTAATGTCTCTACTCACGCTTAGGGGGCGAGTTACATCATCAACGGTTGACGCATAAGGATAAAGGAATTTCTTAACCCACAACAAGTTGGATCTTAAGAGGGGGCGATGTTTGTACCGTGTATAAAATACACGGAAGGCCCATTAATCAAGCCCGTCTACCCGTGAAGATTCCATAAGTCTTGTTTCCCAAGTTTCTTGCACATGAAGTTTACCTAATTTAGGGTTACATAAACACTATAAATACATGTATCCTAAACCCTAATGGGATATGGAATTTTAGGTTAGCTAACCCGGACAAAATTCTTTGTATCATCATAATCAATAAAGAATATCTTTGTTCCTCCGTGGATGTAGGCAACACTTGCCAAACCACGTAAATTCTTCTCTCCTTATTTATTTTTGATCGTCTTTTAACCATAATCATTATCAAATCATCGTGTTTAGTGCCTAAAATTACTTTTGGGTACAAACAGTTGATATGAAAGTGCTTATATGGCTAACCATTGGTTAACTATTGTTGAACCAACTAAGTGTACATTTTTAGGTACGATTACTCAAACCTTAATGAAGTTACATTTCATTTTTGTATAATAATCTAAGTTCGATCTAACGGTTAAAAGATATTAGCTTGAATCTAATTAGGTTTTCATCTAACGGTGAATATTGAATGCTTTGTTACCAAGGTAACTTAGATTGCAAACCCTGATTTGGAGACTATGTAAAGGAAAACTCTAGCAGATGGGAAACCTAATCCCCACACCTCATGTGTGATACTAGTTGTATAAGCTAGAGTCTATTCTCCTTTATACTTAGGTTTTTCACGAAACCCTGTAGGTTCACGACTTAAAGCCTTCATTGGGATTGTGAATCCCGACCCAACTATTTTATCTGTAGTTACGTGATCTGATCTTGATGTTTCTACCGTGTTTGAGTATAATTGTAAAATTGGCTTGAGATTTATATCTCTGATAGGAAAGATAGAAAAGTAGTCACAAACACCTTCGTCTCATTATTTGTGATTCCAAAATATCTTGTTTCGTTAGTCGATTAAGATTATTGTGAGGTGATTGATAATTCTACGCTGTTCTTCGGGAATATAAGTATGGGTTATCAATTGGTTCATGTTCACCTTGATTTATCAAAAGACTCAACAAAAACTCGTAGGTATATCTATGGGAGACAAATTTATCTATTCAATATACTTTTCTGTGTGATACAGATTTATTTATCAAGTCTCCGACTTTGTGTCGTAGAAACTCTTGGTTGTGGGTGAGATCAGCTAAGGGAATCAAATGCATAGTATCCTGCTGGGATCAGAGACGTAAGGAACACGACTGTACCTTGAATCAGTGTGAGATTGATTTGGATTCAACTACATTGCAGACCGAAGTTATCTTTGGAGTAGGCTAGTGTCTGTCGGCTTATACAATATGGTATTCAAATCTGGTCTAGGTCCCGGGGGTTTTCTGCATATGCAGTTTCCTTGTTAACAAAACAACTGGTATCTGTGTTATTTCTTTTCCGTATTATATTTTGTTATATAATTGAAATATCACAGGTTGTGCGTTGAATCGATCAATTGGTAAATCCAACCTTTGGTTTTTGATTGAAATTTATTGATCCTTGAACATTGGTCTTTGGTACCGTTTAAGTTATCTCTCTTGTATTCAATCGGGCTCGCAAATTATTATTTGTTTGATTGCGGATTGAATTGAGAGATTGAGATATAACTCTTTGATATACTTATTATAAGATTGAGTCTAACTGTCTAGTTGATTCTCTTTAAATTAAAGTATATTGGAATTAGTCCATACAGATTGCTAGGCGAAATATTGGGTTAGGTTTTTAGACCCTCGCTTTTTCAAAGTGAAACATTGTATCTCATCCTAATGCTCCAGGTGGTCTGACCATTAGGAAAACAGAAACTTCTGAATAATGCTCTCATAACCAAGTTGGCTTTAGAGAATGGTTACTGAGCCTAAATCCTTGTGGGTTGCTATCATGAAGGAAAAATACCTCCCTGAGCATAATCCAATATATTATGTGAATGATAGGCAAGGGCCATGGGTCTGGTAAGGAGTGTGTATGTGATTAGAAACTCCCATAGGTAATTATTGCTAAGAAGTGGAAAATGGCAAAATGATTATTCTTTGGAGAGGCATCTAGACAACTTGATAGATTTATCCTTATTCTTCTATGCTAACTTGAAAATAGTAGATCGGTTGATAAATCAAAGTAACAATAGTTGAGACTTGGATATTCTGAATGCATTATTTGATGTGGATGTTATTAGAGAAATTTGTAGTATTAGAATCCCTTTGAATGGTGAAGATAAGTTAAGGTGGACTCTTGTTGTAGATGATTCTTTATTATTTTTTTTGGAAAAACTGTTTACAAGGTGTAGTTGCAGGAATTCCTACACTGCACCCTTGATAAGAATCTATAGAAATTGAACTATCTTTGAGAA
This sequence comes from Papaver bracteatum, assembly GCA_023529315.1. Taxonomy (NCBI): domain Eukaryota; kingdom Viridiplantae; phylum Streptophyta; class Magnoliopsida; order Ranunculales; family Papaveraceae; genus Papaver; species Papaver bracteatum. The sequence continues at coordinate 107,912 of JAJJWX010002613.1, forward strand.
TGAATTACGACACTTTTTTATTATTTTAACTTTTAGAATTCTTTACAAAAGACATAAGAACTCAAAAGTACAAATTTCTTTCTAGAGTTTCTCTCTCCTCAAAATCTTATCAACTCTCCCAAAAGACATCATCCTTTTCTGAACCTAACGAACCCTTTATATAGGGTTTTACATAGCGGATGACAGCTAAGTTTTCCTTATTTTTCGGATATACTTTGCGATCTCATCGCGATTGCTATAATATTCTCTTTCGCAAAATTGATAACCATCGCGGGATAAACATACTCTCTTTGTATTTCTTCTATCGTCAGCTTCTTTTGGATTCTTCTGTGATGTCGCAAAAGTGTTGTTAATAACGAAGAAATAGTGTTGTAGCGATATTCTGGTCCTACATCTTGCCTCTTCTCATGTATTTTCTGCGAAGAACATAAGATCACGAGAACCTTTTAGAATGCCGTAACTGCCTATCTTCTCAAACTTCTCTGTTCTGACACGTTTCTGTGTCCTTCGCCAGCTATTTTCACGTATTATTTCTTCTAGTAAACTTTTGACACGTCCCTTGATATTTTGGTCCTACATCTTGCCTCTTCTCATGTCTTTTCTGCGAAGAAGAGAAGATCACGAGAACCTTTTAGAATGCCGTAACTTCCTATCTTCTCAGACTTCTCAGTTCTGACACGTTTCTGTGTCCTTCGCCAGCTATTTTCACGTATTCTTTCTTCTAATAAACTTTTGACACGTCCTTTCTAACTGCTGCGATCTGACCATCCACGTCTTTTCTTTGCATTAATTGCCTTCATCTTTTTCGAGAAATTTCTCCTTCTATAAATACTTCTCTCATTCCTTTCTTTTTCTCTTTCACTTTCTTCTTCTCTCTCTCCATAACCTCTCTGCAAATTTATTGTTCTTCCGCGAATTGTGCTTCTGTTATCGCTGTGATTTATTTCTTATTTTTCAATCCCTTTTCTTCATTCCTATACTTGAAAAATGGTTATCGCTTGTGCTAAAAACTTGATTGCTTTTGGTGAGATGCAAGGAAAACTCAGAAGCAAAGGTTTTACTCTATCTAAAATTCCAAATTAGGATTCTAGATCTGAACTTACTCTTAAATTATTTACTGATGATCAATGTTCTCGCGAGAAAATTATAGTATCGTTAGGACAACTTGAAGCCGGTCTTCCCATTCCTCTCTATGACCCAGAACTTCCGCTATTTTATCAAATAATTTCTGACAAAAGGTTTTCGCGAGCGATATATCAATTGGGTGGAGATTGTATCCGATTATTGCTTGAATATGCCTCTCGCAGAGCTGGCAAAGGATCTCGCTACCCTGAAGATGTGAAGAATCCACAATTTAAAGATGTCCCCATTTTTTCTGCGGATTATACTGTGGACAACTTCTTTGTAAATTATAGAATAGTCCCTATGAAGAGGGCTAACACCTGCTGGGGTGTTCGTTTGAAAAAAGAGAAGGTCGCTGGTGACAAAGCTCTTATGCTGGATATTGATTTTCATACATCTACCAACCAAGGTCCTCGCCATTCTAGCGATGACAAGTGGTTCATCTTTCCATTATGTCTTGAAGGTCATTATATATCTGGTTCTCTCCTATTACCTGCGAATCTCTCAAAGTATGATCCATGGGTCTTCAACTGGCCTGAAAGATCTAAAGAAGTATATTCTCTTAACTTTTTACATTATTATCATTTACTGTCTTCTTTATATTCTCTCTAACTATTTTGATCTTTCTCAGATTGATAGAATGAAACTCAGCTATCAAACTCTTAGGAAACCTATCACTTTCTTAGCTCTTAAATATTTTACGGATGAAGTAAGAAATATTTCCTCATAAATTTTAACAATATATTGTTGCCCCTATTTTTTATCTTCATCTGTGCTCGCAGGAAATTGAATAAATACCGCCAATAAAACCCATGAGAACTAAGGAGAAGCCTTCAAAGGATAAATATGTTGTTCCTCCTAAAGGAAAATATTCTGCCCCCCGCGGTGGAGAATCTGGCGATCAGGATAAATCTATTGTTCCTCCCAAAGGGAAACCTTCTGCCCCTTGTGGTGAAGATTCTAGCGATCCTCCTTGGAAGAAAAGGAAAACCCGATCCTCTTCTTCTTCAACACCTCAACCTATTCTAGAAAACCCAAATGTTGAATTTGATAAGGATAAATATAATGAAGATTTTAACAATAATGATAACAGATTCCCTTCTATAAAGAACTCTTCTTCATCGGATTCTTCAATGGACCATTTATCCAGAATTTTTAGCGATGTTTATCACAGCATAACTTGTAATGACGAGGATGAAATTATTAACAAAACATCCCAAACTCTCGCCAATGTCTGCGATGCTCCCATACTGGTGGACAATGATTCTCTCCAAGGAGTCTCACGATCGTTGACTCCTAGCCTCTTAAATTCTCTTGGTACCTTGGTATGTTTTCATTTCTTCAATTTGTTTATATATTTTATCCCTCGCTAGATATTAATTTATATTATTCTTTCACAGGTTGGAAGAGCTTCTTTTTCTGTCGCTTCTGATTTAGATAAAAAACGTGTCAACTCTGAAAAGAAGGCTGCTAAACTTCGCCAGGATAAAGAAAAATTAGAATCTGAAGTTATTGAGCTTCGCAAGAAGAATAAACAGCTGGAGATTGAAGCTTCAGTTGATAAGCAAAATATCTCTGATCTTGATAGAGCTAACCAACAACTCTGTGGTATGACTAATTTCCCTTCTCTCTTAATTCTTTTTACTCTATCGCGGCTTATTCAAGCAACCACTTTTAACTTGCAGATATTTATGGTCTTACTAACGAGGCTACACTCTTTCAATCCTTCCATGAAACTATAGCTGATAATACTCTTCTTGCTTGCCTTAATAATTCTTTAAGTAATTTCTCAGATGATAAGATTAAATCCCTCTTCATAGGTGAACTTAGATCCAAACTTAATCTCTTAAAAATTGAACACAGATTCAATTTAGGTTTGACTGACAAATATAAGCGCTTTTATCTTGATTCAAAGAAAGAAATAAATAGATTAAGAAAGAGGAATAACGATCTTATTGACGAGAAAGATCTTGCTATTGAAAATGGTTCCAAGACTCTAGCCGATTTCCATAAGACTCTTCTTAACGTTCAAATGGAAAGAGATAAACTTGTTCGCGAGAATGAAGATCTTCTTGCGAGGGTAACTCAAGTTCGATCTCTTATCCTTATAAATAACGATGATGAGTTTTCTTGGGCTGCGAAGGTTCTTGATAATTCTAGGAATGACTTAGGTGTAATTGTTAGCCTTCAAGTTGAACAAGCGTCCTTAATTAGAGATATGATTTCTGAAAGAGAAGGTTGTTAATTGTTCTTCTTCTCGCTAGTTTCTTGTTTTTGTTATTATTCTTTACAAAAATTTCTAACTTGTTGTCATATTCTCGCAGGAGCTAAAAAAAGATATCTTGAAATAATTGGGGAACTGGAAAATGAGAAGAATCAGATCGCAAATACTCTTGATGCTCGCAATAATAAATATTCACGATTGAAAGAGCAGTTTGACATTACCACCGCGAATTTCAATAGATCTCTTATTGTTGTTCGTAATGATTCCATTAAGCTGGCCTGCAATGATCATGGAATTTCTCCTTCTATATATCCTGATCTTGCAAAGGAAATCCCCGCAATAATCCCAAATCTTAACATCTTTGATAGCGAAGCTGAGGATTCTGACGAGGATGAAAATAATAATGATAATGACGAAGGAGAAAAATCTGGTGGAGGTGAAGAATCTGATAAGAATAAAGATATTGATTATAATGATGAAAGGGAGAAATCTGGCGATGAAGAGAAGTCTGATAAAGAGGATGGCGATGGATCTAGCTAGTTCTTCTTCTTCCTTCTATCTTCTTTGTATATTTATTTTCTTCTTTCTGTAACATTGTTGTGAGTTTCTCCAATTCTGCAAACTTCTTTTGCTTCCATCTGTATGAATTAGAAAACAATTATTTTTCTGCAAATTAATCAATCAATATAATTAATATCTTTTAATTATCTGCGCAAACATATCATTTAATAATCTCTATGCAATTTTATATGATGGATGAACAATAATTTCATCGTTCTTATGCATTCCCATACTTGCCTCTATTATTCATCTGCAATATGAAAAAATTGAATAGAGATTAGATATAAGCTTTAAATAAAATTTGCCTCTATGTTGGAGATGTTATTGCTAGCAATAACTGCGTGAAATCGCAATTCTCATAAAATCCGCGAGTATTATTGCAGTAATCTTGCGGTCTTATTATGCCTTCCTAATTAAAGGTCTTACTATGCCACACCTTTTTTCTGCTACAAAATCGCAGGACGTCATTACATTTGCATGTATTGACCCATTGATCTTGCATTATCTTTATTTTTTGATTGTATTACGACAATATGACAAGTCTAAGTTCCCTCGCGAGATCAAAGCCTGATGACATTGCCGTCTTGCGATGAAATCGCAGGATGTCTTAACACTTTCATGTAAAAACCCATTGATCTCATCTTAACATTTATCTTGTGGCTTGTTGCCTCTGTATAATTTACGTCACGTGATAATATGACAGGCCTAAATATTCTTGCGATCTTAAAGCCCCATGACATTGTAGTCTTAAGACACTTATCAGCTCCCTAATGGAGGGTGTCTCCCTTATCTCCCCCTGGTTGCCCCTTCAAGGAGGGCACATCGGCCATACAATACTAGCTCCTCCCATCCAGATTTACCAGCAACCAGCTGTTTTCGCAGCCTCTTATCCTTTATGCCTATATGGCTTATAGTTACAAGACTGCACCCTAAGTGGGGTTTTCTTCAGGCCAAGTGCATCATAGCCAAGACTTACCAAGAATGGCAAGGGAATTTCGTACGCCCCGGGCACTCTTGGTTCAACCGTGTACCTCGGCGCCTTGGTCATACTTTGCACTTCTTGGAAGAGATTCTCGGTCGTCCAACCAGGGTATAACCTTATATAGTTGGAAATCCAAGATCTCTCTCCCGGATAGGTTTTCTTTAACCCCAACATCTGCATGATTTAGGATCCAATGGCGGTATAACCTTACCCCTGAATCATGTCAAGAGATACCCCCTCCTATGACGCGCTATTAGGCCTTATATTTGCCTCTTGCGAAATTTTATTCGCGAACTAGGGTGCACGCCATAAAGGTTCGTCCCATTATATTAATCTCTGCGAAATTTTATTCGCACTTTTCGCGAGTATTGTAACTCTGATAAAATTTCACAACTTTGATCTTCTTTCTTTTTGTAAAATCTTGTAATTCTTTCAAGTAGAATACCCTGTTCAATTACATATTTTTCGAACAAATCATTCATTAAGTCTTCTAAAGTTCATCATTTTACCTTTCTACTTACTATTCCCTGCTACGTTTTGTTATTGTTTCTTCATCTGGGAGACGCTCGCCATAAACTTTTTCTTGTCGCTCTATTGTATCAATCATTAACCTTTCACTTCTATGTCGTTGTTTTATTTTGTTCTTCCAATTGTTATTCTTCTCAGCTCTTTCTTCGCAAGACTTCATATCAATTTCATAACACTTCTTACTTTCTCCCCAATCTCCTTTAATTACTCCAACACCATTAGGATGAGGAAATTTAACGCACTGGTGGAAAGTAGATGCTACACCTAATATTCCGTGTAGCCATGGTCGACCAATCAGAGCATTGTAAGGTGATTCTATATCAACAACACATAACATGATCTTGGAAGTTATCCCTTTCAAGGGAATCCGCATCTCAATTTCCCCTTTTAGTTTATTTGCAGTACCATTAAAACCATAGATTTTATATGTTGAGGGAATTAGGTCTTCGTCTCTTCCACCCATTATTTTATAGGTATGATAAAATAGTATGTCAACAAAGCTTCCTGTGTCTATTAGAACTCTATTGATAGCCCAAGAATCTTCATTTTCATCACCATTTTCTTCATCTTCTTCCTCCATTTTCTTTGGGTTTATCTCTAGTATTACTACCAACGGGTTATCATGCTGCTCGCCAGGTTCTGGTATTTCTTGTAAACTGAAAGATATAGTTTTCTTTTGCCATTCTTTTAATGGCGAGGCTCTCGCTATATTCATTATCTCTCTTCCATCTGTGTCTCTCGCGAAGACTCTGCCTAGAACATTATCATGGAAATCCTCTATTGTTCTATGTGAATGTACAATGGAATTACAAAACAAATTCTTTGCTTTAGCTCCAACTTCTATTACGAATGATTCGGCTCCTTTTACAGTATTTACCCTGCGAATTTCTGGTCTTTGGAGGCAATCGCTGAGATTGTGGATGTCCTACTAAAAAGTGATTTAGCTTTCCTTGTCCAATCATCCTTAAAATTATTCTCTTTACATTCCTGCAGTCATTTACTGTGTGGCCATGAAAATGATGGTAAGGACAAAATTCTTATCTGCAATTATTAGGATGTGGTTCTTTTCCCATGTTCCATGGAGATGGTATATTTTCCATTAAAATGATAGCTTCCCAAATTTTTTCTATACTAGCATTGATAGGAGGCATCTTAATTTCTTCCCATATGATCTTCTGATTCCCTTGACTTCTGAAATTGTTTTGCCTCTATCCACCATAAGTTTCTTGCGGCTGATCAAGCCTTTGAATCTTATTATTTCCACCACGATTGTAATAATTCTTCTCCCTTTCATACTCTTCTTGATCTCTACTTCCCATAGCTACCAACTTTTGCTGGTTATCAGTCTCTACTTTCTCTTGTTGCACTTGCGAGCTGCTCGCCACATTGTTTATTATTTTAGAAAGTAAACTCCCATTTGCTGCTCCGGAATTGGTGTTCACGATGGGATATGATTTCATCTCATTTTGTTTCTCCTCCAAAGCAATGTATTCTTCCTGTAGTTCTCGTAGTTCAGTCATAGTGATTGTATTCTTGACTCTGAAAATTTGTATGTATAATAGATTGGTCGCGAACATTGCATTGATAAAAGACAAGATAAGATATCTCTCGTCAACTCTTCCTGCCATCTCACTGCACATTTTCTTCCATCTTATGGTTAAATGTTTCAGACTCTCGCCAACCCTCTGTTTTAACCCAAACACATCTTCAATACCTGGTCGCGATGAATTGTTGCTAATGTAAGCTCCTAGAAATGTAGCTTGTAAATGATCAAAAGAAGTTATGGTGTTTTTTGGAAATCCCTCGAACCATTTTAATGCCTCGCCAGTTAAGCTAGACACAAAATATTTGCATAGTACAACATAATGGTTTTCCCATTGTAGCATACATCTAACATAAGCCTTGACGTGTTGAACATCACAAGTAGTCCCATCAAAGATACTGGTTAATGCTGGTAAGTTGCATTTTGGAGGTATTCCTCTTAATTGTACTTCTTGAGTAAATGGAGTTCTCTCAGCTTCTTCAATAGCTTCATCGAGATGCCTTCTTCCTCCTTCTCTTCTATTGCTTATTATTCCTCGCATTTCTGCTAATTCTCTCAATATTTGCTCATTCTCAGTTGAGTTTTGCTCCATTGGCCTTTTTAATGCAGCTTCCCTTCTTCTGCGCTCTTGCCTTTCTTGTCTTGTGAGATTTTTTGTGTATTCTTCTTCATTGTCATCCTGCCTTTCTCTGCAATTTTCTCTTTCACCCTCCTCTTGAAATCGCAGTTTTCTACTTTCTTCTCTGCGGATTTCTTCATTTCTCCTCATTTATCTTTGCTGCCTTTCGAATCTCCTCTGTATTCTATCATACTCCTCTTGAATATTATCATTGTAGTGATTTTGTGTACGTCTCCTTTCTCGATTTTCATGGTTATTTTGTCGTACTGCCTCTCGAAATTCTTGGTCTTTTATTTCTTCCCTTAATATTTCTCTCTCGCAAGCCAGGCGTGCTTGTTCGGCGTAATGTCTCTCAATTTATTCTTCAATTATTCTTTGATTCCTTTGATTCTCTCGCCCATGTAATATCCTCCTACCTTCTTCTGGATTTTCTTCTTCATTTTGGTTGTTTCTTCCTCCTTGATTTCTATTGTTGTGTCTATTATCCAATGCTTCTCCATGCGGATTATAGCGATCTCCAATTATCTCTTCTTCTCTATGACGTTGTTCTCCATTTAAATTTTGCACTTCTTCTCTAACATTTCTCATTGGTGAATTTTTCCTTGGTTCTTCTCTGAGTGATCTTGAATTTGATCTAACAGTACTTCTTGATCTCCTTCTTTGCAACCTCAAATTCTCCATTCTTATCTTATGATTTTATCTTGTTAAATTCACACGCTCTTCTGCCTCTAATCTTCTTTCTTCCTGTATTCTATGTCTCAAATCATCTACTATTTCATTTTCACGTCCTTCATGAATTAATCCTCCACCTATTTCTTTATTTCTTTCTCCTTCTTCATTTCTTAATTGTCAATTTTCTGCTTCTTCCATCGAATCCGACCTCCAAGTATGCACACTCACTCTATCATAATCCACATTCCTATCTCGTGTTTGTGCTTGTTGATTCGACTGTTGAATTGAACTTTCTGCTTCATTTCTTATTCTATTTCTTCCTGATCTTATTCTTAAAGATTCTTCTAATTCACTTGTTCCCTCTCCTGCAAGTCTTTTACTTCTCCTCACAGTTGTCGGTGGTTCTGATGTATTTCTTCTTCTTCTAACCATTTCTTCAACCCTAACAATTTCTTCAAATTTTCAAGTTATAATTAGAGATTTTTTAGCTTGATTCTCCCTGTTTCTGGGCGCCAAAATATAGTTGCAGGAATTCCTACACTACACCCTTGATAAGAATCTACAGAAATTGAACTATCTTTGAGAATGAATTACGACACTTTTTTTATTATTTTAACTTTTAGAATTCTTTACAAAAGACATAAGAACTCAGAAGTACGAATTTCTTTCTAGAGTTTCTCTCTCCTCAAAATCTTATCAACTCTCCCAAAAGACATCATCCTTTTCTGAACCTAACGAACCCTTTATATAGGGTTTTACATAGCGGATGACAACTAAGTTTTCCTTCTTTTTCGGATATACTTTGCGATCTCATCGCGATTGCTATAATATTCTCTATCGCAAAATTGATAACCATCGCGGGATAAACATACTCTCTTTGTATTTCTTCTATCGTCAGCTTCTTTTGGATTCTCCTGTGACGCTCGCAAAAGTGTTGTTAATATCGCAGAAATAGTGTTGTAGCGATATTCTAGTCCTACACAAGGCCTAACTTTTGGAAAACTAAGCCCCCTCCAAAATAAATTGCATTTTTTATGGAAATATATCCATCGTTATTTTCCTGTAAGAGATGGATTGCCTAGATACATGCCTGAGATTTATCTTAAATGCCCCTTTGTAATAGTGAAAACGAAATGATAAAATACTTCTTGTTTGAGTGTAATGTTTTAAAAGGTATTTGGTATAATGCTAATGTTAATATTGCAAGTATGATTAATAGTATTTGTAATTCAAGATTGGTTGAATAGATGATGTAATACTTGTTGATTGTGGGTTTTTATCAAGGATAAAAAACGACCAGCCATGTACTAGAAATATTTTTAATTTATGTGTGTCGTAAGTGCAACAAATTGCTCGATATGTTTCCTACTAATTAACTAGTAATATAACAGTAGTAAGGATCGTTCCCACAAATAATTGTGTAATTGATATGTTATTTGGATTAGCAAAACTAAAGTAAAAGCAAATACTAGGGGGATTGGTTTAATTAATTAACTAAAAAAATATTAAACAATAAGATGAAAAGATGATTAAGGAAATACTTCGCCATTACTTAACGTTGACTCGCATAGTATACTCGTTTACCTTTCAAAAGAATCAATTGTCACCAACCGTAGAATAACAACTCCCCATAAACAAACCCTAAACTTAACAAAAATATCAAAAACTTGTTTCCCAAGGTATCTACTACCTTTAGGAAACTTTCCTAACTTATTAAAACTCTTAAAATAAACTTCTGGATTATTCTAAAATTACCCTAATTAATAAAATAATAATAAGAAAACAATAGATTTAGCTTCCATAAATATCGCTCCATCATTATACGAACTGATGCAGATCGGAAGCGTTCAAAAAATGATAATTATCGCAGTGGAATAAAAATATAAAGTAACCGATAGATTGTTCAGACCTCAAATTATTCCGAAAAATAACGACTATGAACTACTGATCAAAACCTCGCGATTCCGAAAAATCATAACTATGGATTAGATGATTATTTAGACCTTAGGATGAACCCGAATTTAAATAAAAATCAAGATAAAGTTTAACAAAGTTTAACATCAAAAATAATAATTAATTAATCAAAAGAGTCTCCTAATTTCCGTTTTTTGAGCTCATTATATAGATAATTCCCCCTAAACTTCACATATAATAAATACCTTGTTCCCAAGGTATCTACTGCCTTCAAGCAAATTTTCGAACTTATTAAAACTCTTAAAATAAACTTTTAGATTATTCTAAAATTACCCTAATTAATAAATCCAAATTTTAATTATTTTTCTAATAAAATTATTGTTAATAATATACAAATAATAATAAGAAAATAATAGATTTAGCTTCCATAAATCTACCTCCATCAGTTACTCTAGTAACGGTTAGATTATCTTTATGTTTCTGTTATTGGCACGTGTTGTGTCCTGATTTGTGTTTCTGCTTTATTTCCGTTACTTTGCCACTATATATGTCTGGCAATCTTGTACGTTTGTTTGTCTGTTACAGAGTTTATCTTTTCTAAATCTGAAAAACCATTCTACCTTGGTATCAAAGGTAAAACTCGATCCATGTTTTACCAACTCCATCAATGGAGGTCTTTCATACCTAAATTATATAATTTATTTTCTTTTGTTCATTGAATCACTTTTTTATTTTCATTTTCGTCTTGAATTTGGTTATCTATTGTGATTCAATCTGAGAAATCAAATTTCATCTTACAATGGTTACTTCAACTTCTTTTTCAAAACTTCATCTTAATCAATTAATCAATATCATCCAATTAAAGCTTACCGAGGACAATTTTCTCACCTGGAGATCTTTGATTCTCGCTTTGTTCATCAAACTTCGCATCACTAGTTATTTGAATGAAACAAAAGTTTGTCATGCTAAATACACAACAAAACCAAATTAAAACGATAGTGTTGTTAATATGACGTACATCAATTGGAAATATGAAGATTCTACCATTATACTTTTTCTTAATTCCAATTGCTCTGATTCGGTTGTTCCATACTTGGTTAGTACTTCTTCCGCTCAAGAACTCTGGAACAATATTGAAGCGAGATTCTGTCAGGCTATTCTTCTACTCATATCATTCAACTAGGTACTAAACTTGAATCTCTACCTTGGTGATGATTCTATCACAACTTATTTGAATTTCATTCGCAAATTATGTGATCAATTGACTGCTTCTGGATCTGTAATTAGTGATAGTGAATCTGTTGTCACTACTCTTGCTGGTTTACCTTCTGTTTATGATGCATTTGCAACATTCACATTCGAAATCCACTTGTTACCACTTTTGAATTACATAATATATTGTTAAGTGACAAGATTGTAGTACTTAATGCTAGATCCAAGTCTATTATTGTTGAATATGAGAATAAGGCTTTCTTCACTCAACGTTGAACACCTTTTTATACTCACAACTATCGTCACTCAACACCAACTCCTTGAGGTGGTTATAATCTCAACTGTAAAGGTAGAATACCTTTTTCTCCATGATTCAAAGGTGGTTATCCATCTACTTTTCAGAGACCTACTTACTGTTGATATTTCTTCAGTACCACCACCTCCTTCTTTGTCTGGTGATAAACCTCGATGTAAGATTTGTCACCGCCATGGTCATTTTGTACCTGAATGTACCTATCGATTGAATTTTGCTTATCAAGGCCTGCAACCACTGCAGAATATACATGCCATGCTTGCTGCAACAAATATATTTGGGGAAAATACATGGTATGCTCACAGTGGTGCAAATCAACATATCACACCTGAAGATTTACCAATTAAAGATTTTACTTATTATGATGGATACGAGTGTAGGACCAGAATATCGCCATGATATTACTCTTGCGAGATTAACAACACTTCTGCGAATATCACCGCGAGTTCTTCAACAACACTTCACGAGTATCACAGAATAATTCAAAGAATGACGTAATAGATGGCGAATGTAGAAACACGGGAAGAGCGTGATTGTTCTGCGATAGTTACAACGTCTGCGAGAGTTAGCATTACAACTACCGCGAGAACATCGCGAGCCAGATCCGAAATTAAAGGAAAACTTAGCTGTCATCCACTATGTAACTACCCTATATAAAGAGATCCAGTATATTCAGAAGAGGGGGGATGTATTTTTTGAGTGTTGAAGAAAGTCTTGAGGAGAGAGAAATTCAAGAGAGCAGTTGTATTCTTGATTTCTTCCATTTCTTGTAAACATTTCTGGGAATCAAATAATAAAGTGTCGTTTTTAATCTTCAAAATGTGTTAACTAGTGTGAATTCTTATCAAGGGTGTAGTGTAGGATTTCCTGCAACTACATTTTGGCGCTAGAAACAGGGATGAATTGATGATTATTTGAAGAAAAAGATAAAAATTGACATTGTGATTGGAAGGAATTTGGAACAATTAGTGAAAGATCTTACGCAATATTCAACAGTTTAAATTAATGGCTAGAAGAATAAGAAACACATCATAACCACCAACAACCGTAAGGAGGAGTAAAAGACTTGCAGGTGGAGGAACAAATGAAATAGGAGAATCTTCAAAAATAAGGACAAGAAGAAATATAACAAGGAATGAAGGAGAAAATCAGATTCAACATCCAAATCAGCAAATATCAATACAAGATAGAGCTATGGATTATGATAGAGTTAGCATGCATACTTGGCGATCAGATTCGATGGAAGAAGCAGAAGATCGACAATTAAGAAATGAAAGAGGAGAAGAAATAGATCAAAGAGTAGCTGAAAGATTAATTCATGGAGAAGGCGAAAATAAAACAGTAGATGATTTGAGACAAAGAATACAAGAGGAAAGGATATTAGAAGCAGAAGAACGTTCAAATCTAACAAGACAGAATCACGAGTTAAGAATGAAGAATTTGAGATTGCAAAGTAGGATATCGAGAAGTACTGCAAGATCAAGTTCAAGATCATTTAGAGAAGAACCAAGGGAAAATTCCCCTATAAGAAATGTTGGAGCAAATATCCGAGAGGAAATGCAAAATCCGAATAAAGAGCAGCATCATGGAGAAGAGGAAATGATTCGTGATCGCTACATTCCACGCGGAGAAACTGTGAATGGTAGACGTGATAATAGGAATCAAGAGGGAGGAAATAACCAATATGATGAAGAAAATCGAGAAGAAGGTAGAATAATATTACATGGGCGAGAAATCCAAAGAAATCAAAGAATCATTGAGGAGGAAATTGAGAGGCATTATGCTGAACAAGCACGTCTAGCTTGAGAAAGAGAAAGATTAAGAGCAGAAGTTGAAGAACAAGAGTTTCAAGAAGCGATATGACAAAATAATCATGACAATCGATAAACAAGACGCACACAAAATCGCCATAACCATAATATCAATGAGGAATATGATAGAATACAAAAAACAATAGAAAGACAGTGAAGAGAAGCAATGAGAAATGAATAAATTCGCAGAGAAGAAATTGGGAGGCATAATCAGTTGCGAAATTTAGAAGGAGTTGAAGTGGAAAATCACAGCATAAGACAGAGTGAAGATGCAGATGAAAATACACAAAATCTCGCAAGACAAGAAAGACATGAACGTAGAAGAAGATAAACTGCACTGAAAAGACCAATGGAGCAAAATTCAGCTGGGAATAAACAAATTTTATGAGAATTATCAAGAATGAGGGGAATGTTGAATAACATAAGAGAAGGAGGCAAAAGGAAACTTGATGAAGCTATTGAGGAAGCTGCGAGAACTCCATTCACTCAAGAAGTACAATTGAGGGGAATTTCTCCAAAATGCAATTTACCAGCATTAACCAGTATCTTTGATGGGACTACCTGTGTTGTTCAACATGTCAAGGCTTATGTTAGGTGTATGCTATAATGGGAAAACCATGATACTGTATTATGCAAATATTTTGCATCTAGCTTAACTGGAGAGGTGTTAAAATGGTTCGAAGGCTTACCAAAAAATACTATAACCTCTTTCGACCATTTGCAAGCTACATTTCTAGGAGCATATATAAGCAAAAATTCTTCACGACCTGGTATTGAAGATGTATTTGGGTTAAAACAGAGGATTGGCGAGAGTCTGAAACACCTAACCATAAGATGGAAAATAATGTGCAGTGAAATGGCAGGAAGAGTGGATGAGAGATACCTCATCTTATCTTTCATCAATGCAATGTTCGCAACTAATCTAATGTACATAAAAATTTTCAGAATCAAAAATACTATCACAATGACTGAGCTACGAGAACTACAAGAAGAATACATTGCTTTGGAGGAGAAACAAAATGATATGGAATCATATCCAGTTGCAAACACAAGTGTAGTTGCAGGATTTCCTACACTACACCCTTGCTAAGATTCTGCTATAATCAACTCGTAATTTAAGATGAAAAATGACACTTTATTACTTTGGTTTCAGAAAAATGTTTACAAAAATGAAGAATTCAAGATTACATCTATTCTCTTATAATTTCTCTCTCCTCCAGATTTTCTTAACTCTCAAAAATACATCATCCTTTTCTGGACATATTGGGTCTATATTTATAGGGTAGCAACATAAGGGATGACAGCTAAGTTTCCCTCTTATATCGGGTTGATTCTGCGATCTCATCGTGATCGCTACAATATTTATCCTCGCAAGATTGATAACCATCGCGGGATAAATATACTTTTCTTATATTTCTTCAGTCGTCAGCTTTTACATCCTTCTTTTGGATATTCTGTGACGCTCGCGAAATGTTGTTAAGGAGCTTATGGTGACGCTCGCAGAAGTGTTGTTAATATCGCAAGAATAGCGTTGTAGCGATATTCTAGTTCTACATCTTGCCTCTTCTCATGTATTTTCTGCGAAGAAGAGAAGATCATGAGAACTTTAGATATGCCATAACTGCTTATCTTTATAAACTTCTCTGTTCTGACACGTCCATGTGTCCTTCGCCAGCTGTTCTGACACGTATTCTCTCTTCTAATAGATTTTTGACACGTCCTTTCTAACCGATGCGATTTGACCACTCATGTCTTTTCTTTACATTTATTGTATTCGTCTTCTTCGAGGAATTTCTTCTTCTATAAATACTCCTTTCATTCTTTTCTTTTTCTCTTTTACTTTCTTCTTCCTTTTCTCTATAACCTCTCTGCAAGTTTACTGTTCTTCCGTAAATTGCGTGTCAGTGATCGCTGTGATTTCTTTCTTATTTTTCAACCTTTTCTTTCATTCCCATACTCAAAAATGGTTGCTGCTGGTGCTAAAAACTTGACTGCTTTTAATGAGATGCGAAAAAAGCTCAAAAGTAAAGGTTTTACCTTGTCTACAATCCCAGGTCAAGACCCTAGATCTGAACTCTCTCTTAAATTATTTACCGATGATCGATGTTCTCGCGAGAAAATCATAGTATCGCTAGGCCAACTTGAGGTAGGTCTTCCCATTCCTCTCTATGACCCAAAGCTTCCACTATTCTATGAAATAATTTCTGACAAAAGTTTTTCGCAAGCAGTATATCAACTGGGTGGAGATTGCATTCGATTTCTGCTTGAATATGCCTCTCGCGGTGCTAATAAAGGATCTCGCTATCTTGAAGATGCGAAGAATCCTCAGTTTAAAGATGTTCCCATTATCTCTGCAAACTATACGGTGGATAATTTTTTTGAAAATTACAAAATAGTCCCTATGAAGAGAGATAGTACTTGTTGGGGTGTCCGCTTGAAGAGATAAAAGGTCACTAATGATAAATCTCTTATGCTGGATATTGATTGGCATACATCTACTAATCAAGGCCCTCTCCATTCTAGCGATTACAAGTGGTTCATTTTTCCATTATGTCTTGAGGGTCCTTATATTTCTGGTTCTCGCAAATTACCCGTGAATCTTTCTGAATATCAACCTTGGGTCTTCAATTGGCCTGAAAGAACTAAACAGGTATATTCTCTTCGATCTTTAGTATAGTCATTATTCACTATCTTCCCCATATTTTCATATTTTTGCTAATTACTTCAATCTTTTTCAGATTAACAGAATAAATCTCAGCTATCAGGCTTTGAGGAAGCCCAACACTTTCTTAGCTCTTAAATCTTTCACGGATGAAGTAAGAAATATCTCTTCATAAATTTTAACAATATATTGTTGCCCCTATTTCTTATCTTCATTTGTGCTCGCAGGAAATTGAAGAATTAGAACCGCTAAAAACCACGAGAACCAAAGTGAAGTCTTCAAAGGAGAAATCTGGGAAATATTCAAAGGAGAAATCTACTGCTCCTCCCAAAGGGAAGTCTTCAGCACCTCGTGATGAAGAATCTAGCGATCCTCCACCAAAGAGAACCAAAACTCAACCTTCTTCTTCTTCAATTCCTCAACTAATTCCAGAAAATCCAAGTGTTGATCTTGATAAGGACAATAATGACAAGGATTTCAATGATAACAGCTTCCCTTCTATGAAAAATTCTTCTTCTTCTGATTCTTCAATGACCCATTTATCTAGGATTTTTAGCGATATTTCTCACAGTATAACCTGTAATGATGAAGATGAAGTCATTAACAAGACATCCCAGGCTCTCACCAAAGTATGCGATGCTCCCATACTGGTGGACAATGATTCTCTCCAAGGAATCTCAAGATCGCTGACTCCCAGTCTCTTAAATTATCTTGGTACCATGGTATGTTTTCATTTCTTCAACTTGATTGAGTATTTACTCCATCGCCAAATCTTAATCTTATATTATTCTCTCGCAGGTTGGAAGAGCTTCCTTTGTTGTTGCTTCTGATTTAGATAAAAGACGCGCCAACTATGAAAAGAAGGCATCTAAATTTCGCCAGGATACAGAGAAATTAGAATCTGAAGTTGCTGAGCTTCGCCAAAAGAATAAACAATTGGAAACTGAAGCTTCAGTTGATAAGCAAAAGATATCTGATCTTGACAAAGCTAATCAGCAGCTTTATGGTATGACTTACTTCCCTTATTTCTTAATTCTTTTTACTCTATCGCAGCTTATTCAAGCGACCACTTTTAACTTGTAGATGTTTATGGTCTTACTGATGAGGCTATACTCTTCCAATCTTTTCCTGAACCTATAGATGATAGTACCCTTCTTGTTTGCCTTAATAATTCTTTAAGTAATTTCTCAGATGATAAGATTGAATCCCTCTCCCTAGATGAACTTAAATCCAAACTTAATCTTGTAGGTACCGAATATCACAAGACATTAGCTTACGAACATCGTAATAAATATAAGAGGAAAGAGCTACAAAACAATGCAATAATAGAGGAAGCACGGGGAAGTAAGAAAGATTTGCGAGCATAAAATAATCTTGCGAAGATATGTTGCGATACTTCGCAACGCATATACAGTTGTACAAATTTTACTATAAATAGGAGTTCAAATGTAAAATTAGAGGGGTTCTTTTAATGAATGTTAGAAAATATCTTAGGAAAGAGAATAGAGAAAGTTGTAACTATTCTAGTTCCATTTAGATACTTCTTTGTAATCAATTGAGAGAATTAATAAGAAAATTATCATTCCTCATCAAGAACTTCTTAAGTTTTACAAATTCTAATGAGGGTGTAGTTGTAGGTTATTCTGCAACTACATAATTGGCGCTAGAAACAGGGACTTGAAGATTGTTCTAGCAAAAATTCTAGGGAGTTTTGAAAATCTGAAATGGCTAGAAGAAGAAATACATCAGAACCATTGACTGCAGTAAGAAGAAGTGTAAGGCTTGCAGGTGGAGAAGCAAATGTAACAGGAGAACCTAGTAGGAGAAAGAATAATCAAAGAAATCAAATTCAACAAACAGAAGATCATGATCGAGTGAGTATACACACTTGGAGAACTAATACACCAGAAGAAACATATAGAAACCATAAATTAGAGAAAATGGTAGATTGATGGGAGGAACAACTCGTGAAAGAGAAAGGGAGATGTTAGAAACATTGAGATAAGAAATTCAAGAAGAACGAAGGTTTGAAGCTGAAGAACGTGCCAATCTAACAAGACATAATCAAGAATTGAGAAGGGAAAATGAGATGTTACAAAGGAGGAAATCTCAAAGTGTTGTAAGATCAAATGCTAGACCAAGAAGAGAAGAACAAAATTCGCCAACAATCAATAGTGAAAATGAGATGCAAGAACAAGCACAAAATCAAGTTGAAAGAAATCGAGAGAATCGTTTCATTCTAGTGCCAAATCACGAACAAAATATGGAGAATTTACGAACAGAGCCACTTCCAAGGGAAAATAATCAGAATGGTGAAGAAAATCAAGAGGAAGAGCGGCAACTTGTGGAAGAAATTGAGAGACAACAAGCTATGCATCAAAACAATTACGAAGATGGAGTAAGAAGACGTGAACAATCTCGCAACAATCAAAATCTTGGGTGTGATAGAATTCGGAGGAAGATTGGGAATCAACGAGAAGAAATAACAAGGAGCGAACCAAACCTTCGAATCAGAGTTCAGGCAAACCAGGAAGAAATAAATCACAGAAGAAGGA
The DNA here is from genome assembly GCA_023529315.1 of Papaver bracteatum. Lineage (NCBI taxonomy): Eukaryota > Viridiplantae > Streptophyta > Magnoliopsida > Ranunculales > Papaveraceae > Papaver > Papaver bracteatum. Next base: position 126,630 of record JAJJWX010002613.1, read on the forward strand.
GAAATGAAGAAGAAGAAATTCCAGATATTCATATGAGAAGGATGAGGAGAACAGAAATGGAAGAACAAGAATTTCAAAATGCTATGTAACAAAACAATTGTGAAAATTTGGAAAGAAGATATTTGCAAAATCATGCAAATGAAAACATTAATGAAGAGTATGATAGAATGCGAAGAATCGCAAGAGAGGAGATGCAAGAACGTAGAAGAAGAGAAGCTGCGTTGAAGAGGCCAATAGAGGAGAATTCTGAAGCAAATGCACGAATCTTTCGAGAATTAGTGGAAATGAGAGGAATGATAAGTAGTAGAGAAGGAGGATATAGAAGGCAATTAGATAAAGCAATAGAAGAAGCTGCGAGGACTCCTTTTTCTAGAGAAGTACAGTTGGGAGGGATTCCACCAAAGTGCAATCTTCCTACGTTAACTAGCATCTTTGACGGGAATTCATGTGCTATTCAGCACATTAAAGCATATGTAAGATGCATGCTACAATGGGAGAATCATGATGCTGTATTATACAAGTACTTCGCATCAAGTTTAACAGGAGAAGCTCTAAAATGGTTCGAAGGGCTTCCCAAGAACACTATTACATCATTTAATCATATACAAGTAACTTTCTTAGGAGCATATATCACGAATCATTCCTCGCGACTTGGCATTGAAGATGTGTTTGGTTTAAAACAAAGAATTGGTGAAAGTTTGAAGCATTTGGTAAGAAGATGGAAAACTATGTGTAGTGATATGGAAAGACGTGTGGATGAGAGATACCTGATTTTGTCTTTCATAAATGCGATGTTCGCAACTGAACAATTATATGTTCAAATATTCAGAAGAAAGAATTCGATTATGATGACAGAATTGCGAGAATTGCAAGAGGAGTACATTACATTAGAAGAAAAGCAAAACAATATGGAGTCATATCCAGTAGTAAACACCAACAATCAGGATACAGGAGCAAACTTACTTCCTAAAGTAATCAATGTCGTAGCAGGTACTTTGCAAACATCTTCGCAGATATCAAAAGAAAAGAAAACCAACAATAACCAGCCAAAAATGGTAGTAATGGGAAGTAAAGATCAAGAAGAGTATGATAGAGAAAGGAATTTCTACAGTCGAGGAGGAAATAACTATATCCCAAGATTAGATAAGTAGCAAGAAAATTATGGGGGTCAAAGGCAGAATTATTTTGGACAAGGGAATCATAGACAAAATTATAACAATGGTCAAGGAGGTCAAAGAATGATAAGAGAAGAAATAAAGATGCCACCTTTGAATACAAGTGTAGAAAAGATATGGCAGGCAATTATCTTGATGGAGAATATACCAACTCCATGGAATATGGGAAAGGAACCACCAATTGGTCCAAGAATTCATGAATTTTGCTTGTACCATCATTTTAATGGGCACTCTACAAATAGTTGTAATAATATCAGAAGGATTATCTTGTGAATGATTGATCAGGGCAAACTAGATCACTTTTTACTTAAGCAAGCACAATCGCAACAATTACCGCAAGCACCAATGGAAACTCGCATGGTAAATACAACACAAGAAAAGGGAAAAGAAATCTTACACATTGAAGTGGGACCAAAAGCAAGAAATGTTTTCTGCAATTCTATAGTTCACTCATATAAAACTATAGAAGATTTTCATGATAATGTGTTAAGTAGGGTATATGCGAGAGATGGTGAAGGAAGAGAAATAATGAACATCGCAAAAATTTCACGACTCGAAGATTGGCAGAAGCGTGAAATCTCTTTTGAAGCTACAGAAATTCCAGAAGGTTACGAAATACATGATAATCCATTGGTAGTGAGATTGGAAATTTTCCTGAATATGGAAGAAAGTGAGGATGATATAAATGAAGAATCATTTGGTCTTAATAGAATCTTAATTGATACAAGAAGCTCTGTCAATATTCTCTTCTATCCCGCTTACAAAATCATGGGGAGAAAGGACGCAGATCTAATACCTTCTATTTACAGGATTTATGGCTTTAATGGAACTTCCAATAAACCTAAAGGAGAAATAAGCATGTGAATTCCATTAGGGGGAATGCAAACTGAAATATTATTTTACATTGTTGATGTTGAATCACCGTATAACGCTTTGATAGGGAGACCTTGGATTCACGAGATTTTAGGCGTAGCTTCAACTTTTCATCAATGCATAAAATTTCCTCATCCTAAAGGTATTGGAGTTATCAAGGGTGATTGGGCAGAAGGAAAGAAATGTTACGATACTGAAGTAGAAGTTTGCGAAGGAAAAACTATTGAGAAGGAAAGTTGGAGAAAAAGAACAAAGGCTGCAAAGAGAAGTGAAAATTTAATGGCTGAAGATTAAGTCATGAAGGAATGAAGTTACAATGATTGAGCATACAAGAAATTTACGAAGGTAAAGAATAGATATGATTTGCGAAGGTAATCAGTATATTTCTTCATAGTGTATAATAAAATGCATTTTGAAAAAACAAGAAAATGAAATGAGGTATTTCGCAACGTGAAATATTTGTGAAGTATTTTTACGAATACAAATTTTTTTTTCTTCTGCGATTAGCTTTCATTGAAGAAAGACGCAAAACATATTTGCGAACAAAAGACCGCAAATTGTGATTAGTTTTCAAAAAAGAAAGAGAGCCGCAGAAATTTTACACAGGAGAACCTTTGTGGCGTACACCCTAGTTCGCGAAGCAAAATTTCGTAAGAGGAAAAGTCCTAAAATACGTCATTTAAGGGGGTACCTATAAGCATGGCTCAGGGAAACCGGAACACCACCAAGGAACCCGAGTACATGGACATTACGGGGTACAACCCAAAAGCGGGGTACCTATCTGGGTTAGACACCTTGGATTCTCAACCTAATCTTGCGAAGTACCAGGATATAGGTTGGGCGACTAAGGCATACTGTCTTTCTCAAGAAGTGTAGAAAACGATCAAGGCACTGAGGTACACGGTTGAGTAAAGAATGCCGGATGGGTTTGAAGCACATCTGCCATTCTTGACAAGTCTTGGAAAATGATGCACTTGGCCCAAAGATACCCCATAGGGTGCAACCTCGTAGCTATAAGCCCTATAGGAAAAAAGGATAAGAGGTTACGATCAAAAGATGGTTGTTTGCAAAACCAGATGGGAAGAGATAACCTTGTATGGTCGATGTACGCTTCCTTGAAGGGGAAACCAAGGGGAAGATAAAGGGAAGCACCCTCCATTAGGGAGCTGATACGTGCTATAAGACGCAAATGTCACGAGGCTTTTTGTTCGCAAGAACATAAAGGCTTGTCATATTTGTGCAACAATAATATTTCTGCGAACTAAAAAAAAAAAAAAGATATATGTATATATACATACTCGCAGAATTACATACAATAAAGTTAAGATGAGATCAATGGGTTATTACATGAAAGTGTGATAACGTCCTGCGATTTCATCGCAAGACGATAATGTCACGAGGTTGTATATTCGTAAGAATGTTCAGACTTATCATATTATCGCAAAAATATTACCACAAAAGTGGTGGCAAAATAAGACCTTTACTTAGGAAGGCATGAAATCAATTCCATCAATACTGTTGGAATTTTTTTACGAGAATATATATAAAGAGTTCATAATCATAGAGGCAATTTTGTTGGCAATCGAAGACGGATATTTCATATTCATTAAATTTTATAAGGATTGAATACTTATTATATTTCTTCAAAGATTCAATACTTATTATACTTTTTCAGAGATTCAATACTTCTTATACTTCTTCAAACATTGGATGCTTCTTCATAGTGTGGATATTTTTTATACTTCTTCAAGGGTGTTTCATACTTCATATACTTCTTTAAGGATGTTTCATACTTTTTATGCTTCTTCAAGAATATTTCATACTTCTTATACTTTTTTCAAGGATTTTTCGTATTTCTGCAAGGAGGATTCATAATACTTATACTTCAATGGGAAGATTTCATATATACTTCGCAAAATCTTGAAGATTCGCAACATTAAACTGTGGTAGATATTCTAGATACTTAAAATAGGGATTGATCACCTGAAGAGAAATAATAAGGGGGAAAGGAATACTAAGTTAGGTCTTCAAAATATATTATTTGTCTATATTATTTCTCTCCATATGATCAAGTCGTGCAAACAGAGGGAAGCATTCAGTTAAACATCAATTTATCATCGCAAAATTAAGACATTGGTACTAATTAAATTTCAAAAGGAAATTGTTGATGGATTAAAAAGTGCAGTACTTAAGTAAATAAGATAAAAGAACTGAAGCAAATATACAGAAAGGATTAAGACTATTTTGAAGATGATTTATCTTTATCAAAATGATCTTCTTTTTATTCTTCAGAGAGATCATCTTCAACTTCACTATCAGAGATTTCCAGATATGGGGTATCCTCAGGAATTTCTTCAGAAAGGAGCGTCTGGTACTTCTTGAGAGGAATTTGATTGTCTTCAAAAATCTTGAGAGTCATCTTAGCTCGGAAACGCTTGACATATAAGCTATGGTTGTTCTGGGAAATTAGAAATTGAGACCTTAAATCAGAAATCTTCTTGTTACGACCGGCAAGAATAGTTTCCAGATCATCATGCATATTCGCATAATTTTCTGCAGTAAGGGAAGAAATTAAGAAATAGGTTAGCAAGTTACGAAGGAAAAGTAATCAAAATACTTACCATTTTGAAGAATTTACCTTCTAACTGCTTCTTATCATTACGAAGAGAAGAGTTTTCAAGCTTTAGTTGATTATTCTCCTCAAGAAGAGAAGAACTTTCAGTTGCGATGCTCGCAGATTGTGGATTATCTCCGTGACGAGATATTAATTCTGCATTATCAATACTTAAATCCTCTACTTTCTGACGAAGTTTTGAATTTTCAACCTCTAACTTCTTACAACGGCTTAAAGTCTTCTTCTCAGCAATGGAATGACGTCTTTCCCAATCAGAAGCATTGCGCAGCTGACTCTTCCAACCTGAACAAATAAAAAGGGTTAGGAATTAATGAAATAAGGGAAACAAACAAGGAATAGAAAAGAAACTTACCATACTCCCTAAAGCATATAATGTAGCAGGAGAGACGAATCTTGAAATTCCATTAAGAGAGTTGTTATTGAGTACAATAGGAACTTTACAAGCCTTCACAATAAGCTTACGAGCATTCACAGTAGGAGAATTTCCTAACCCACGAGAAGAGTGGAGAAAAGATTCAGATACTTGAATCATTGCAGATTCAAAAGTTTCTGCATTACTATAATCTTCGTCTTCTTCATCATTGTCATCATCATATTCCTTATCAGAAATGGTATCAGAATTAGAACCAAGATCCTTCTCAGGAAATTTGTCACTTTCATCATTTTGTTCTTCATCAACGTTCTTGCTAGAAGAGATCACATTGGAGTAAGCATTGGTCGAGAATTTCTTCTTTTTCCTTTCAAAAACAACATCCTCAAGTTTCCTTTTTCCTTTGTGAAGAGCATCATCTTGACTACCAGAAGTTTGGGTATCCTTCGCAGAGCGAAGTGTTTTTTGTCTCAGATTAACCTTTTGGAAGAAGTAGGGTTCTTGTTTTCACTCGCAACAACCTCAGGAAGATCAGAAAGAACCTACAAATTCAAATAAGGATAAGAAACAGAGGCAACAATATATTGTTTAAAAAGCATATAAAAGTGTTTCTTACCTCATTTGAAAATAAGATAAAGAGATGGAGATACATACATTTTTATCTTTGCTAAGCCAAGAAAAGACCCAAGGTTGATAGTTACGATCACGAAGGTTCGAAGGAAGATCTACTATCCCAGAAATATAAGAACCCGATAATGTTAGAGGGTAGTTATACCAATCTTCATCATTAGAACGACGAGGTGTTTTATTATTTCCCGAGGCATAATCAATATCGTACATGAGAAGATCATCTGCTGCGATATTAGATTTACGGTGAAGACGAACACCCCAACGTTTATCTTCCTTCTTCGCAGGAATTAATGTGTAATTTTTGAAGAAACTCTCAACTGTATAATCCGTAGCGATAATTATAATCCGCAGCGATAATCTCCATATCTCGAAATCCAGGTTTCCTAAGATCAACTGAATACAAAGATTTTCCATTAGCAGCACGAGTTGCGAATTCTACCAGAATGCGAATGCAATCACCAGTCAATTGATAAATGGCACATGAAAAATTGGGGTGGGAAATAATTTCATAGAATAAAGGAAGATTGACATCATAAAGAGGAAGAGGAAGACCTGCGAGGATTTGACCTCGTGAGATTAAAACTTACTGATCATTCCAAGTAAGATCATTAAAGAGCTCCATACAGAGAGAAGACTTATTGTCATGACCATCAATTTCAGAAAGAATGAGGTCCCTATCAGCAAGCTCTGCATTAATTTGTTCAATAGTTTTCTTTTTTGGAGCCATTGGATGTAGGATAGAAAATTGGAAGGAAAAGAAGTGAAAGAGATAAGAAATCGTAGTAGCATAAAAAGGGAATAAATTGCAGAGGCAGAAGTGATGAGGAAGATGAATAGTATAAGAGAATAAAAATAAGAACAAAAGATAATATTTATAAAGAAGAGAGAGATCGATGAAGATAGAAACTCATCAATGCGATTAGACGTGAACGGTTGAAAAGAACGGTTACGAAGAGACGTGTCAAAAATTTAATGAAAAAGAAAAATACGTGTTGCGAATGTAATAGGTGGTGATAACTATATTAAATTTACGAAAATAGAGGTTCTCATGACATTCCTTCTTCGTAGAATTGACATGAGAAGAGGCAAGATGTAGGTACCGAATATCACAAGACATTAGCTTACGAACATCATAATAATATAAGAGGAAAGAGCTACAAAACAATGCGATAATAGAGGAAGCACGGGGAAGTATGAAAGATTTGTGAGCATAAAATAATCTTGCGAAGATATGTTGCGATACTTCGCAACGCATATACAGTTGTAAAATTTTTACTATAAATAGGAGTTCAAATGTAAAATTAGAGGGGTTCTTTTAATGAATGTTAGAAAATATCTTAGGAAAGAGAATAGAGAAAGTTGTAACTATTCTAGTTCCATTTAGATACTTCTTTGTAATCAATTGAGAGAATTAATAATAAAATTATCATTCCTCATCAAGAACTTCTTAAGTTTTACAAATTCTGCTAAGGGTGTAGTTGTAGGTTATTCTGCAACAACAAATCTCTTAAAAATTGAACATAAATTCAATTTAGGTTTGACCAACAAGTATAAGCGATTTTATCTTAATTCGAGGAAAGAAATTGATAGATTAAGGAAAAAGAATAGTGATCTTATTGACGAGAAAGATCTTGCCATTAAAAAGGGATCCAAGACCCTAGCAGACTTTCATAAAACTCTCCTTGATGTTCAAATGGACAAAGATAAACTTATCCGCGAGAATGAAGATCTTCTTGCGAGGGAAACTCAAGTTCGATCTCGTCTCTTTATTAATAGCGATGATGAGTTTTCTTGGGCTGCGAAGGTTCTTGACAATGCCAGGAATGACTTAGGTGTAGATGTTAGCCTCCAGGTTGAACAAGAGGCTTTAATTAGGGACATGATTTCTGAAAAAGAAGGTTGTTAGTTGTTCTTCCTCTTGCTAATTTCCCGTTTTTATTATCCTACTTTACAAAATTTCTAACTTGTTGTCTCATTCTCGCAGGAGCTGAAAAAAGATATCTTGAGAGAATTAGGGAACTTGAAAATGAGAAGAATCAGCTTGCGAATACTCTTACTGCTCGCAATGAGAAGTATTCACGATTGAAAGAGTAGTTTAGCATTACTACCGCGAATTTCAACAGCTCTCTCATCGTTGTTCGCAATGATTCCATTAAGTTGGTTTGCAATGATCATGGAATTTCTCCTTCTATATATCCTGATCTTGCAAAGGTATTCCCCGCAAAAATTCCAAATCTTGACATTTATGACAGCGAGGCTGAGGATTCTAACGAGGATGAAAATAATGATGATAATGATGAAGGAGAAGAATTTGACGAAGAAGAATCTGATAAGAATGAAGATAATGGTGATGATGAAATGGAGAAATCTGATAAAGAGGATGGAGATGGATCTAGCTAGTTCTGCTTCTTCTTTTTATCTTCTTTGGGTATTTATTTTCTTCTTTTTGTAACATTGCTGCGAGTTTCTCAATTTTGTAAATTTCTTTTGCTTCTACCTGTATGAATTAGAAAACAGTTCTTTTTATGCAAATCGATCAATTAATATAATTATTATCCTTTAATTATCTGTGTGCATTTATCATTTTAATAATCTCTATGCAATTTTTTATATGATGGATGAATAATAATTTCATCATTCTCATGCATTCCCATACTTGCCTCTATTATTCATCTGCAATATAAACAAATTGAGTAGAGATTAGATATTAGTTGTTAATAAAATTTTCCTCAATATTGGCGATCTTATCGCTAGTAATAACTGCGTAAAATCGCAATTCTCATAAAATTTGCGAGTATTATTGCAATAATCTGGTGGTCTTATTATGCCTTCCTAATTAAAGGTCTTACTATGCCATATTCTTTCTTTCTGTGACAAAATCGCAGGACGTCTTTACATTTGCATGTATTGACCCATTGATCTTGTCTTATCCATATTCTTCAACATCTCTGCGACAATATGATAAGTATAAACTCTCTTACAAGAATTAATCCTCATGACATTGTCGTCTTGCGATGAAATAGCATGACGTCTTTACACTTTCATGTAAAAACCCATTGATCTCATCTTAACTTTTCTCTTTTGGATTTTTGCCTCTGTATAATTTCGTTACGCGACAATATGACAGGCCTAAATGATCTTGCGGTCATAAATCCCCATGACATTGCCGTCTTTAGACACATATCAGCTCCCTAATGGAGGGTGCCGCCCTTATCTTCCCCCTGGTTGCCCCTTCAAGGAGGACACATCGGCCATACAAGACTAGCTCCTCCCATCCAGATTTGCCAACATCCAGCTGTTTTTCGCAGCCTCTTGTCCTTTATGCCTATATGTCTTATAGTTACAAGACTGCACCCTAAGTGGGGTTTTCTTCGGGCCGAGTGCATCATAGCCAAGACTTTCCAAGGACGTCCAGGGTATTTTCGTACGCCCCGGGCACCCTTGACTCAAACTGTGTACCTCGGCGCCTTTGTCATACTCTGCACTCCTTAGAAGAGGTCCTTAGTCGTCCAACCAGGGTATAACCTTATATAGTTGGAAATCTAAGATCCCTCTCCTGAATAGGTATTCTTTTAACCCCAACATATGCATAACTCAGGTTCCAGCAGCGGTATAACCTTATCGCTAAGTCATGTCAAGAGATACCTCCTTATATGACGTGATATTAGGTCTTTCATTTACCTCTTACGAAATTATATTCGCGAACTAGGGTGCACGCCATAAAGGTTCGTCCCTTTCTATTAATCTCAGCGAAATTTTATTCGCGCTTCTCGCGAGTATTGTAACTCTGATAAAATTCCATAACTTTGATCTTCTTTCCTTTTGTAAAAATTTGCGATTTTTTCAAGCAGAATACTTTATTCAATTACATATTCTTCCAACAAATCACTCATAGAATTCTCTAAAGTTCATCATTTTACCTTTCTACTTACTATTCTCTGGTGCTTCTTTTCTGCTACATTTTGTTATTGTTTCTTTATCCTCGAGACGCTCGCCATCAATTTCCTCTTTCCGCTCTATTGCATCAATCATTAACCTTTCACATCTCTGTCGTTGTTTGATTTTGTACCTCCAATTGTTATTGTTCTCATATCTTTCTTCGCAAGATTTCATATCGATTTCATAACATTTCTTGCTTTCTCCCCAATCTCCTTTAATAACTCCAACGCCTTTAGGATGAGGAAATTTAATACACTGATGATATGTGGATGCTACACCCAATATCCCATGTAACCAAGGTCGCCCAATCAGAGCATTGTAAGGTGATTCGATGTCCACAACCCAGAATAAGATCTTTGAAGATATCCCTTTTAATGGAATTCGCATTTCAATCTCCCCTTTTGGCTTATTAGCGGTACCATTAAATCCATAGATTTTATACGTTGATGGTATTAGATCTTCGTCTCTTCCACCCATGGTTTTATAGGTATAATAGAATAAAATGTCAACTGAACTCCCTGTATCTATTAAGACTCTATTGATGGCCCAAGAGTCTTCAGTTTTACCATCATTTTCTTCATCCTCTTCTTGCATTTGTTTTGGATTTATCTCTAATCGTACTACCAATGGGTTATCGTGCTACTCGCCAACCTCTGGTACATCTTGTGCAGTGAAAGATAGAGTTTGTTTCTGCCACTCTTCCAATATAGATGCTCTCGTTATATTCATTATCTCTCTTCTATCTGTGTCTCTCGCGAAGACTCTGCTTAGGATATTATCATGGAAATCCTCCACAGTTCTATGTGAGTGCACAATGGAATTACAGGACAAATTCTTTGCTTTAGCCCCTACTTCTATCAAAAATGTTTCTGCTCCTTTTACAGCATTCACTCTGCGAGTTTCTGGTGCTAGCGGTAATTGCTGAGATTGTGGATGTCCTATCAGAAAATGATTTAACTTCCCCTGATTAATCATCCTTAAAATTATCCTCTTTACATTCCTACAATCATTTATTGAGTGGCCATGAAAATGATGGTAAGGACAGAATTCTTGACTTCGATTATTTGGATGGGGTTCTTTTCCCATGTTCCAAGGTGATGGTATATTTTCCATCAAAATGATAGCTTCCCAAATTTTTTCTATACTAGCATTGAGAGGTGGCATTTTAATTTCTTCCCATATTATCTTCTGATTACTTTGCCCTCTAAAGTTATTTTGCCTTTGTCCACCATAAGTTTCTTGCGGTTGATCAAGTCTTTGAATCTTATTATTTCCACCGCTATTATAATAATTCTTCTCCCTTTCATACTCTTATTTATCTCGACTCCCCATTGCTACCAATTTTTGTTGATTATCAATTACTACTTTTTCTTGTTGTGCCTACGAGGTACTCGCTACATTATTAATCATTTTAGGAAGTAAGCTTCCACTTGTTGCTAGAGAATTGGTGTTTGCGATTGGGTATGACTCCATTTCATTTTGTTTCTCCTCCAAAGAAATGTATTCTTCTTGTAGCTCTCGCAACTCTGTCATGGTGATTGTATTTTTGATTCTGAAAATTTGTATGTACAACAGATTTGTTGCGAACATTGCGTTAATGAAGGATAAAATTAGGTATCTTTCATCTACTCTTCCAGCCATCTCGCTGCACATTGATTTCCACCTTATGGTTAAGTGTTTCAGACTCTCGTCAACTCTCTGTTTTAACCCAAATACATCTTCAATACCTGGCCGCGATGAATTGTTGCTAATATAAGCTCCTAGAAATGTAGCATGTAAATGATCAAAAGAATTTATGGTATTTTTTGGCAATTCCTCGAACCATTTTAATGCCTCTCCCGTTAAACTAGACGCAAAATATTTGCACAATACAGCATCATGGTTCTCCCATTGTAGCATACATCTAACATAAGCCTTGACATGTTGAACAACACAAGTAGTCCCATCAAAGATGCTGGTTAATGCTGGTAAAATTGCATTTTGGAGGTATTCCTCTTAACTGTACTTCTTGAGAAAATGGAGTTCTCGCAGCTTCTTCAATAGCTTCATCGAGTTGCCTTCTACCTCCTTATCTTCTATTGTTTATCATACCTCTCATTTCTGCTAATTCTCTCAATATTTGCTCATTCTCGGTTGAGTTTTTCTCCATTGGCCTCTTTAATGCAGTTTCCATTCTTCTGAGTTCTTGCCTTTCTTGTCTTGCGATATTTTGTGTGTCTTCTTCTTCTTCATCATCCCGTCTTTCTCTGCGATTTTCTCTTTCACCTTCCTCTTGGAACTGCAACTGTCTATCTTCTTCTCTGTGGATTTCTTCATTTCTCCTCATTTATCTTCGTTGTCTCTCTATTCTCCTTTGTATCCTATCATACTCCTCCTGAATATTATCATTATAGCGATTTTGTGTACGTCTTCTTTCTCGATTTTCATGGTTATTTTGTCGTACTACCTCTCGAAATTCTTGTTCTTCTACTTCTGCCCTTAATCTTTCTCTCTCGCAAGCTAGACGTGCTTGTTCGGCGTAATGTCTCTCAATTTCTTCTTCAATTATTCTTCGATTTCTTTGATTCCCTCGCCCATGTAATATCCTCCTACCTTCTTCTGGATTTTCTTCTTCATTTTGGTCGTTTCTTCCCTCTTGATTTCTATTGTTACGTCTGTTATCCAAAGCTTCGTCACGCGGATTATAGCGATTACCAATTATCTCTTCTTCCCTATGACGTTGCTCTCCATTTAGATTTTGCACTTCTTCGCGAATATTTTCTCTAACATTTCTCATAGGGGAATTTTGCCTTGGTTCTTATCTGAATGATCTTGAATTTGATCTAACTGTACTTCTTGATCTCCTTCTTTGTAATCTCAAATTCTCCATTCTTAACTCATGATTTTGTCTTGTTAAATTTGCACGTTCTTCAACCTCTAATCTCCTTTCTTTCTGTATTATTTGTCTCAAATCATCTGCCATTTTATTTTCACCTCCTTCATGAATTAATCCTTCAACTCTTTCTTGATTTCTTTCTTTTCTTTCTTCATTTCTTAATTGTCGATCTTCTGCTTCTTCTATCGAATCCGACCTCCAAGTATGCACACTTACTCTATCATAATCCGCATTCCTATTTTGTGTTTGTGCTTGTTGATTCGGCTGTTGAATTGTACTTTCTGCTTCATTTCTTGTTCTCTTTCTTCCTGATCTCATTCTTAAGGATTCTACTAATTCACTTGTTTCCTCCCCTGCAAGTCTTTTACTTCTCCTCACAGTTGTTGGTGGTTCTGATGTATTTCTTCTTCTTCTAGCCATTTCTTCAAATCTAATAATTTTCTTCAAATCTTCAAATTGTAATTAGAGATTTCTTAATTAGCTTGATTCTCCCTGTTTCGGGCGCCAAAATGTAGTTGCAGGATTTCCCACACTACACCCTTGCTAAGATTCTGCTATAATCAACTTTTAATTGAAGATGAAAAACGACACTTTATTACTTTGGTTTCAGAAAAATGTTTACAAAAATGAAGAATTCAAGATTACAACTATTCTCTTAGAGTTTCTCTCTCCTCCAGATTTTCTTAACTCTCAAAAATACATCATCCTTTTCTGGACATATTGGGTGTATATTTATAGGGTAGCTACATAAGGGATGACAGCTAAGTTTCCCTCTTATTTCGGGTTGATTCTGCGATCTCATCGTGATCGCTACAATATTTATCCTCGCAAGATTGATAACCATAGCGGGATAAATATACTTTTCTTATATTTCTTCCGTCGTTAGCTTTTACGTCCTTCTTTTGGATATTCAGTGACACTCGCGAAATGTTGTTAAGGAGCTTGTGGTGACGCTCGCAGAAGTGTTGTTCATATAACAAGAATAGCGTTGTAGCGATATTCTGGTCCTACAACAAGTTCAATAGCGTCAAATGGAAGTTTACTTCCTAAAATTATTAACAATGTGGCAAGCACCTCGCAGACACAACAAGAGAAAGTGGTGATTGATAGCCAGAAGAAATTAGAAGCCATGGGGAGTCGAGACCAAGAGGAGTATGAAAGGGAAAGGAATTATTACAATCGCGGTGGAAATAATAAGATTCAAAAACTTGATCAACCTCAAGAGACTTATGATGGACAGAGGCAAAATAATTTTAGAGGGCAAGGAAGTCAGAAGATAATATGGGAAGAAATTAAGATGCCACCTCTAAATGCTAGTATAGAAAAAATTTGGGAAGCTATCATTTTGATGGAAAACATACCTTCACCATGGAATATGGGAAAAGAACCACATCCAAATAATCGAAATCAAGAATTATGTCCTTATCATCATTTTCATGGTCACTTGATAAACGATTGCAGGAATGTAAAAAGAATAATATTAAGGATGATTGATCAGGAAAAGTTAAATCATTTTATAATAGGACACCAGCAGTCTCAGCAGTTACCACCACCACTGGATATTCACAGAGTGAATACCATAAAAGGAGCAGAAAAATTTGTGATAGAGGTTGGAGCCAAGGCGAAGAATTTGTTCTGTAATTACATCGTACATTCATACAAGACTATTGAGGATTTCCACGACAACGTTCTAAGCAGAGTCTTCGCGAGAGACGCGGGTGGAAAAGAGATAATGAATATCGCGAGAGTCTCGCCGCTAGAGGTGTAGTTGCAGAATAACCTACAACTACACCCTCAATAGAATTAGTAAAAAACTCAAGAAGTTCTTGATGATGAATATAAATTTTCTTTTTAATGTTCTCAATTGATCACAAAGAAGTATCTAAATGGAATTAGAATAGTTACAACTTTCTCTATTCTCTTTCCTAAAATATTTTCTAACACTCACTAAAAGAACCTCCCGAATTTTACATTTTAACTCCTATTTATAGTAAAACTTTATACATTTGTACATGAGTTACGAAGCATCGCAACTCATACTCGCAAAATTATTCCATCCTCGCAAAACTTCATACTTATCTGCGCTTCTTCTATCATCGTAACATTTTATAACTCTTTTCTCCCGATACTCGTGAACTATTATCTTGCGATATTCAGTACTTACATCTTGCCTCTTCTCATGTCAATTCTTTGAAGAAGAAATGTCATGAGAATCCCTATTCTCGTAAATTTAGTGTAGTTATTACCACCCTTCAGATTCGCAACATGTCTTTTTACTTTTCCCTTATCTTTCTGACACGTTTCTTCGTAAACGTTCTTTTCAACCGTTCACGATTACTCGTATTAATGAATTTTTATCTTCATCAAACTCTCTTATAAATATTATCCTTTGTTTTTGCTTCTTATTCTCTTACTCATCTTCTTTACCGCTTCTGCCTCTGCAACCTCTTCTATCTTTCCTATTTTTCCCTCTTATATTCAATGGCACCAAAGAAGAAAACTATTGAACAACTTAATGCGGATCTTGCTGATAGAGACCTTATTCTTTCTGAGATTGAAGGTTATGATAATAAGTCTTCTCTCTGTGTGAAGCTCTTTACCAACTATGTTTGGGATGATCAGAAAGTTTTAATCTCACGAGGTCAAATCCTCGCAGGTCTTACTTTTCCTCTTTATGATGTTAACTTTCCTTTATTCTACGAAATTATTTCCCACCCCAATTTTTCTTGTGCCATTTATCAATTGACTGGTGATTGCATTCGCCTCTTAGTTGAATTCGCAAATCGCGCTGCTTTTGGGAAATCTTTATATTCAACTGATCTTAGAAAACCTGGGTTTGAGAATATAGAAATTGTTGCTGCGAATTATACAGTTGAGGGTTTCTTCAAAAATTACACACTAATTCCTGCGAGGAAAGAAGATAATCGTTGGGGTGTTCGTCTTCATCGTAAAGCTAATATCGCAGCAGATGATCTTCTCATGCACGATATTGATTATGCTTCAGGAAATAATAAGACACCTCGTCGTTCTAATGATGAAGATTGGTATAAGTACCCTTAAATGTTATCAGGTTCTTATATTACTGGGATAGTAGAACTTCCTGCGAATCTTCGTAACCGCTATTATCAACCTTGGGTTTTTAGAAATGTATGTATTTCCACTTCCTTATCTTTTTGTTACCTTTAATTTCAAATGAGGTAAGAAACACTCTTGTATTTTTATAAACAATATATTGTTGCCTCTGTTTCTTATCCTTATTTTAATTTACAGGTTCCATTTCTTCCTGAGATTGCTGCGAGTGAAAATAAAAGTTCCACTTCTTCTAAAAGGCTTACCGCGAGGAAACAAACTCTTCGTTCTGCGAAGGTTTCTCAATCTTCTGATAGTCAAGATGATGCTCTTCGCAAAGGAAAAAGAAAACTCCAAGATATTGTTTACGAGAGAAAGAAAAAGAAGATACTCTCAACCAAATCCCATTCCAATGTAATTTCCTATAATAAGGACATTGAGGAAGATCTTGGTGATGAAGATAATAAATTTCCTGAGAAGGACTTTAGTTCTAATTCTGATACCCTTTCTGACAAAGGAGATGATGATGATGTTGATGAAGGTGGGAATGAAGATTATAGTATCCCATAAACTTTTGCCTCAGCAATGGTTAGCATTTCCGAGGCTTTCCTCCATTCTTCTCGTGGATTAGGAAATTCTCCTACAGAGAATGCTCGCAAACTTATTGCGAAGGCTTGTAAAGTTCCCTCTTGTTATTGATAATAATTCCCTCAAAGGAATTTCAAGATTCGTCTCTCCTGCTTCATTATATGCTTTAGGAAGCATGGTAAGTTTCTTCTCTATTCCTTGTTTATTTCCTTATTTTATTGATTTCTAACCCCTTTTTTCTTGTTTAGGTTGGAAGAGTTAGTTGTGCATTTTGCCGATTGGGAAAGACGTCATTCTATTCTTTGAGAAGAAAACTTTAAATCGTTGTAAGAAGTTAGAGGTTGAAAATTCAAGTCTCCGTCAGAAAATAGAAGATCTAAATATTGATAACGCAGAGTTAATATCTCGTCACGAAGATAATTCACAATCTGCGAGCATCGCAATTGATAATTCTTCTCTTCTTGAGGAGAATAATCAATTAAAGCTTGAAATTTCTTGTCTTCGTGATGATAAGAAGCAACTAGAAGGTAAATTCTTTGCGATGATAATTATTTTAGTTACTTTTCCTTCATAATTTGCAAACCAATTCCTTAATTTCTTTTCTTGCTGCAAAAAAGCTTGCGAAGATAGATAATAATCTGGAAACTCTCCTTGCTAATCGTAATAAGAAAATTTTTGACTTGAGATCTAAAGCTTCTAATTTCCCAGCATAACCATAGTTTATATGTCAAGCGTTTTCGATCTAAGATGACTCGCAAGATTTGCGAAGATAATGAAATTCCTCTCAACAAGTACCATACGCTCCTTTTCTAAGAAATTCCTGAAGATACTCCCTATCTGGAAATCTCTGATAGTGAAGTTGAAGATGATAGTGAAGTTGAAGAAGAAGATCATTTTGATGGGAACAGATCGCCTGAAGAATAACTTCATTCTTTTTTGTATATCTGTTCTGTAACTTTTCCATACAACACTTTCTTCTTGATTATGCTTTCAATCAATCCAACAATTTATTTTTCAAAGCTTAATTTGAATTAATCTTTCTTTGATGTTTATTTCCCTTATTCGCATAACTTGATCATATGGAGAGAAATAATATATCTTAAAGACTTAGCTTAATATTCCCTTTCCCCTTATTGTTTCTCTTCAAATGATCAACTACCACTGGAAGTATTAGAATATCCTTCTGAATTTATCTTACGAATTTTCTTCTTATTGTGATTATGAATAAGAAATCTTCCCTTCAAAGTATAAGAAATATAAGCCTTTTGCTTTCTACGGAATGTTGCGAAGTAAATAATAAATCTCCCCTTGAAGTATAGAAAATATGAAGTATACCAAATATGAAATACTCTTAAGAAGTATAAGAAGTATTAGAAGCATTCAATTTATGAAGAATTTCCCAATATATGAAGAAGTATAAAAATTATTACTCATTGTATGAAGAAGTATAATAAGTACTTAACCTTCGCAAAATTAAATATCCGTTGAAGAAGTATAATAAATATGAGATATTCTTGAAGAATTATAAGAAGTATTCAACTTTTTGGGGAAGTATTCAATATATGGAGAAGTATAAGAAGTATGTAATTCTCGTAAATATTTACGAATATGAATTTATCTGTATTTGATTGTTATGAAAATCGCATCTTTTGTTAAGTCTTCATTAAAATTCTTCAATGATGTTGTCTTTTTTAATAGGACTTCTCGTAAAATTCTTCAATGATATTGCCAGAACTGTCTTCTCTTCAAAATATCTTGATGTATATTCTTATAAAATTTCTTCAATGATATTGACGAAGTTGTCTTCTTTTCAGATCTTCATAATGTATATTCTTGTATAATTTCTTCAGTGATATTGATGCAATAAATTTCATTAATTTCTGTGGTCTTATCATGCCTTCCTAAGTAAAGGTCTTATTTTTCCACCTCTTTTGTATTAATTATTTGCGATAATATGACAAGTCTGAACATTCTTGCGAACATACAACCTCGTGACATTATCGTCTTGTGATGAAATCGCAGGACGTTCTTACACTTTCATGCAAAAACCCATTGATCTCATCTTAACTTCTTTGTATAGTATTTTAGCCTCTTCAGGAATTGTTGCGACAATATGACAGGCCTAAATATTCTTGCGAACATAAAGCCCCATGACATTTCCGTCTTGCGATGAAATCGCAGGACGTCTCTACACTTTCATGTAGCGACCCATTGATCTCATCTTAACTTTATTATGTTCTGCGAGTTCTTTATTCTTTCTTCCTTTTTTTTTTTTTTTTTTTTTTTAGAAGGCTCGTAGAACTTCATTTGTTGCACAAATATGACAAGCCTTTATGTTTTCGCAAACAAGAAGCCTCGTGACATTTGCGTCTTATAGCACTTATCAGCTCCCTAATGGAGGGTGCTGCCCTTTATCTTCCCCCTGATTGCCCCTTCAAGGAAGCGTACATCGACCATACAAGTTTAGCTATTCCCATCCGGTTCTGCCAACAACCATCTTTTGATCGCAACCTCTTATCCTTTTTGCCTATAGGGCTTATAGTTACGAGGTTGCACCCTATGGGGTATCTTTGGGCCAAGTGCATCATTTGCCAAGACTTGTCAAAAATGGCAGATGTGGTTCAACCTCACCCGGCACTCTTGACTCAACCGTGTACCTCGGCGCCTTGATCGTTTTCGCACTTCTTGGGAAATACAAGTATGCCTTAGTCGCCCAACCTAAATCTTCTTACACCGCATTTTATATTGCTTAATGTCGTTAGATTAGGTGAGAATCCAAGGTGTCTAACCCGGATAGGTACCCCATTATTGGGTTGTACCCCAAAATTTTTACCATGTACTAAGGGCCCTTGGTGGTGTTCCGGTTACCCTTAGCCACGTTATAGGTACCCCCTTAAATGACGTACTTTAGGACTTTGCCTCTTACAAATTATAGCTTCGTGAACTAGGGTGTACGCCACAAAGGTTTGCCTGTATAAAATTTTCTGCGGCTCTCTTTCTTTTTTGGAGGCTGATCATAGATTGCGGTCTTTTATTCGCAAATTAATGAAATTTTAATCGGAATATAAATTTTGAAAATTTGTAACTTTTTCCCAATTTCCTGCGAGCAAACAATATTCGTAAAATTTTATCATGAAATAAAATTTTGTTTTGCCACATACCTCATTTTCACGAGCAAACATACTGATAACCTTCTTTTTTCCTCGCAAATCACAATCCCTTATTATCATCGTAAATTTCTTGTATTATTATCATCGTAACTTTATTCTCTTTTTCCTTAATCTTCTACCATTAAATTTTCACTTCTTTTCACAACCTTTGCTCTTTTTCTCCAATTTTCCTTCTCAGCAATTTTTCCTTCGCAAACTTCTACTTCTGTATCGTAACATTTCTTTCCCTCAGCCCAATCACCCTTGATAATTCCAATACCCTTCATATGACGGAATTTTATGCACTGATGTAGAGTGGAAGCTACGCCTAGAATTCCGTGAAGCCATGGCCTTCCTATCAAAGCATTATATGGTGATTCAACATCAACAATACAAAACAGAATTTCAGTTCGCATTCCACTTAATGGAATTCGCATGCTCACTTCTCCTTTGGGCTTGTTGGCGGTTCCATTAAAACCATAAATTCTGTAAGTAGAAGGTATTAAATATGCATCTTTTCCCCCATAGTTTTGTAAGCAGAATAGAAGAGGATATTGACAGAACTTCCCATATCAATCAAAATCCTATTAAGACCAATTGACTCTTCCTCCATATCATCTTCGTTCTCCTCCATATTCATGTAGATTGCCAGTCTTACCACCAATGGATTATCATGTACTTCACAACCTTCTGGAATTTCAGTGGCTTCAAAAGAAATTTCACGTTTCTGCCAATCTTCAAGTCGTTAAATCTTTGCGATGTTCATTACTTCCTTTCCTTCACCATCCCTCGCATATACCCTACTTAACACATTATCATGAAAATCCTCTATGGTTTTATATGAATGAACAATGGAATTACAGAAAACATTCCTTGCTTTTGACCCCACTTCTATATGTAGGATTTCTTCTCCCTTTTATTTTGTTGTGTTCTCCCTGCGAGTTATGGCTGGAGCCTATGGTAATTGTTGCGACTGTGTCTGCTTAAGTAAAAATTGATCTAGTTTTCCTTGATCAATCATTCGCAAAATTATCCTCTTGATATTATGGCAATTATTTGTATAATGTCCATGAAAATGATGATATGAACAAAATTCATGACTTCTTGGACCCATTGGTGGTTCCTTTCCCATATTCCATGGAGTTGGTACATTCTCTACCAGGATAATTGCTTGCCATATCTTTTCTATACTTGTATTCAAAGGTGGAAATTTTATCTCTTCCCTTACCATTCTTTGACCTCCTTGACCGTTGTTATAATTTTGTCTCTGGTTTCCTTGCCCAAAATAATTTTGCCTTTGTCCACCATAATTTTCTTGTTGTTGATCTAATCTTGGAATTTGGTTATTTCCTATCCGATTATAGAAATTCTTCTCTCTATCATATTCTTCTTGATCTCTACTGCCCATTGCTACCATCTTTGGCTGGCTATCATTGATTTTCTTCTCTTCTGAAATTTGCGAAGAAGTTTGTGAGGATGTTTGCGAAGTACCTGCTACTACATTGATTATTTTGGGAAGTAAATTTGCTCCTCCCTCTTGATTGTTAGTGTTTGTTACTGGATATGACTCCATATTGTTTTGCTTTTCTTCTAGTGTAATGTATTCTTCTTGCAATTCTCGTAATTCTGTCATCATTATGGAATTATTTCTTCTGAATATTTGAACATATAATTGTTCAGTTGCGAACATCGCATTTATGAAGGACAGAATCAAGTATCTCTCATCTACACGCCCTGCCATATCACTGCACATAGTCTTCCATCGTCTTACCAAATGCTTCAAACTTTCACCCACTCTTTGTTTTAAACCAAATACATCTTCAATACCAAGCCGTGAAGAGTGATTTGTGATATATGCTCCAAGAAAAACTGCTTGCAAATGATTAAATGACGTAATAGTGTTCTTAGGGAGTCCTTCGAACCACTTTAGAGCTTCCCCTGTTAAACTTGATGCGAAGTACTTGCATAACACATCATCATGATTCTCCCATTGTATCATGCATCTTATGTATGCTTTAATGTGATGAATAGCACATGAAGTCCCATCAAAAATACTGGTAAGTGTGGGCAAGTTACATTTTGGTGGAATTCCTCCCAATTGTACTTATCTAGCAAATGGAGTCCTCATGACTTCTTCTATTGCTTCATCTAATTGCCTTCTATCTCCTCCTCTTCTATTGTTTATCATCCCTCTCATTTCTGCTAATTCTCGAAAGATTCGTGCATTTGCCTCAGAATTCTCATCCATTGGTCTTTTTAATGCAGCTTCTCTTCTTCTACGTTCTTGCGCTTCCTCCCCTGCGATCCTTCGCATTCTATCATATTCTTCATTAATGTTTTCATTCGCATAATTCTGCAAATATCTTCTTTCCAAATTATCATAATTGTTCAGTTGTAAAGCATCTTGGAATTCTTGTTCTTCCCTTTCTATTCTTCTCATTATTCTCATGCGAATATCAGGAATTTCTTCTTCTTCATTTCTCCTTCTTCTGTGATTTATTTCTTCTTGATTTACTTGTACTCTGATTCGAGAATTTGGTTCATTCCTTTCCACTTTTGTTTGTTGATTTACAATTCTTCTCTTAATTCTTTCATATTCAACATTTTGTTTGTTACGAACTTCTTCATGTCTTCTTACTCCATTCTCGTGATTATTTTGATGTATTGCTTGTTGTCTCTCAGTTTCTTCCATAAGTTGTTGTTCTTCCTCTCGATTCTGATTGTTTTCTTTATGATTTGGTCTTGTTCGTAAATTCTCCATATTTTGTTCGTGGTTTGGTATTAAAATGAAACGATTTTCTTGATTTCTATCACCTTGATTCTGCGTTTGTTCTTGCATATCATTTTCATTATTGATTATCGGTGAATTTTGTCCTTCTCTTTCTATTCTAACATTTGATCTTGCAACACTTTGAGATTTCCTCCTTTGTAACATCTCATTTTTCATTTTCAATTCTTGATTTTGTCTTGTCAGTTTGGCACGTTCTTCAGCTTCGATCATTCGTTCTTTTTGGATTCCTTGTCTCAATGTTTCTAGCATCTCCCTTTCTCTTTCAAGAATTGTTCCTCCCATCAACCTTCCATTTTCTCTGATTTGTGGTTCTCTATCTTCTTCTTCTGGTGTATTAGTTCTCCAAGTGTGTATACTTACTTGATCATGATATTCTACTTGTTGAGCTTGATTTCTTCGATTACTCCTTCTTCTACTAGGTTCTCCTGTTATATTTGCTTCTCCTCCTGCTAATCTTACACTTCTCCTTACTTGATTAATGGTTACGATGTATTTCTTCTTCTTGTCATTTTTTAAGTACAGAATTCTTTCTCTCCCTGTTTAGCGCCAATTATGTAGTTGCAGAATAACCTACAACTACACCCTCAATAGAATTAGTAAAAAACTCAAGAAGTTCTTGATGATGAATAACAATTTTCTTATTAATGTTCTCAATTGATCACAAAGAAGTATCTAAATGGAATTAGAATAGTTACAACTTTCTCTATTCTCTTTCCTAAAATATTTTCTAACACTCACTAAAAGAACCTCCCGAATTTTAAATTTGAACTCCTATTTATAGTAAAACTTTATACAGCTGTACATGAGTTACGAAGCATCGCAACTCATACTCGCAAAATTACTCCATCCTCACAAAACTTCATACTTCACTGCGCTTCTTCTATCATCGTAACATTTTATAACTCTTTTCTCCCGATAATCGTGAACTATTATCTTGCGATATTCAGTACTTACAACAGGAATGGCAAAAGCAAACTATTTCTTTCACTGCACAACTGGAAGTTCAGTTGATATCTTATTTTATCATACTTACAAAACCATTGGTGGAAGAGACGAAGATCTGATACCATCAACCTATAAAATCTATGGTTTCAACGGTACAGCCAACAAGCCCAAAGGGGAAATTACAATGCGAATTCCATTAAAGGGGCTATCCTCTAAGATCTTATTTTGCGTTGTGGATATTGAATCACCTTATAATGCCTTGATTGGTCGACCTTGGCTACATGGGATATTAGGTGTGGCATCAAATTTCCACCAATGTATTAAATTTCCTCATCCAAATGGTGTTGGAATTATAAAGGGAGACTGGGTTGATAGGAAGAAATGTTATGAAATTGACATGGAATCTTGTGAAGAAAGAGCAGCGAGGAATAGAAATTGGAAACAAAATATCAAGCAAAAACAAAGAGGTGATAAGCTGATGGTTGATTTAATAGAACGGCGAGAGGAGGGAATATTATGAAATCAACTTGAGTATATGAATGGCGAGCGGCTCGCAGATGCAAAACGCAACAAAAGAGCAGAAGCAGAAAGTAGTAAGTAGAAAGGTAAAGTTAAGAAATTTAAGAAGTTTATGAATGATTTGTTGAACAAAATGTTTCAAAAGAATATTTAATTTGAATGAAAAAGATGGAATTAAAAAGTTGAAATGCAAATGAAAAGAAGATCAAAGAAAAGAAATTTTATCAAAATTGCATTACTCACAAGAAACGCGAATAAATCTTCGCAGAGACATAAGAATGGGATGAACCTATATGGCGTACACCCTAGTTCGCGGATATAATTTCGCAAGAGGCAAATGTAAGACCTAAAGTACGTCATATAAGGGGGTATCTCTTTGCGTGACTCAGGGATAAGGTTATACCGCTGCTGGAACCTGAGTCATGGAGATGTTGGGGTTAAAAAAACCTATCCGGGGGAGGTACCTTGGATTTCCAACTATATAAGGTTATACCCTGGTTGGACGACTAAGGATCTCTTCTAAGGACTGCAGAGTATGACCAAGGCGTCGAGGTACACGGTTGAGTCATGGGTGCACGGGGCGTACGAAACTACCCTGTCCATCCTTGGAAAGTCTTGGCTATGATGCACTCGGCCCGAAGAAAACCCCACTTAGGGTGCAGTCTTGTAACTATAATCCATATAGGAATAAAGGACAAAAGGCTGCGAAAACGACTGGTTGTTGGTAAATCCGGATGGGATGAGCTAGTCTTGTACGACCGATGTGCCCTCCTTGAAGGGTCAACCAGGGGGAAGATAAGGGCGGCACCCTCCATTAGGGAGATGACAAGTGTCTAAAGACGGCAATGTCATGGTGCTTTACAATCGCAAAAACATTTAGGCAAGTCATATTGTCGCGTGACGAATATTATACAGAGGAAACAAGCCATAAGAAAAAGTTAAGATGAGATCAATGGGTTTTTATATGAAAGTATAAAGACTTCCTGCGATTTCATCGCAAGACGTCAATGTCATAAGACTTTGTTCTCGCAAGGGAACTTAGACTTGTCATATTGTCGCAGAGAAATTGAAAAAATATAGATAAGGAAAGATCAATGGGTTTTTACATACAAGTGTAAAAACGTCCTGCGATTTTGTCGAAATGACAAGAAATTAAAATTGAATAACTGCGATATTTATGCAGAGATTATGGAATTTGCGATATTTGCGCATGGATCATAAAAATACGCAACTGTTACTCGCGATGATTATCGCAAATCAATATTATTTACAACTGACATCTAAGATCTACTCAATTTTTTTCATATTGCAGATGAATAACAGAGGCAAGTATGGGAATGCATAGAATGATAAAATTGTTATTCATCATCATATGATAAATTTACATAGACATTATTATATGACACATTTACACAGATAGTTAAATATTAATAATTATGTTGATTAACTATATTGCAGAAAGGAATTGTTCTCTAATTCATATAGATAGAAGCAAAAGAAATTTATACATCAAGGAATATTAAAGTAATTTCACAAGAAGAAGGAGATGAATGTACAAATATTACAAGGATATTAAAAAGAGGAAACAAGGCTAGTTGGACCCATCATCATCCTCGCCAGATTTTTCTTCCTTGTTTTTATCATCATCCTCGCCAGATTCTTCTTCCTTGTCTTCACCATTATCCCCGACAGATTCTTCACCTTCATTGTCAGAGATAACAAGATTTGGAAAATTCTTTGGAACTTCTTCAGTGAGGCAAGGATACAAGGAGTGAGGAATATTATGATCATCACAAACTCCCCTAATAGAGTCATTGCGAACACCAATAAGAATATTACTAAAATTCGAAGTAGAGATCTTTAATTGTTCCTTCAATCTTGAATATTTTTCATTATGAGCAGCAAGAGTCTTTGCGAGTTGATTCTTATCATATTCAAGCTCTCCAATTCTTTCAGTACATCTCTTCTCAGCTCCTGCGAATATGTAACAACAAATTGAAAATTCCGCAAAGACAAGAAGATTAATGACAGGAAATTAATGAGGAAGAACAATTAATAACCTTCTCTTTAAGAAATCATGTCCTTAATTAAGGCTACTTGTTCAACATGAAGACTAACATCTACACTTAAGTTAGCTCTGGCGTTGTCAAGAATCTTTGCAGCCCAAGCAAATTCATCGCCATCATTAATAAGAAGACGGGAACAAATTTGGTTTTCTCTTTCAACAAGATCATCTCTCTCGCGGATAAGTTTATCTCTTTTAATTTGGACTTCAAGAAGGGTTTTATTAAAATCCGCTAAGATTTGTGCTCCTTGTCTAGAGATACGATCCCTTTCATCTATATGATCACTTTTTTGGGCTCTTAGAATCTTGATTTCTTCTTTAGAATTAAGATATTGACGTATGGATGCATTAGCCTCTTTCAAACTAGATCTGTGATCAATTGATAAGATATGGAATTTGGTTCTAAGATCATCTGTAGAAAGGGAGTTAATCTGTTCATTTGAATAACTACGTAAGGATTCATTAAGGCGATTGAGAAGAGTATCATCATCTATTGGGTTTGGAAAAGAACGAAGGAATAAAGCTTCGTCATAAAGGCCGTAAATATCTGTGAAGAATAATAATAAGAAGAAAAAAAATGCAAAGGAATGCAAGGATAAAAAGAAAGGGAAAGATTTCTTACCATAAAGATGATCATTAGCAGCCTAGAGGCTTGCGACCTTTTCTCACGAGAAAGAAAAATCAGTTTCCAACTGCTTGATTTTTTCTTGAAGATCAATTGACCCAGATTCCAATTGCCCGCGAAGATTAGCGGACTCAGATTCCAAATCCATATTATTCTTGCGAAGAACGACATTCTTCTTGTGAAAAGATGCACACCTCCTCTCTAAGTATGAGGCAACAACAAAGGATGCTCTTCTAGTCTGCGAGAGAATCATGTAAATAAGAGCTTGGCGAGGACATGAATACATAAGTATAGTAAAGAAATGAAAACGTACCAGAATATCAAGAGAATTTAAGAGACTGGGAGATATTGATCTTGAGATTCCTTGGAGGGAATCATTATCAACCAGTATCGGAGCATTAAATACTTTAGTGAGAGCTTGAGATACTCCATTAAGAGCTTCATCTCCATAATCATTTGCAATACCATATGTAATATCACCAAAAATCTTGGACAGTTGAGTCATAGAAGAATCAGATTGGGAAGACTCCATTGTAGAGGGGACATCAGCATTAAAATCATCATCATTATCATTATCATCAGGATTACTACTCGAGTTTTCTGCATTAGCTTGAGGAGTTGAAGAAGAAGAGAATTGGGTTTTTCTTTTCTTTAAAGGAGGAGCACCAGATTTTACTCTGCGAGGAGTAGCAGACTTCTCTTTGAGAGTAACAATAGATTTTTCCTTGCGAGAAGCGTCTTTGTATTTTCCTTTAGTTTTCACAATCTTCACAGGTTCTATTTCCTCAATAACCTGCGAACACAGATAAATGTAAGAAATAGAGGCAACAATATATTGTTAAGAATCATAAAGGAGTATTTCTTACTTCATCTGTGAGAGATTTTAGGGATAAAAAGGTGTTGGGCTTCCCAAATTTCTGGTAATGAAGTTTCAGCTTGTCAATCTGGAAAAAAAATTGGAGTAGTCAGTGAGAGTATGAAGGCATGAAGAAGATAATAATGATAATTAGGCAGTGTAAAAATAATGGAAAAATAAGATACCACTTTATTTCTTTCAGACCAGTTGAAGATCCACAGTTGATATTCTGAGATATTTGCAGGCAATGCATGAGGACCGGAGATGTAGGGACCCTCTAAACATAATGGAAAAATGAAGAATTTGTCATCATTGGAATGGCGAGGGCCTTGATTATTACCCGTATGCCAATCAATATCTGACATAAGAACTTCATCTTCAACGATATTATCTTTCTTTTGCAAGCGGACGCCCCAGCGAGTGCTATCCTTTTTACAAGGAACTATATCGTAATTTGCGAAGAAGTT
This sequence comes from Papaver bracteatum, assembly GCA_023529315.1. Lineage (NCBI taxonomy): Eukaryota > Viridiplantae > Streptophyta > Magnoliopsida > Ranunculales > Papaveraceae > Papaver > Papaver bracteatum. Next base: position 154,201 of record JAJJWX010002613.1, read on the forward strand.
CTCCACAGTGTACTTCGCGGGAACGATTGGGGCATCTTTAAATTTAGGATTCTTTGGAGCATCAGGGAAACGAGATTATTTATCAGCACCGCGAGTAGCATACTCAAGTATTAAGCGGATATAATCCCCACTCAACTGATACACCGCCCGTGAGAACTTCACATGAGAGATAATTTCATAGAATAAAGGAAGTTCAGGATCATAGAGAGGAATGGGAAGACCATCCTCAAGTTGGCCTAGCGAGATTATGATTTTTTCACAGTTACATGGAAAATTAGAAAATAACGGAACAGAGAGTTCGGCCTTAGGGCTTTGTTCAGGAATAGTAGATAGGGTGAAAGTTTTATCTTTAAGTTTCCTTTGCATCTTCTCAAAATCAAGAACATTTTTATGACCAGCTGCAACCATTTTTAGTATGGGAATGAAGATTGAAAGAGTAAAATATCGAAAGAAAAATTATAATAGTAGCAGATCCGAAATTTACAGAAGAACAGTAAAATTGTAGAGAGAAGGAAGAAGAAAGTAAAAAGAGGAAAAGAAAAGAATGAAAGAAGTATTTATAGAAGAAGAAAATTCCCGAGAAGATGAATGCAATTAATGCAAAGAAAGGACGTAAACGGTCAGATCGTAGCGGTTGAAAAAGACGTGTCAAAAACTGAATGGAAGAAGAAGTACGTGAAAACAGCTGGTGAAGAATACAGAAATGGTGTCAAAGCAGAAGAGTGCAAAAAGATAAACAACTGTGAAATAATAAAAGATTCAATTCTCATGATCTTTCCTCCTTCGCAGAATAGACATGAGAAGAGACAAGATGTAGGACCAGAATGTCGCCATGATATTACTCTTTCGAGATTAACAACACTTCTGCGAATATCACCGCGAGTTCTTCAACAACACTTCACGAGTGTCACAGAATAATTTAAAAAATGACGTAATAGCTAACAAATATAGAAACATGTGAAGAGTGTGATTTTTCTGCGATGGTTACAACGTCTGCGAGAGTTAGCATTACAACTACCACGAGAATATCACGAGCCAGATCTGAAATTAAAGGAAAACTTAGTTGTCATCCACTATGTAACTACCCTATATAAAGAGATCCAATAGATTCAGAAGAGGGGGGATGTATTTTTTGAGTGTTGAAGAAAGTCTTGAGGAGAGAGAAAATTCAAGAGAGCAGTTATATTCTTGATTTCTTCCATTTCTTGTAAACATTTCTGGGAATCAAATAATAAAGTGTCGTTTTTAATCTTCAAAATGTGTTAATTAGTGTGAATTCTTATCAAGGGTGTAGTGTAGGATTTCCTGCAACTATAATGAGTACATTCAAACTTCAAGTGGTGAAGGTATATATGCATATCTCCTCTATTGGTAATTCTGTCATTAGCACAGGTCATTTTTCACTTCAAAACATTCTTCATGTCCCTAGTGCCTCCTCTAAGCTATTATCAGTTCATAAATTTACCACAATGGGAAGATTCTATTGCAGGGCCCTCAGCTTAATGGACTTTATCCCATCACCTTCCATAATAACTTCAAAGCTCTTCACACAAATTATGTCTCACCTAATATTTGGCGGCAAAGACTTGCACATCCATTTTTCCAGACCCTTCAAAGAGTGTGTAGTTCTTTAGATAATAAATGTGTAATAAAATAACTTATGTTTTCTGAGGATTGTCAATTAGGAAGATCTCGTAAACAACCTTTACTATTTCTACTAGTACTAACTCAAGACCTTTAGAGATTTTGCATATGGATTTGGGGGGTCCTTCTCCAGTTTTATCCAATAGTGGTTATCTTTACTATGTAAACATTATTGATGACTTTACTAAATTATGTTCGTTGTTTCTATTATATGCAAAATCTGATTTCAAATCTGTTTTTTACACATTCAAAGCTCAAATTGAAAATTCTTTGTCTCTCAATATTAAGACAATTGGATCTGATGGAGGTGGAGAATTTATAAATTTTGAACTAGATATTTTTAATGCACTACATGGAATTAAGCATGAGGTTACATGTCCACACACTGGTGAACAAAATAGTATTGCAGAAGCTAAGCATAGACATATGTTGGATATTGGTAGAACTTTTTTAATTCAAACTCAACTTCCTGAATCTTTTTGGGTTGATGATTTTATCACTTCCAATTTCATTATCAATAGATTACCTAGCAAGTTCATAATTATTCAATCTCCTTTTGAAAATCTATTTCACAAAAATCCTAATTATAACTCTCTAAGAATTTTTGGCTGCTCTTGTTTCCCTTGGTTAAGGCCATATTCCCCTCACAACCAAGATCCAAGAACTTTGCATTGTGTATTTCTGGGTGATAGTGTCAAGAAGAAAGGATTCGGGTGTTTAGAACTTGTTTCAGGGAGAGTATATAAATCTAGACATGTTGTTTTTAATAAAATTGTCTTTCCTTATTCAAAACTTGTCACTCACTCTTCACCCACTTATTATTCTCTCAGTTAAGATTAATTTCTTTCTGATCATTCTTCTGTTATGTCCCTTGTATCCAGTACTTCTATTCTATCAGTACCTCAACCTACCGGTGATATCTCACCCATTGTTTATACTACTTATGATACTCTACCTCCACCCCCAATTACCAATGCTCACAACATGCTGATTAGGGGTAAATCTGGCATATTAAAACCTAAAATGTTATTGGCTACCAATCATCCAATCTCTCATGTTATTCTTCAAACTCTCTACCTATTACACATACATGTTTTACTCAAGATAACAAAGATCTCAAGTGGAGAACATCTTTGATTACTGAACATATAACACTTAAAAAATGCTAGTACATGGACTCTAGAATCTCCTTCAACTAATCAAAATTGTTGGATGTAAGTGAGTTTTCAGAGTAAAACAAAATATTGATGGCATTGTTGAGAGATATAAGTCCAGTCTTGTAGCCATAGGGTTTTATTAAAAATAAGGGCTTAACTATAATGAAACTTTTGATCATGTGGATAAACCTACTAAAATTGTATTAATTTTTACCCTAACTATTAACTTCAACTGGAAAATCACTCAACTAGATGTTAGTAATGCTTTCTTACATGAAGATCTTCAAGAGAATGTGTTTATGAAACAACCACCTAGATTTATGGACAAGGATCATTCAAACTATGTTTGTAGACTTCAAAATTTATTTATGGTCTAAAACAAGCACTAGGGCTTGGTATGAAAAATTACATGCTGCACTCTTAGGTCTTGGTTTCAAAGCTTCTTGTGTATGTACTTCTATGATTGTTTTTATCTCTGGTAATAAGATAATCACTGTTGTTCTCATATATGTTGATGACATTCTTGTCACTGGAAATTATGCTTCCAGTTTTGCTACTATGATTTTTTCACTCAGCACTCAGTTTCCAATCAGGGATTTAGGTTCTTTACATTTTTCTTAGAACTAGAGGTGAGAAGAAATAACTCAAGACTATTTTCTCTATCAGACTAAGTATGCTCTATACCTCTTCCATAAATTAAATATGTTTGGTTCTAAGGTTTTCTCAACTCCTTCTTATTCTTCTCAAAAGTTGAGTGCAAATGATTGTGACATTCTAGATAATCCCACTGAAAACATATCTTTATTAGGGGCTCTTGAATATCTGACTTGGACAAGACCAAAACTATCATATTCTGTCAATCAAGTCTGATTTATCCATCAACCTAATAAAACTCACATGGAAACAACAAAAAGGATTCTTAGATTTGTAAAAAGTGAAAAAGTGGGGGTCTAACAACCACACTTAATACTTCGTTTGGAAATCTGTATGGACTAAACCTCAATAATATTCCGAGAGTGAAAACTCAATGAAAGAATAATACTAAAGATTTTATCTCTTACTCAACACAATCAATGATTAAACAGAAGCAAGTCCGTAAACCTGATTTTAGTGTGAAGTTCTTGAACCAAAATCTTTTGTGTTAATCACAACCTATTCAATATCCACCGTGTATAAACCTCTTTAAGCAACAATCACTAAAGGAATATTTCAACACGGTGTCCACTTGAAACAGGGTTAGTCCGGACTGGTCTAACAATGTGAAAATAACAAAATCAAGTGTTCAAGATCAATCAAGTCTTATCCAACAAACAAGGTCGGATTTAACAACTATGATTGATTAACGCACAACATGTATTATTTCAATTATATAAATAAAATATAATGCGGAAAAGAAATAACACAGACACCAGAAATTTTGTTAACGAGGAAACCGCAAATGCAGAAAAACTCCGGGACCTAGTCTAGAAAAACACACACACGCACACTGATTATAAGATGTTACACCAATTTCCTACTACCTATTCGGACTAGATGTAATACATTCTTCAACTGTATTCTTATAGAACTCCTAGCAGAACACTGATTCTTTTTAGGAACTCTTCTCGTAAATCTTCTAGCAGAACCCAAGGATCTCTTTAGAAGATACAACAACATGATTGATACGATTCAATATTTTGTTTGCACAAAACACCGGTTTGATTTCCCTTTAGATGTAAATCAAGGTTTTGGAAATCTTGTTTAAAATTTCTTAAAGATTTTTACGAGATACCTTAATCGAAGTTTTCTTTCTAGCTTCCGATTTCGACTAATAAGTGTTGGTATACGATCGAAAACTAAAATTTATCAAAAACCTAGGGTTTATGATCAACAACTCTTGAATGGTTTTATATCAGAAGAAAAAACCTTAGAATAGACAAGAGGTGAAAAACCTAGATTACAAGTTGTATAATCAATCACGAAGATTAGATTCTGTTATAGCATAGCTCGGTTGAACCCACCAAGCGCTGGTATGTCAAGTTTGGTTGTCATATTTTAGTGAACCAAAACTCATTTAAGTGTCGCTTGATTTAAATGTACTAGAGTCAACTTCGTATAGGTTAGCTTGAAAGTATTAGGGTGAGACATTACAAGTATTTCGAAGACTTGAAGAAGTGAAGAAGTATAGAGCTACAACCACAACATCATCCTTCCACTTGAGGTTAGTGATATTTGACTTGAATTGTTTCATTCCTTAACGTATCTTTCAAGTCGTGCATATTGAAAACATAAACCTGCGAAGCATGAACACTCTAGATAGACATAGTATCAAGGAATACAATATGAGGTTTATTGCTTAACCATTAAACTTTGTATATGAGAATCGACATAATCGTATGAATGCTATTGTGATTATGTATGGGTATGAGGTGAGGGTTTCATCATAGGAAACAATGTTTTTACATGTGCTTTAAGGAAGTAAGTTCATGATATGTGTTGTGAACCGAAAAGGAAATCTCCAGGCATTATTGGGTCTGTTCTTCATTGCATATCTTATGAACGACCAATATGTATGATTAGTATAAACGCTCATGACTTGTTTGTGTTCTTGGTAAAACTATTCACATGAGGCCTGACTTATGTATTGGTATGACTTTTATTAGTGAAACCGATCTTAAGTATTCACCTGGGGTATGATCGGGTTTGTGTGTGTCTGAAAAATTTTTGGAGAGGGGAACCGATCCTAGTTAGAGGTGCAGTACATCACAAGGGGAACCGATCCTTGTATGAGGTGCATTAAGGTTTATAGAAGAAAGGGGAACCGATCCTATGAACATGTGCAACACGTTTTTAGGCAAAGGGGAACCGATCCTATGGACATGTGCAACACATATAAGTTAGATACCATATATATGTGGGGAACCGATCCTAGTACCTAGTCAACCGAATTTTGGTAAGCTAGTGTGATTATGTACAGTACTCACATGGAGGTAGAACCGAAACTTGTTTTGGTAGAACCATTACTCCCATGACTTATGATTGAGTGTTACTTGATCAATCACTGTAGTTGCAGGATTTCCCACAACACACCCCTTGTAATATCTTGATAATAATCTCTTAATCTAAACTAATTTGATAATTAAAATTGTAAAAATTGTAAATAGACACACAGATTTTTACATGGTTCGATCAATTTGATCTACATCCATGATTCTCTACTATGATTGTTAAAGTTTACATTTGATTTTACATTTGATAATCTCCATTAATGGAGTTCTAAATCTAGTTTTGGGGAAGAAGATGATAAAGAAAAATACATTTTCTCTCTCTAAAAATCTCTCTGAAAAATATCTCTCTCTCCCAAAACTTTCTCTCTCCTCAAGACTCTCTCAACTCTAAAAAAATACATCCTCCTTTTCTGGACTTACTTGAACCCTTTATATAGGAAATTACATAGTGGGTGACAGCTAAGTTTTCCCCTTCTTTCGGATCTATTTTGCGATCTCATCGTGGTAATTACAATGTTAATATTCGCCAACTTTTGTAATCCTTGTGAAACAACACTCTTCTAATATGCCTCTTCAATCGTCAACTTCGTCATTATTTGAATTATTTTGTGACGCTCGTGAAATGTTGTTGAAGATTTTTCAAGAACGCTTCGTGAGAAGTGTCGTTAATCTCTCGTGAACATAATTTTGGCGATATTCTGGTACTACATCTTGCCTCTTTTTTCTTGAATATTGCTTGAAAAGTAATCTTTAAGAAAAAATCTGTTGTTGTAATAGTCTTTGATTTTTGTTGATGAAGGAATGAGCGAAAGAATACTGGATTTGAAAAGTATATACTTGCCTCTATTCTTTTGTGAAGTTCCATATCTTTGTTAAGTAAATAAGAAGTATTAACTCTTGAAGTGCTCGTGAAGTATGAAGTATCCTTGAAGAAGTATAAGAAGTACTCAATCCTCTAAATATAAGAAGTATCCATTTTTTAATGAAAGTTATAAGTATTGCCTCTGTTCTCGTGAAATTATTACTGGATTTTTGGTGAAAATCCTAGTCCATTTTGGAAATGATTCTTGCGAGAAGATAAAGAACATAAAATGTTTTCTTGGTAATCCACAGTTGCCTCTGTTCTTTATCTATGAAGGAAGAATCCCTGAGAAAATGCTAAATGGACGAATTGTCTCTGCCTTATTTGATAAAAAATGATGCGAAATAATATTTCCCGCGAAATAATCATTTCCCCTGCATGAAATTCGAAATAGTCTCGCAATATCTTTGAATTAATATGAAAATCTATGAATGTTTCTGCGAATTTCTGCGAGTTGCTGATTTTTTCTGCGAAATTATCAATGTTTCTGCGAGGCTCTGAAATAATGCGATGAATAGTGGTGATGAATAGTGGCGATGAATAGTGGCGAGATTGTGAATAATGCTACGAGATTGTAGACATTCCTCTTAATAGATTCTGAATAATACTTCTGAGAAACTCTGAATAGTATTTCTGAGAGATTCTAAATAGTACTTGCTTTCTCTCTTGCGATGAGAAAATCTTTCATGCATTCTTACAAGAAAATAATTAATGTTTGAGATTATTCTATTGGTCTTATTTTGCCTTCCTAGTTAAAGGTCTTGTTTTGCCAATTTTTCTTTCTGCGACAAAATCGCAGGACGTCTTTACATTTGCATGTATTGACCCATTGATCTTGCCTTATCTTTTCTCTTGAGGCTTTTTGTCCTGTTATGCGACAATATGACAAGTCTAGGCTCTCTCGCGAGATCAAAGTCTCATGACATTGCCGTCTTGCGATGAAATCGCAGGACGTCTTTACACTTTCATGTAAAAACCCATTGATCTCATCTTAACTTTTTCTCTTTTGGCTTTTTGCCTCTGTATAATTTACGCGACAATATGACAGGCCTAAATGATCTTGCGATCTTAGAGCCCCATGACATTGCCGTCTTAAGACACTTATCAACTCCCTAATGGAGGGTGCCGCCCTTATCTTCCCCCTGGTTGTCCCTTCAAGGAGGGCACATCGGCCATACAAGACTAGCTCCTCCCATCCAGATTTACCAACAACCAGTTGTTTTCGCAGCCTCTTGTCCTTTATGCCTATATGGCTTATAGTTACAAGACTGCACCCTAAGTGGGGTTTTCTTCAGTCCAAGTGCATCATATCCAAGACTTACCAAAGATGGCCAGGGTAGGTTCGTCCGTCCCGGGAACCCTTGGCTAAACCGTGTACCTCGGCGCCTTGGTCATACTCTGCACTTCTTGGAAGAGATCCTCGGTCGTCCAACCAGGGTATAACCTTATAAAGCTGGAAATCCAAGATCCCTCTCCCCGATAGGTTTTCTTTAACCCCTACATCGTATGACTCAGGTTCCAGTAGCGGTATAACCTTATACCTGAATCATATAAAGAGATACCCCCCTTATAACGTGCTTGTAGGTCTTACATTTGCCTCTTACGAAATTGTATTCGCGAACTAAGGTGCACGCCATAAAGGTTTGTCCCATTCTTTAAATCTCTGCGAAATTATATTCGCGTTTCTCGCGATATTTTCGCGTTTCTTCATTCTTTCATTTCTGTCAATTCTTTATATAATCTTGAATAATCTCGCGATTATACTCGCAGCTTTGATAAAAATTTGTTTTGCTCATTTCTGTGAGTTGAAATATTCTTTAAAATCTTTTGAAATCTTAGAAATATTCTTTGAAATCATGCGATTTTATCGCATTTGTTAAACCAAAATTCTCTTTCTGTTAAAGAAATATTCTAGAGAAATCTTTGAAATCTTGCGATTGTATCGCGTATTTTGGAAATTTGAAATCTTAGAAACTTTGGCGATAATTTCGTTTTCTGTAACCTTAGAAATCTTTGAAATTTTTTGCGATAATTCCATTTTCTGTAATCTTTTGAAATATTTGTAATCTTGCGAGGGTATCGCTGTTTTGGAAATGAAATAAATTTTTTTTGAAATCTTAGAAATATTTGCGATAGTTTCATTTATTGTAATCTTTGAAATCTTTGAAAAATTTTGCGATCTTTTGCGATGATCTCGTTTTTTATAATTTTTTGAAATCTTGCGATTGTACCGCTTTTGGTAAATTGAGTCAAAAGTTTTTGAAACTTTTTGAAATATTATAAATCTTAGAAATATTCTTTGAAATCGATAATATAAATCAAAAATTTTCATTTTCTGTAAGTAAAATATTCAAGGAAGTGGTACTTAGATTTTTGACGATTTGCTGTTGCTGCCAATTCTTGCGAAGTATTTGATTTGCTTATAGATTGAGAAGAAATAAGAAATGAACTCTTAACCTGCATTTTGCACCATACCAATTATTCTAACCCTTTTCTTGCGAAATTAACTTGCGAAATAATCAAATATCTGACGAAGTAATGAAATACCAAATTCCTGCCTCTGACCAATTTGGCAAAATAATGAAATAATCCTCTCGTGAAAAGTAGATGTACCAATTTCTGCTCGTCAATATTTCCACTCCCCTCCTTCCTAAATATTCACGATGCTCTCGTCAATTTGGTTCTACTTTTCTTATTTTCTTGTTTTCTGTGTATTTTTGTTTGGTATGCTGACAAAGTTTCTTTAACACGTATGGCTACGTGTACAGCTTAGTTTCACGCGTACTGTGTACTGCACTACTTGCAATGATACGTGTATAGCTTAGTTTCATTGTACTTCTTGCAATGATAATTTTTCTATAATACCAAACTATACGTGTACTGTGAAATTCATTTAACCAACAAGATGATCCTATACTGTGGCGAAATGCTCCTTGCAAGCTTGGTCTCATAAGCATTCCATCTTTTTGCGAGTCTCATAAGATTTTGTCCTATTTTGTCCTACTTTATGAAAGTACGTAAAGAATATGATCTCGAAATTATCGTGAAACAATTGGACCATTAGTAAACTACATTTTTTTTCACCCTATTTTTCTTTACAATAATTGATTAATCTTTGTCAGACGACAAATTCTCCTCGTCAAATGTTCCTCGCCAAATGTAATTCCTTGAATATGCTTCTCGTCAGCAAAGAATAGTATCAAAACAAAAATTAACCCCTTTGACCATGTGTTGGCGATGAAAATCGTTGGTTTCCTTCTTTGTCCTTCTTCACTCTTTGGCGTTGATACTCGTGGCAATCCAAAAGATTTTCCACTCTATCTCTTCACAACTTTTGGGATAATCGCTAGTGACCTTCGTAAATGCTAATTATTCTCCAATAATGGCATTTAAAATATCCAATAGCTATTTATATTCTTCTTATTGCCTGTAATAGATTTTGAGTTTCGCCAGTGAATTTTTGCGAGATTCATCCATTTAATTTAGTGAGTAGTCTATTAAGTTCGAAAATTTATAAAATGGATTTTGAAAACAACATCCGTAAATCTTTTTTTTTTTTTAATATCAAATTAGAAAAGGGAAGAGATTTTGTCCTATAGAATTATTTGTTGGTGTAATTTCATTTGACTTCTTCGTGATTGTTGGTGCAGTACGTGGTGAATAAATCATTAGTCTTCTTCCTTTATCTATTGTGCCATCTTCTTGTGTTGCTCGCAGCTTCTTTGTTGATGCAATTCTCAGGAAAATGTTGGCGAAATAAATACTTTCGAAGAAAATACTTGTGCTGAAAATATTTGTAGTATACTTATGAGAAATATTCCACTTTTCCCTCTGTACTTAATTCCATTCTCGCTGTGTTGCATTTGAATTCTATACTGCGAAATTATCATGTTGTCTTATCCTTTTGCTTGTGTCCGTTGATGTCTAGTTTCGTCATGCACCTTATACTTCGTCAGCCCAAACTAAATTATTAAGTGAATTTTGCTTTAACAAAAACTCTCTTCCGTCTTGTTACTTCTTTTCACTGCGTGTGATGTTACTTGTAGCTGCTTTATGTCATTCTTCCACCTATCAACTTTTTTCCTAATATTTGTCTTACTATGATGTTTGAACTACGCTGGTATTCTTCCATCTATTAACTTGATGTTGTCGTTGTTTGTGTTGCTTGTGGGATTCTTCCACCTAGCAATGATTACGACATCATTCATGTCCCTTTTCATGTTGTTGTACTTTCTACACCTCCCGCTGTTGTATTTTTCCGCTGTTGTTCTACATTTTGGCTTATTGGAATATTCTATATTTTTACTCCAGCTACATTACTCTGCCAGCTTAATAATAAAGTGAAAGTACACCCATTTTATCATTCTTCTTTTTGTTTGTAAACAACCGTGTACTCCTTTTTGTTTTTCCTTTTTGTTGTTTACCGAAATAATAGTGAGCACCTCGCAGCAGTCTTCCTTGTTGATGGCTCATGATCTCAACAACATAAGTAATAATTTGTCTTTGGTGCAACGTTTGATAAAGTTAACTTTTTCTTTTGAATTTTTGTTGATCATCGCCAAATTTTACATTGGTTCTATTCCATATGGTTTTTACAAGTCCCACCATACTTTCCTTTCTGCTGCCGCTATTGCCCTACTTTAATTTTTGAAGCAGGATTAATTTCTCTATGTCTATATATTTTGCGAGACTTAAATAAGGAAATCCCATACGTTTGCTCTTTACCTTCGCTGTAAACAACCAATTAATTTAATTAGTAATCTATTTAATTTTGAAGACATCATTGCTACTCACAAAATTAAAATAAGAATCGTGAATTTTTACGTTGCAAATCTAATTTGAAAGAGATAACGATCAAAATTTCAATTAAAATCAAGATTTACGGGTGTAAATTTATGATCAGGACTCGTTTAATTCAAAATATCAACCAAAAATCAATTTTTGTGAAAACAAAGTTTGATTGTTTAAAACTCAAAATCTTCCAAATCTAGATTGTTAACACATAATTAAAAACATAAGAAGGAATTTATCCTGTTTGAACAGTTAATTGATGTCGTTTCATTTTATTTAAAGTTTTCTTCAAATCTGCTCCTGCTTCCCAACATTTCTGCTTCTCTTTCTCTATAAACAGTTCCCTTAAATTTTGGTGGCTGTTCTTCATCGTTCTTTTTCCAAAATTTTCATATTTTCCCATGTATCTCATAAATCCAATCGAATTCATCATTAACAATTGTTAATTTCTCTTGATCTTCTTCAATCCAACAAGCAAGTAGTGTTTCTAGCGCCAAAATGTAGTTGCAGGATTTCCCACAACACACCCCTTGTAATATCTTGATAATAATCTCTTAATCTAAACTAATTTGATAATTAAAATTATAAAAATTGTAAATAGACACACAGATTTTTACATGGTTCGATCAATTTGATCTACATCCATGATTCTCTACTATGATTGTTAAAGTTTACATTTGATTTTACATTTGATAATCTCCATTAATGGAGTTCTAAATCTAGTTTTGGGGAAGAAGATGATAAAGAAAAATACATTTTCTCTCTCTAAAAATCTCTCTGAAAAATATCTCTCTCTCCTAAAACTTTCTCTCTCCTCAAGACTCTCTCAACTCTAAAAAAATACATCCTCCTTTTCTGGACTTACTTGAACCCTTTATATAGGAAATTACATAGTGGGTGACAGCTAAGTTTTCCCCTTCTTTCGGATCTATTTTGCGATCTCATCGCGGTAATTACAATGTTAATATTCGCCAACTTTTGTAATCCTTGTGAAACAACACTCTTCTAATATGCCTCTTCAATCGTCAACTTTTTCATTCTTTGAATTATTTTGTGACGCTCGTGAAATGTTGTTGAAGATTTTTCAGTAACGCTCGCAGAAGTGTCGTTAATCTCTCGTGAACATAATTGTGGCGATATTCTGGATTTTTCAATCACATAGTTCTTGAAAGTCAGATGAACCAATTCTAAACTTGTTTGGAAGTGTGGTAAATCGGTTTCAAGTGAGTAAGTATGAAAAAGGACTTGCAAGAGAAAGTTGTCGACACACTTTGAACACGCACATTAATATGTATATTTTATTGTTCAAAGATAAGTAAATCCCAAGATCGAATTTAAATAAGTTAAGAATCTTTTAATTAAGGTTTTTAATTATATATGGAAAATAAGAATTAGTAATGTGCAATTGCTAGTTAAAGATTTCCCCTTTGCTTTTGATACTTTTGGTTATTTGGCTCCAGAAGTTGTTGGACTACTCAAGAGGGTCCATAGAGTCATGCACAACAATTTCATGACTCCTGGTTCATGAGATTTTATTTTTAATAAGATAGGTTTTGCTATTCAAAAAGGGCTGGCGGCGCAGCTTGTTGCTCGCTTGCCTGCTATGTAACTCTTTAATTAATTAAACTAATGATTAAATTATTGTAAAATTAATTATAATATGAATAAAAATTATTATTATTTAAAATATATATATATATATATATATATATTGAAGATCTTGAGAATATTTTTGGTTTTGGAAATTCCTTGGTGTCCAAACTTCCTTGTCTATAAATACTTTGAGTTTGCATTTCTAGCAAACTAATCCTTCGTGACAGTAAACTTCCTATGTTGTACTATTACTGGTGAAGCCACCTATTTGTAGAGGAGAGTAACCTAATTAGGAGAAATCTCTTACGGCTGCTCAGTTTAAAGTCTTCTTTGGGATTGAGAATATCTAGTGCGTACCGTTGGTGGGAAACTAGATATTGCGGTTTATCTTTAGTTTTCATATTGATTTGATTAACTAATGGTGGTTGAACTCTGATTGCACCTAGTTTTTTTATGCTTGAGAATATTCTCTTCTGATATAAGATTCACTCAAACTAGTTCAAGGTTTCGACAGGGATCTTTAGACTGTTGTTAGATCTAAAGACGATCTTGTGATAATCCATTGTTAACATATTTTGTTTTGTGTGTGATTGATCACAAGCGATTCAAGTAGTTGTGTGCAGGTGTTTATTGAAGATCAAAGAAGATTTGAAGACAAAGAAGAGATATAAGATTTCTGACTTGGTTTTATAATCTTTGGTGTGCATAATACTTGTTTGGGTAACAGAGGATCCAATTAATAATCGGTTTATCCTTGTGGTAGATTGGATTGATTAATTGCGTAGATCGGCATCAACACAATTCTTTGGATTAAGAGTGTTGTTAGCTTAATCTTAAAGATTACCTTTTGGTGATTGAACATAAGATAGATCTTGGAACCTGGCAAAGTAGTTTATGTGAAGATAAACAGAAGAGCCTTTGCGCAACTCATATCGCTTGGTTGAAGAGAGTTGATACCAAACAGATTTGTTATTCCTTTACTGTTTGGAATACGAACTAAAAGAATTGGTCCAAGTACGTGACTTGTTTACAGGTTGGAGGCGTGGGAATACAGATGGAACTAGGTGAACTATAGGTTTATTTACTTGGTCTCAACTATACGAAGTTGGTTTATTTTGTATAGCGGCTTAATGACACGTGTCTAATAATGCATATTTGTAGATCATTTCAGAAGCATTTATTGTGTGCCAAGTGCTTAAATGTTCCATCTTATGAAAAATCTTGTATTTTGCGCATATGTCTGTTAAAGGGTAATTTTGTTGGAATAATCTCATATTGCTCTATGTTATATAGGTGGTTGAGTAAATGGCAAATAAGGGAGCAGCGGTGTGAATCAAAGGGAGTGACCATGGAGGACCTGATGGCGCAAAAAATGCACGAAAGTAGTCAAATTCTAGTGGTGGGTTCAACATGTTGCTTCAGTTCAGAAAGTAGCCAAAGGAAAACACCTAGGCTAGGTGTTTATGTACAACATCCAAGTATCCCCTGATTTCACTTTCCCTTATCCATCTCCATTTGTCTTTCCCAAAACCTAACTCTATCCCAATATCGTCGACAACCATTTCCATCTCTTTGTCAGTATCAGCATTCAACATCGACAACTCTCTGCCACCTTCTCTTTCAATCTATCAAGGACATACCCCCATCACCATATTTTTTCAGTCGATTATATGTTCAGTTTCTATTTTTTAGATTGTTGTACTCGTTTCAACCTAGCCTTAGGCTATGACTTTTCAAGAATTAGACGGCTAATTAGTTCTCATGAGTGACTGAATTGACAAGCTCGGTATGAAATTGATGTTCCTTCAAACACCAACAAAAAGCAGCAGGCGAAATCAAATCATCTGAGTCTGAATTTGCATCACAACTGCATCAACAAGAATGGAAAATGAATGGTTGTATTTCATCTCTCTGCAACTCTAACAAAGGCAACAAGAATTTTCCGAGTGAACATGAGAAATTGTCGTTGTCAAATTGGGTATGAATGTGAATTCTTTGCAACAGCGACAACATCAGTCAATTGGTGAAGATAGTGCAGTGGCTGTGTATTTTAAAGTCTGCATCAGTGGTGAAAAGAATTCAAATCCCTAAATTTATTCTTGTGCATCTATTGATTATTGGGATTTGGATATTTGGGGGAACTCTTATATAAATAGGTAGGAGATAACATTTTGTAAACCAAGCCTGGAGCAACCGGTGCAATTAGTAGTAGTAATATTTAGGTTTTAATTTCAATCTTCCTATGTTCTAAACATCTTTTCTAGGGCAGAGACGAAACTTCCTTTAATAATTAGAATTCCTCTAATTTGATTTTACTTGTTCTTATCTATGGGATTTCAATGAAAAGAATGATTAATTTCTGAATTTTGGAAAATTGCTTTCACCTTGTATGTCAAGCATCCTAAGTAGTTGGGTTAATTCTTTGTCAATATTCAAGCCTATGTAAACTGTTTTTAGTTCAATATGTGATTTCTTGTGCCTTAGAAAGACAAGTAATACTAGGGATTGACATCTTTTGTTGAGATTAATTCATCACATTTGTTAGTGATTATATCACATCTTCAAGGTAGTTTGAGGCTAGAACTTCTATAGATCATTGATTGAAGGGAGAGCTAGCATGCGTTTAGGAGGTGGATTCGAAGTCCTAGTTTACCATTTATTGCTCTGAATCTTATTTCTTTTGTATAATCATCCATCACTTTGTCATATCGATGCAAACAAACATTCATTTTGGTTACTTCATTTGGAATCAGTTTTGGTAATACTTTAGTTTAAACTCTACATCGCCCTAATCTTTGTGGGATCGACCTATATTTGCCCTGTCTATTATAGACGATGTGCACTTGCAGTATAATTGTAAGTATCTTTCCTAGCCTACCACTTAATCATGAGAGTATTCAATTCCGGACTAGGTCCCGGGGTTTTTCTGCATTTGCGGTTTCCTCGTTAAAAAAATCTTGTTGTGTCATTTACTTTATATTTCCGCATTACAATTGTTTTATTATAATTAAAGTAAATTGCACAAACGTTAATTCCTATTTACTTGATACACGATCCTATTGAGTTTGGTTAAGTCCGAACCTTTGTATCAAGTAAACATACTTCGTTGTTATATTGTCTCGATCTTGTATCCATAGACGATCACACGAAGTGTGAACCGATTAGTTGTATTATCTCGACTCAGTCCATAGACAATCACTTTCGGAGAAAGGACTGATAGGAAGGAAAAGTTATAGCTTGAGGTATATTTGGGTACCCTCACATTTTCAGATTCAACTTGGCTTTGTGATCCCCAACACAAATACTTTTATCTCACTGTTGTTCACGAGGAACTGAAGACATGGAAAACAACCTTATGAAGCTAACACCAATTTTCCAAAGGGGATGAAAACGTGTAGCACTCACGAACCCTTTATTTATAGTGAAAGGTAGTTTGAAAGTAAGCATAGCTATTTTCCTTTTTCAAGACTCTCCTAATTTTGGGAATCTTTCCTAAGTTACAACTCTTGCCAAAATAATTAATTTAGCAAATTGTATTTATGTGAATAAATCACAAATTAAATTAGGAAGGAATTACAAACACTTTAATATGGTAATCAAAGATGTTTGGAGTAATAGCTAACTTGCCTAGATAAGGAAACATCACCAACTTGACTAAAAAAGACTTCTAGTCACGTAATTAAGCCCAAGTCCGTGAACCGTTACAAACAGTCAATGGATTGTTTCCTACTAATGAACTGTAACAATTACATCAACACTTATAATTGTTACTGTAACAAATCACTCATAACTTCATCGTTATAACTCGTAATTGAGTGATTCTTGGCTCGTTGAATTTGTAAGCTCATTCACTATAACATTAGAATCTCTATAGGGATAAAGGTTATTGTCACCAAAGTCATGAATCAAATAACCTCAAGTATATATACATAAATATATATTTACCGTCATAGGATTTGTTCCATAGTGTAGTTGCAGGAATTCCTACACTACACCCCTCACAAGAATTCATAATAATCAACACATATTTGAAGATTAAGAACAACACTTTTATTGATTAATTCTCAGAAATATTACAAGAAATGAAAGAATCCAAGAATAAAACCGCTCTCTTAAACTTTCTCTCTCCTCAAAACTTTCTCAATACTCTAAAATTGATCTCTCTCTCTCTCTCTCTCTGAGTTCATTAGTTCTCTTCATATAGGGAAGTTACATAGTGGATGACAGCTAAGCTGTCCTTTTATTTCGAATCTGACTCGCGATATTCTCACAACAGTTATAATGTTTATTCTCGCAGATTCTATAATCTTCGCAGGATCGTCATGCTCTTCTTGTGTTTCAATTTACGTCATCCGTTATGTCATTCTTTGAGTCCTTCTGCGACACTCGTAGTGTGTTGTTGAAGAGCTCGCAGAAATGTTGTTAAAATCTCGCAAGAGTATTGTTGTGGCGATATTCTGATCCTACATCTTGCCTCTTCTCATGTCTTTTCTGCGAAGGAGAACAGATTATGAGAATTTTATCTCTTCTTAATGCCGCAGCTATCCATTTTTCAATATTCTTCTCCCAACAAAGCCCCATAAATCAATTATAACCGTCTACACGTGTCGAATATTCCTCTTCATGAAACTGTAGCTATCCATTTTTCAATATTCCATAACGGATGACGTAAATTGAAACTTTTCTCGACATAACGGATGACTTTAATTGAAACACAAGAAGAGCATGACGATCCTGCGAAGATTATAGAATCTGCGAGAATAAACATTATAATTGTTGCGAGAATATCGCGAGTCAGATCCGAAATAAAAGGACAGCTTAGCTGTCATCCACTATGTAACTTCCCTATATAAAGAGAACTAATGAACTCAAAGAGAGAGTGTAGTTGCGGATTATCTCACAACTACACCCTCATAAGAATCCATTAAAATGATTCCTAAATCTAATTAATTTGATATGAAACTAAGAATTAAAGTACTAAAATTATAAAAGTGACACAAAGATTTTTACGTGGTTCGATCAATGTGATCTACATCCACGGTTCTTCACTAGTGATTTTATGTAATTACATGATTGTACAATTGAAACTCCATTAAAGAATATTTGGAGCTCTAGAATTTTTTGGGGAAGAAGATGATAAAGAAAATAAAATCTCTCCTAACATTTTCTCTCTCCTCCTAAAATTATCCTCTCTTGCTCAAAAGATCTCCCCCACTTCTCATGCCTAAATGGCTATTTATATGATCTTACAAAATATGACAGTTGTGTTGTCCCGCCATTTCGGATTTGATAATTATCTTGTGAACCTTCGTAACTTCATTTTGCGAACTTCTTTTGCTTTCCTCGTGATTTCCTTTGCTCGCAAGATGTCTTTTCTCTCAACAATTTCGTAAGTTATCATTTGTTGTGATATTCCGCTCCTACATCTTGCCTCTTTTTTCTTGAATATTGCTTGAAGAGCGATCTTTAAGAAAAAACTAGTTGTTTTAGTTGTTGGTGTAGTCTTTGATCTTTGTTGATGAAGGAACGAGCGAAAGAATATCAAACTCAAAAAGTATATACTTGCCTTTATTCTTTTGCGAAGTTTTGAAGATTTAAAAAGTAATTAGAAGTATCATCTTGCGAAGTATGAAGTATGTGAAGTATCTTGAAGAAGTATGAAGTATAAGAAATATAAAATATCCTTGAAGAAGTATAAGAAGTACTCAATCCTCAAAATATATAAGAAGTATGAAGTATCCTTAAGAAGTATAAGAAGTACTTAATCCTCGAAATATATAAGAAGTATTTTTCCTTGAATGAGAGTGATAAATATTGCCTCTGTTCATGTGAAATTATTATTCCATTTTTGATGAGGATTCTTGCTGAGAAGATAAAGAATCATAAAATATTTTCTTGGGTATCCATAGTTGCCTCTGTTCTTTATCTATGAAGGAGAATCCTTAAGAAAATGTTGAATAACTAAATTGCGTCTCTATTCTTATCTTGCCTCTGCCTCAAGTGGTAACCCCCGCTAATCAATTTTTTTCAAATTTTGAATTTTTCCGTGAATTTCTGGGGTTTTCTGCGAATTTCTAAACTTCTGAATAATGCTGCGAATATAGTGTTGCGAATATAGTGTTGCGAACATAGTGTTGCGAATATAGTGTTGCGAACATAGTGTTGCGAATATATTGTTGCGAACTATGAATAGTTTTGCGAATTATGAATGTTTCTGCGAAGTTTCGCGGTATTATCCTGTAAAATTTTGTAAAATACTTGTGTGCATATAATACTTATATAATGATTATGTTATGAAATGTGTATGTGATGCTTATGCCTTGAAATGCTTATGCAATGCTTTTATGATGCGAATATGATGCTTGAATGATGCAAGTATGATGCTTGTATGATGCGAGTATGATGCTTGTATGATGCGAATATTTATCTATTGCAATGTATATTTCAAGTTTCTGTTACTTAGCTCATTTTGCCGTAGTAAAATTGATATATCTTTGAGTTGCCTCCATTCATATAAGCATCTTCGCAAGTTTACTTGTGTATTTTCGCGAATGAAATCGCCTCTTCTGGTATGACTTCGTGATATATATTCTTGTAAAAATTCTTCAATGATATTGATGGAATTGTCTTCTTTGATATATATTGTCTTCAAAATTCTTCAATGATCTTGATGGAATTGTCTTCTTTGATATATATTCTCTTCAAAGTTCTTCAATGATCTTGATGGAATTGTCTTCTTTGTTAGGACTTCATGATATATATTCTTGTAAAAATTCTTCAATGATATTGATGGAATAAATTTCATGAATTGTTGTGGTCTTATCATGCCTTCCTAAGTAAAGGTCTTATTTTGCCACCTCTTTTGTAGTAAATTTTTGTATTTGCGATAATATGACAAGTCTGAACATTCTTGCGAACATACAACCTCGTGACATTATCGTCTTGCGATGAAATCGCAGGACATTTTTACACTTTCATGTAATAACCCATTGATCTCATCTTAACTTCTTTGTTTCATTCTACGAGTTCTTTTTATATGTTTTCCTTCTCTCTCTCTTTTTTTTTTTTTTTAGAATGCTCGCAGAACTTCATTTGTTGCACAAATATGACAAGCCTTTATGTTTTCGCAAACAAGAAGCCTCATGACATTTGCGCCTTATAGCACATATCAGCTCCCTAATGGAGGGTGATGCCCTTTATCTTCCCCCTGGTTGCCCCTTCAAGGAAGCGTACATCGACCATACAAGGTTAGCTCTTCCCATCCGGTTCTGCCAACAACCAGATTTTGATCGCAACCTCTTATCCTTTTTTCCTATAGGGCTTATAGTTACGAGGTTGCACCCTATGAGGTATCTTTGGGCCAAGTGCATCATTTGCCAAGACTTGTCAAAAATGGCAGATGTGGTTCAACCTCACCCGGCACTCTTGACTCAACCGTGTACCTCGGCGCCTTGATCGTTTTCTGCACTTCTTGGGAAAGACAGTATGCCTTAGTCTCCCAACCTAAATCCTCTTACACCGCATTTTATATTGCATAATGTCGCTAGATTAGGTGAGAATCCAAGGTGTCTAACCCGGATAGGTACCCCATTATTGGGTTGTACCCCTAAAATTTTACCATGTACTAAGGGCCCTTGGTGGTGTTCCGGTTACCCTTAGCCACGTTTATAGGTACCCCTTAAATGACGACTTTAGGACTTTGCCTCTTACGAAATATAGCTTCGCGAACTAGGGTGTACGCCACAAAGGTTTGCCTGTATAAAATTTTCTGCGGCTCTCTTTCTTTTTTGGAGGCTGATCACAGATTGCGGTCTTTTATTAGCAAATTAATGAAAGTTTAATCGCAATTGATTTTTGGCGGTATTTTTTCGCCTTTTTAAAAATTCATCGTAAATTTTTCATGTATATAAAATGTTGAATGTTTTCATGAAATGTTTAGTATAAGAAGTATGAGAAGTATCCATATCACATCTTTAAATCAAAATTATTCTATAGAAATATAGGAATTGAATTTTCTCTGTTTTTTGTAATTTTGAAGTCTTTGAAAAATTTTGAGATCTTTAAATTTTTGCGATAAACTCATTTTTGAATCTTGCGATTGTATCACTTTTCACCAATATAATTTTTTTTTTGAAATTTTTTGAAATCTTAGAAATTGTAGAAATTTTGCGAGTATATCGGTTTTAGTAAATAAAATCAAAATTCTTTTGTCTTTTGTAAATAAAATATTCAGGGAAATGGTACTTACCTTTTTACGGCTTGTTGTTGTCTCTTACGAAGTATATGAGTTGCTTGATGGTTTATAAGGAATGAAGTCTTGTGATGTTGACTCTTGATCTGCCTCTTGTATAATGTTGCGTCATACCAGCCGTGCTAAGCTTCTTTTGCGAAGTAATCATGTTTAAGAAGTTTTTGTCTATGCGACTTGTTACCGTTCGTGGGATTTTGCGAACAGAACTTATTGCTGCGAAGTAATAGTTGTACTAGTGGGATGGGCTTGCTTCTGCGAAACATATCTTTTCATGAACTTTGCTTGAATTTTCCTCTTCGTAAAAACTATTCTACTGTGTGTTATATCTTAGCCTTTTGCTTTCCTTAACTTCATGCTTACTCGTTACATGCAGTGATCAGGCTGGGACGTTTGGGGTTGATGAAATGGACTGTTATCTGCTTTATCCCGCTGGTGACCACAAAATTAACCTTCGCAGGCGGAGGGTTGTCTGCAGCTGATCACAGATGACGGCTACTGATATTGATATTTTACTATTGTTTTCTTCCTTCAAGTGAACCTCTCAGGACTTCTCCTGAGATTGAGATGAAGTAAACTTCGTAGACACCTATTCATTGTCCTCTGAATTCTATCACATCCATAACTTATTTGCTGCAACTTTGCTCATAATCCTTATCGTTTGTGATTTTTTATTCTGTTCTATTAATTTGATATAGTGGTTTTTGTGTTCCTTCTCGTATCTTTGGAATGGGTTATGATTCGTGGTTGTTGGTGCTTTGCTTATTATTTATTGTTAACCTCTTGACCGAGTTTATAATGACTGCACTTCTTTTCACCCTTGGTTAGCTTTAGTTCTCCATAATTCTTCCCTTTGCTGAACTCGTTTTTGACGATGATTGCCTTCGTACTACTGGTTGATTATGATTTATTCGCACTATGAAGATGGTTCCCTGTGTGAGCATTCGCATGTGTTGTTCGCAGGTGTGTTAATCATTCGCAGTATTTGTAAGCCTCTCAACTACGTTGCTCATTGCCCTTGAACTTTTATTGAGTTGGAAGAGATTTTTACGAAGGTCGCAACAGACAACATAGCTGCAACAGATTATAATAGTTTGTTGATGTTGTTCCAACTTCCAACTCATTTCATTTTTTCATGACTGCGAAGTTTCCGTCTCTGCTGGACTTTCAAGTTTGGTTTGAATTCGTTCTTCGCAACATCGTTGTCCTGATGTTGTTAAACGTTCATATCAATGATTTTACAAATCTCTGAAAATTTCAAATATAAATTAGTAGCTTCCCAAATGGAAACTAGATTCAATAATAATATTGCACTTTAAGTTTAATCGACATAACAACTTTATAACAGAAAATGAAAGGATAAAAATATTCCCTTTTGATTATGCTGTCGTGGTTCTTGATTCAGTCGTTAGAATGAAATATGTACTTCATTTTAGAGCTGTGAACGTTCGTAAAATTCGACCCCACGATGATAAAATTCTTTGCGCCCTTGTCATTGGTGCGTCCTTGTCCTTGCTAATCGACCATATCTGTGTGAGGTTATTGATGTACGTCCTTAAGTTGGTGTTTGACTAATAGTCCTTTGTGTACATTTTGCTTTCGTCTTTCTCCCTTCTTTCTGGTTCATTCATTCTAAAAAGCTTTCTGCGAACTGTGTCGTGTGTACATTTTTCGAAGATGTACATTTTTCGAAGATGATAACTTACGAACATCGTGAATATCTCAAGGATCTTGAATATCTCAAGAATTGCAGAATAGATTCTTAGTTGAAGATGAGAATAGATTCTTAGTTGTACTTCGCTGGAAGATCTGACGGGAAGACTTTGTTTTTAACTCTTCTTCCTTAATTGATCTTTGCCGGAACTTCACTCTTCACAATCTGAATTTTAACGAAATTCCTTTGCACCTTACGAGAAGAATTATCGTTAATTATCATATCGATCCCATAAACTCACAACAAGCCAGATTCTCTTAGCTGATTGTTTTTGAAACTAGCTTGATTCGTTTGCTGATAATGATTGTTAACTCCGCTGACCTTGATGATTCTCCTGGAGTTAATTCTCGTAGGTGGTACTATTTGTACTTGAAAAGAATTTGTCTTATCTAGTGACATATTCTCGTAAAATTACTTAAAGAATTTGTCTTAAAGAATTGATCATTTGTCTTAATTTCGCAACAAATGATAACTTCACAAAATGAGTCTTGTTAAGACATTCTCGTAAGCTTGTTTCCACCTTATGTAAATAAAGCACACCATATAATTTCTTCTCTTCATAATTCCTGTTTTTAACTCTATTTGTCATCTTCTTCCTGAAATACTAAGATACGTTCGTTGTTTGACGATGTAGAAAACTCCAGGAACTTCCATTTTTGTCTTCAAAACTCATAGACCCGGTACAATTCATCACCAACAGTAACCAATTTTTCTAACTTTCTTGAACCAATAAGATTAGGTCCCTGTTTCTAGCGCCAATTATGTAGTTGCGGATTATCTCACAACTACACCCTCATAAGAATCCATTAAAATGATTCCTAAATCTAATTAATTTGATATGAAACTAAGAATTAAAGTACTAAAATTATAAAAGTGACACAAAGATTTTTACGTGGTTCGATCAATGTGATCTACATCCACGGTTCTTCACTAGTGATTGTATGTAATTACATGATTGTATAATTGAAACTCCATTAAAGAATATTTGGAGCTCTAGAATTTTTTGGGGAAGAAGATGATAAAGAAAATAAAATCTCTCCTAACATTTTCTCTCTCCTCCTAAAATTATCCTCTCTTGCTCAAAAGATCTCCCCACTTCTCATGCCTAAATGGCTATTTATATGATCTTACAAAATATGACAGTTGTGTTGTCCCGCCATTTCGGATTTGATAATTATCTTGCGAACCTTCGTAACTTCATTTCGCGAACTTCTTTTGCTTTCCCCGTGATTTCCTTTGCTCGCAAAATGTTCTTTGCTCGCAAGATGTCTTTTCTCTCCACAATTTCATAAGTTATCATTTGTTGTGATATTCCGCTCCTACAGAGAGAGAGAGAGAGATCAATTTTAGAGTATTAAGAAAGTTTTGAGGAGAGAGAAAGTTTAAGAGAGCGGTTTTATTTTTGGCTTCTTTCATTTCTTGTAATATTTCTAAGAATTAATCAATAAAAGTGTTATTCTTAATCTTCAAATATGTGTTGATTATTATGAATTCTTGTGTGGGGTGTAGTGTAGGAATTCCTGCAGCTACACATAGAGTGAGCATTTATCTCGATAGATTAGAAAGGTAGAATTGAACAAGAATCCAAATGAAATCAATCACATACATTTGTTGATGAAGTACTAATAGATGTCTTCTTGTAGCCTTCAATCTTCATCCTTTAAGGATAGCTTCGATTCAACTTCTTAGACCTAATCTAGTCCGAAGCTATCTTTAGTATGCTAAATCAAGAATGCATTTTGGCAACTAACTTGACATACCAACACTAGTGGATTCAACCGAGCAATGCTCTAACAATCTTCTCCTTTGTCAATTTTAGTGACAAAACCATTTTATATATGGATTGTACTTGTTAAAATCATTATAGCTCCAAAATCCTACATACTTGATTTCCTTGGTTCTTCAACTCTAAGTGTGTTCATCATGTACTTGTTGAAGATCCATCATAGTATTATTACACAGTATCAAAGTTTCATTGTATCACAACTTTGACAATAATACTACAGTAATATGTATCACTCCCCCTTAGTCAATACTCCATCTCAACATGATAACCACTCCTCCTTACATAATGATCCGTAAACCATATGTATTTGTAGTGTGAACTGCACATTAATTCTCCCCATTTTTGTCAATATAAATTGGCAAAGGTACGAAAACTAGTGGGATCCTCAGGAAATTTTCATGGAGACACCTCATGACCAAAAGAAAGAAACATATCAACTTTGTTTAGACGATATCACGGAGTCAAAACTTAGTGACTTCATCAAGGAGTTTATTAAGATACAAGTTAACCCCTACATGTTCCACAACCGCATCTCTCCTCAAAGATATAACAATTAATCACAAGTTCATTTAGGAACTCTTCCACATAAAATGTCATTCCTGAAAGAACAACAAGAGTGACCTTGAGAAGGATTTATATATTGGATTTTAGAAATCCTACAAGGAGATACGATTTAAGAACCAATCATTGAAAGTCTCTCATGAGATTGTGTTACTAAAAAAAATTAGAACTATCTCATGGTAACAATA
Organism: Papaver bracteatum; assembly: GCA_023529315.1. Classification (NCBI taxonomy): domain Eukaryota; kingdom Viridiplantae; phylum Streptophyta; class Magnoliopsida; order Ranunculales; family Papaveraceae; genus Papaver; species Papaver bracteatum. The sequence continues at coordinate 179,732 of JAJJWX010002613.1, forward strand.
CACAATATGTAATCATAAAGATCAAGTATTGTGATCATCTTTTCTAAGATACAAACTTGTATAAACAAGAATTGATATGCTTAGAAGGAAGAATAACCTTTTCAACAAGGATTTACACCAAGAATGGTTACCATAAGAGTATGAAAATGTTTCTTTTACAATAAAAACCAATATCCATGGATTTGATAATTGCTTCTAACCTGTTATATTTAAGAATCTCAATCACAAATCAAGTTAGGTAATTAAAAATCATACATGTGGTATCTAGCCATATTCATCTTTATCATAACTAGTTCAAATGACTCATAAGAAATAGTTCAAGAGTTTTTTAATTGCAAGGAAATCTTATGTAACTACACAAGACACAATTGAAGCAAAATCTATTTGATTCACTTGAATCAATTCATGAACAATATAGCCACCATTTGCAAAGATTGCATTCCTTATTAATTTATTGTTTAAGTTCATGAGCTAACCGATTTGAAATATAACCAGATTGGGTACACGTACGGGTACGTGTAATCTAGCTTTACCGGAATTGGGTTTGAAAACCCAGTAGAATCGTCGGCTGGAAAACTTCCGTGGGTACGCATACGGGTACGCGTACCTAAGGTGACTAGTTTGTAAGTTCGTAAACTCCGAACTTCAGCAGAAATTATCGATACAAGAACTTCCGCCAGTACGCGTACCCAACCTGTCTCCTTCACCAATATTGTATGCACACATATGCACGCACTTGGTTTCCGGTATATGGATTTATACACTAATGTGTGAACACACTATATATGCTTATATCCATAGGTGGTTACGTAATCTCAACTCTACATTTCAATCATCGAAAAATTCTTCTATAATGTTATAATAGTTGTTAGACATAAAGAATCGACTATCGTCATTAAATCCATTTTCAAGATTGAAACGTCATCATGACTTTCGTCACGGGTAAAGATGAAAAGTGGTTAAAGCGAAATCTTACCAACACATATTTCGAGGAATATTTAAGCGAGTTAAACTCAACCCGAAACAATAAATTGTTCCACATATTCAGAAATTACCCAACATAATATGTGCGCCCCAATTCTTTTGCAATCCTCACTGCATTTATTAGGGCTTCTTGGTGAGGATGCACTTTCAGCACAATCAGGTTGTGTTGAGGTGAACAAAATCTTGCTCACGGCATGTATTCGAAACAAAATCATGCATAGACTCTAGGAATTTAACAAGTTCCTTAAAAATTTCAATAACTGTTCCATACCTTTTTAAGATGTTATCCCTTGTCGAACTCTTGTCTGGGAGATCCTTCTTAGTAGTACTCAGTGATTTATTGATCTTCTTTGGTACCCATTTCTGAGTAACTTTTGGAGCAACGTATTTCTTTTTCTCCCCAATATAATTATAAAACTTCTTGAGGGGAATACTGGAAAAACTGATATTATGAGACTCAGTTTTTCTCCAGTTTGGAACATCAGATCTTGTCATCTTAACAGAATCAGATCTAGTTTTATCTCGTTTCAGAAATCTGCAATTCCTTTACAAGTGACCTGGTATTCCACAATAAAAACAATGTTTAGTAGAATGAAAAAAGTTATGTTTAGTGTTACCTGAATGTGCATGTGATTGCTTTGGAACTTGACAAGATTTCCTCTTTTCGTTATCAACAGTTAATAGAGATACTTTATTTTTGTCAACCGTGGAAGGTTTTGTTTGAGAAGAATCTTTAGCTTTGACAAATTTTACCTCTTTACAAATACTAAGAGCGTCTATTCCTTCATAGCCCAATCCTAGTATATCACGATGAATTTTACATGCTCCCAATATCGAGGTTAATTTATCTGAGCTGCTATTCTTAGACAAACTCTATTTTAAGCTTAAGTTTTCTTCTTCCAAACTTTTGACCTTTTCAAGCACAATAACTAGATCATTCTTGGATGATTCACATTGAACTTTGAGATCTTCTCATTCCGAATCAAATAACAAGTTCATCTCAATTTTCTCCAAGTTATCTAGCTTTGCTTGAAGAATAATTTCCCGCTCACGACCATCGGTAATTTCTTCTTTAAGTTTTTGTATTTCGTTAAGATAATCTCTTGCACCAATAGAATCAAGTTGGTCTTGAAATTCTTTATTCCGACTACGAAGCCTGTCATATTTAACTTTCTCATTGAAGATATTGCTTTCAGCTTCTAAGAGTTTCTAATGACATTCCTTAAGAAGATTATTAGCAATTGGATCTACATGGAACACTTCTTTGTCAGAATCAGTATCCGAAAGAATTTTTCCAGAAGCTAATGCAACCTCCCCTGCGTACGCTTGGTGATCAAAATATTCGGGTCCGTCATCAAGAGTAGGCAAAGTACCTGCATATGCCAATTGTCTACGGTTCCAGCTAGGACATACTGAAGAAAGGTGCCCGAAACCACGACAGTTATAGCATTATACATCATCATTAGGATATGTTGTAACTTTATAAAAACTCTTTTTCCTTCCTCTTAAAAGATTTCTAAATTGTCGTGGAGTAACATCCTTAGTATCTGGCGAACCAGATTTATCCTTAGAGGATTCAGAATTGTTTGCAGCTTTAAGAGAAATCACCTCTTTTCTAGATGCGTGTTCATTATCAAAGATCTTTAACTTTCCAACAAGAGTATTTCTGTAGAGCGTAGAAAGATCGTTTGCTTCTTCAATGGCATGTTTCTTAGACTCGTATCTTGATGGTAGAGACCTGAGAATTTTGCACACAATAACTTTCTATGGAATAGTTTTTCCTAATGAATATGAGGCGTTAACTATTTGAGAAAGTCTTTGGTTAAACTCATCAAAGGTTTCATCATCAGACATGCGAAGGTTTTCCCAGTCAGATGCTAGTTTTGAAGCCTTACTTCTTTCTCTGCAGCATTCCCTTCAAATACGATTTCTAAGATATCCCAAGCATCTTTAAACTTATTACATGTAGTAACATGGTGCTGAAGATTTGGGATAATGGCATGGATGATACATTTAATCCTTCAGAATTTTGCTTTGCAGCAAGAATCTCAAGATCACTATATTCACCAATATCCTTTGCAATAGTTACACCGTCTACTGTAACTAATGGAGGATCATATCCATTAACAATATGAACCCATGATTTAAAATCTCGCGCTTGTATAAACGAATGCATAGAAATTTTCCACCATAAATAGTTTGTTCCATCGAAGACTGGCGATACGTTTATAGAGATAGCACTTTTGCCCATAATAATCAGATTGCTTCAAACACAGACTTATAAGGTCTTGGCATATTTGCCTGCTCTGATACCAATTAAAAAAACAGGGGTCTAACAACCACACCCAATATTTTGTTTGGAAATCTGTATGGAATAAACCTCAATAATATTCCGAGAGTCAAAACTCAATCAAAGAATAATATTAAAGAGTTTATCTCTTACTCAACACAATCAATGGTTAAACAGAAGCAAGTCCGTAAACCTAATTTTAGTGTGAAGTTCTTGAACCAAAATCTTTTGTGTTAATCACAACCTATTCAATATCCACCGTGTATAAACCTCTTTAAGAAACATCACTAATGGAATATTTCAACACGGTGTCCACTTGAAACAGGGTTAGTCCGGACTGTTTAACAATGTGAAAATAACAAAATCAAGTATTCAAGATCAATCAAGTCTTATCCAACAAACAAGGTCGGATTTAACAACTATGATTGATTAACGTACAACCTGTATTATTTCAATTATATAAATAAAATATAATGCGAAAAAAAAAACACAGATACCAAAAAAATTGTTAACGAGGAAACCGCAAATATTGAAAAACCCCGGGACCTAGTCCATAATAAACACACACTGATTATAAGCTGTTACACCAATTTCCTACTACCTATTCGGACTAGATGTAAAACCTTCTTCTGTTGTATTCTTATAGAACTATTAGTAGAACACTGATTCTCTTTGGGAACTATTCTCGTAAATCTTCTAGCAGAACCTAAGGCTCTTTTTAGAAGATACAACAACACGATTAATACGATTCTATATTTTGTTTGCACAAAACACCGGTTTGATTTCCCTTTAGATGTAAATTAATATTTTGGAAATCTTGTTTAAAACTTCTTAAGGATTTTTACGAGATACCTTAATCGAAGTTTTCTTTCTAGCTTCTGATTTCGACTAACAAGTGTTGGTATACGATCGGAAACTGAAATCTATCAAAAACCTAGGGTTTATGATCAACAACTCTTGAATGGTTTTATATCAGAAGAGAAAACCTTAGAATAGACAAGAGGTGAAAAACCTAGATTACAAGTTGTATAATCAATCACGAAGATTAGATTCAACTTGGCTTTGTGATTCCCAATACAAAGACTTTTATCTCACTGTTGTTCACGATGAACAAAAGACATGGAAAACAACCTTATGAAGCTAACACCAATTTTCAAAGGGAATGAAAATGTGCAGCACTCATGAACCCTTTATATACAGTGAAAGGTAGATTGAAATCTAAGCATAGCTATTTTCCGTTTTCAAGACTCTCCTAATTTTGGAAGTCTTTCCTGAGTTACAACTCTTGCCAAAATAATTAAATAAATAATTAATTTAGCAAATTGTATTTATGTGAATAAATCACAAATTAAATTAGGAAGGAATCACAAACACTTTAATATGGTAATCAAAGATGTTTGGAGTAATAGCTAACTTGCCTAGATAAGGAAACATCACCAACTTGACTAAAAAAGACTTCTAGTCGCGTAATTGGTCCCAAATCCATGAACCGTTACAAACAGTCCATGGATTGTTTCCTACTAACAAACTGTAACATTTACAACAACACTTATAATTATTACTTTAATAAATCACTCATAACTTCATCGTTATAACTCGGAAATGAGTGATTCTTGGCTCGTTAAATTCGTAAGATCATTCACTATAACATGCGAACCTCTATAGGGATAAAGGTTATTGTCACCAAAGTCATGAATCAAATAACCTCAAGTATATATACATAAATGTACATTTACCGTTATAGGAATTGTTCCATAGAGTGAACATTTATCTCGATAGATTAGAAAGGTAGAATTGAACAAGAATCCAAATGAAATCAATCACATACATTTGTTGATGAAGTACTAATAGATGTCTTCTTGTAGCCTTCAATCTTCATCCTTTAAGGATAGCTTCGATTCAACTTCTTAGACCTAATCTAGTCCGAAACTATGTTTAGTATGCTAAATCAAGAATGCATTTTGGCAACTAACTTGACATACCAACTCTAGTGGGTTCAACCGAGCAATGCTCTAATAAAAGGAACATTGGATCATAACTTGTTTTTCTCAAAGAGCTTACAGATTTTACAGGGATTTAGTGATGCAAATTGGGATGGATCTCCTAATGATAAAAGATCCACTTTTAGATTCTGCTTATTTTTTGGTCATAACCCAATCTCCTGGTGCTCTAAGAAGCAAGCTATAGTTCCATAACATCCACTGAAGCTGAATATAGAACTGATCTGGGTATTCAACTATTAAAGAACTGATATGGGTATGTCAACTGTTACAGAATCTGAATATATTTCTTGATGTGCCTCCTAATTTGTTCTGTGACAACATCAACTCTCTATCCTTAACATCTAATCCTGTGTTTCAGAATAAAATGAAACACATGACCTTAGATTTTCACTTTGTCAGGGAACTGGTGTAAGAAAAGAGTTTGAAGGTTCATAAATTTCTACAATTGATGAGATTGCAGAAATTTTTACTTAAGGATTGCTTGGGCCAAGATTTTCTTTATTGAAAGACAATGTGAATGTTCTAAATATTCCTTGACACGTGTTATGTCCTGATTTATCTTTCTGCTTTCTTTCCGTTACTTTTCTACTATATATGTCTGGAAATCCTGTTCGTGTTTTTGTAATTGAGTTTATCTTTTTTAAATCTGAAAATTATTCTACCTATGTTCACAGCTATGTCACCAACAACGATCCATCATCATCATATTTATAAATTACATAAAAGCACCGGCGAGCTCATATTCAAACCACATCAACACCTCAAGGTGATCACTAGAACAACCACAAATGCTTTATTCTATCAAAAAAGCATCACCCTCATCTATCACGAAAACTTGAATGAGCAATCTTCATCATTATCATCATAATGACAACAACCATCTTTATCACTGCCATGCATTATTTTCATCCTCCACCAGTCAACCACCTATCACCAAAAGTCATCATCTACTACCATGTTGACTTTTTCAAGTTCAATTCTTCCATATATTTTATCATCGAGAATTATGGGCAAAAGACAACACTCGATGTTTAAACTCAAGCTTTATCTCCTTCATGCTCTCATTATCTTGATCATCGTGATGATGGCAGCAAACCTCACCGAGATAAGATAGCAGCACTACCATTTATTTCGTTTGCGATTACATGAGATTGGTCGGAAAACTGGTCGTGTTAAAGAAGATGATGGTTGCAACCTAGAACAGAAAGAATAACGCCTTACTACATCTGCTCAAAATAATATTCTAAGGGTATATGGGATTCCTCTAGTAAAAAACATGACGCCTTTATAAATCTTGAGCTTTTCACGTTGAACTGTCAGTCTTGGGAAACTAACATGCTTAACCTTTTATTTTGCCCATAACTTTCTCATATAACGTTGGACTGACTGAGTTCTTTCACCGTTGTCTTCGTATTTTCGTCATCTTCAAGATGATGAGAATAAATATTGGATTTGAGAAAGTTTAACATGGTTTGGTTCTAATCCACTTGTAGACTTCATTTAATTATACCTATTTCCACTTCTTTTTGGATGATTCACCTAATAAAAGACATAAACTAGAAAACAACAATAATAATACAAAGAAATATGCAAGAAATCTAGTTAAAACAAGTATGGAATTGGCACTCAAAATATGTAAATTATGCACTTATCAGTAATCTGGATATTGAATCTCGAAAATTAAAAAAATATGTTTTAATAATGATATATGCTCTACATTGATCCGTATAACATTTTTATATCTATATATGAGCTAGAGCTTCACTGATGAACTCTTGGTATTTCATATATGTACTTAGTATATTTATTGAGTATCTCAGTACATATTGCAGTTACTAAAATCAGTGAGCTAAAAGTGGTATTCTAAGGTTTTGAATGTGAGTTATGGGAGGTTGAGCACGAACAATCTTTGTCTAAACCAAGCAATGTGGATGTTCAAAGGTTTCTTCAGTCATATGATAGGTTATGGTCAATCTTAGGGAGGGAAACAGAGATGAAAAGGGATCACAGAAAAAGTAATTGCTTTGAGAGTTTATGAGAAAATTGTGTGTTAGATTGGAGAAATAGAGAACCTATTTATAGCTGAAATTTGTAATCTCAGGTCGGTGACGATAGGGGTTACTTATCATGTAAGAAACTTTTCCCTCCTCTTCAGGAATAGATAGAAATAAACTAGATTGAGTTTATCTCTTTATTCACCTCATTTACTCTTTTTTTGCTGTGAGAAGTAGGCATGGTATTTCCCACAAGTATCTTAGACCGCCAGACCTAAACCTTAGTTAATATCTACCATTTGTGTGTGGCTGAGCCAGCCTCTGTGATGATGCGGTGAGAGAGGGGAATATTCTCTATAGCCAGCATTGGCCAAGACAGAGAGATATTCTATGATTTGTGAAAATGATTAGGATAAGTCACGTGAAAAGGCAAGGAATGCCTCGGATCATATGTAGAGTGTAAGAAAAGATGATATTAGGCACTATCTCTTTGTGCCCGGACACATATGTCATGTGGAGGACAAATTCCTTTATGTAGGTATCTTTGTTGAGCATGAATATCACAAGGGAGTTTATCCATGTTTTTGCACAAACATGTGTAGTTCAGGATCAATTTACTAGATGTGAGTGTGTTTGAGACGCTAAGAAAGTGGCATGCTCCCTAGGTGAGGCTAGTGCCTAAGTCATATATCTGTATAAGATTATTCATATGATCTGGTTCATCTTAGATTATGACGGGGATGGTTGAGGATTAGCTCATGAGATGGAGTCAGTTGGGATCTGTTTGAGACAAATAGGGAGGCTTGCATTCCTAGTACCATCTCTGTGCAACCTTGGGTCACTTGTATATGACCAGTGCATCTTGCATAGATGTGTTAAGAGTCAATAATGTCCGTATAGTGGGGCCGACACGACCATTATATCTCGAAAGGATGTTCTAGGAATATGTCAAAAAGGTCCCGGAGGCAGAATAACCAGTATATCTAGTGAAGATGTTCTAGGATTTAGCCGGAACCCTCCTTAAGCAAATTAGGGGCCTATAGTAGGCATGATCAGTGTATCTCGTGATGATGTACTAGGAATCAGATGTTGATCTCAAATAAGGGCGAATTATGCTAATGGGAAACATGAATATCTCCTCTCTAGGTCATAAGTCAGTCATGGACATTTTTCCGCATCTACAGAGCCTAAATGGCTAGCAGTATCTCATCGAGGATGTATACTAGGAATCATGGTATCACAGCTAGCTGCTTCTCGCGAAGACATGTTGAAAACATGGATGTTCTGGGTCATAAGTTAGTCGTAGACATCTTTATACTCTATATAACTTATGTGACCAGCAATATCTTATCGAGGATGTGCGTTAAGAGTCACGACATCATGACCATCAGTTTATCGCGGGGACAATTTTGATCTCTAACTCACATAAATACCCCCACTCTCAGTTTATTTGTTTTACACCTAAAATAATACCGCTTGCAATAGTGAAGGATCCTAGAATAAACTAGTTTTGACCGTATGATTTACTATCTGGCATATATGGAAGTTGAGGTACAATGTTGTGTTTGATAATAAATAAGTAAATATAAATAATGAGATCCAAAAATTACTCAGTGAAGAGGGGACTAGTTCAATACAAGTAATGTTAATAGGGGTAGTTTTCTGTATGACTCTAGTTCCAGGTTGTTGGTGGTTTGAAGGCCACAACCTAATACATTTATTAAGATTAATTTTGATTCAAGTTTTTTAAAGGAGATTAAACTAATGGATTTACCTGTTGTGAGCATACATGTTTTACAGGATTCTGACACCCAAATTAGTGTGAAGGAATGGATTTCCAAATGAATTTCTACTAGCCATCTCCAAGATCATCTAGTTACTACTATGATCACTACATGGTGCATCTAAAAAGACAGATATTCTAAATTGTTTGAGAACAAAACCTTAAACCCCCCAAGTTACAGCTGAACCGTCATTAGTATATTAGAAGATAATGTAAACCCTTTAGTTGTTGTTTCCTATACTAATAATGTCAGAACAGTCACTTAAAATGAGTCTAATAGTTTTCTGTGTATGCCACATGATTGCCTTATCATATACTGTGATTCCTCTTTTGATAAAGATACTAACAAAGATGGTATTGGAATTATTGCTATGCATTCTGCAGGTGGATTCAATGGATGCAAACTAGTCTCAGGAAGGGATGTCAGTCTAGAAGGAGCTGAATGCACTCTGCTGGAGGCTGCTAAATGGATTAAAGAGAAATATTTCCAGAATATCTACTTAATTAGTGATGCCAAAAATGTTATGGCTTATTTAAATAATTGCAGAGGTCAAATCAGTTGGTCTTCTTGCTCTGTCTTAGATGATTGCTTATTTATTTTATAGGATTCCAATATTCTCTACTTTAAACATTTTAAGAGAGAATTAAATGGTCTTGCAAAAAAAGCTGCAAAGCATAGTAGAGTACTAAATGTTACAGGAGAATGGTAGGAGAATAATTATATGTACTTCCAACAAAACGTTGTAAACTCTTACTAATGCAATGAAAAAAAAAAATCCTACCAAAAAAAACTAATGGATATTGGTTTGACTGTGACTAATGATGTATGTGTTTGCAAAACAAAAGAGAAAAATTATATATAAAAAAAAATTACATGAAAATATTGTCCCAATGACGGACTGTAAAAGAAAAGTTGAGATGTGCATTGAAACCGAAAGTAGTAGACCAAACAATTACTAAAGACTTTCTTCAATTCCAAAATATGTATCAGTTTTTAATGTATTCTTTCCTTCACAGGTTCAAGCATTCCTCTATTTCCAAATAGTCCAGATTACTACAGATGTAATGAGTGACCAATAATGGTTACCAGTGATCGAAAATTGATTAACGTCCCAGCAGTGAGAAAGATCATATAGGGTTCTCGGAAATGACCAGGCCCAATTTTTTAGTGTTAACTGTGACCAAATCCTTGTAGCAATATAAGAAGATGTGATCTGCAGACTCAAAAGAATCTCCAAAAACGATGCACCCATCTTCTGTAATGATACCTTTTGTGGCCAAGACATCGATAGTGTTCAATCTTCCATGAACGACACACCAGATTAGGAAATTAAGTTTTGGAGGTACGCATGTTTTTCTACTAAATAATTGAATGTGGGAAATTATTCACTCCAACAGTTAAGTTTAGTTTACCGTAAAGAGACTTCACGTTAAAAACCCTATTTGAGGTTAATGACCAACGTCTTGTGTCTGCCAAACTATCTAGTCAAGGTGGGTTATCTCCTATAAGTTGCAGCATATAAGCAAATAGGTTTGCTTCTAAATTTGACAGTCTCCTTTTGAAATTAAAACTCCAATTTCCATTTTCAGTAATATGATCAGCTAAAGTTATGAATTTACCTTTGTCCAGCTTATAAATAACGGGAAAAGAAATAGAGAGAGCTGCAGGACCAATCCACTTATGTGCTAGAAAGAAATTAAAGTGCCATAATGGACCTAGATATTGCAGTTATTGTTTATGTGCTCTTTAGTTTCTTCAATGGACTTACAACATGAAATATAATAAGGAGAAGTTACTTTACCTGGTATCCAGTTAGAGAAGGAATTCTCGTGCTTTTCAGAAATGATTTGAAACCACATATGTGTTTTTTCGATGCCGTATCACCAACACCACTTGGACAGCAAGGATAAATTCATTAACCTAAGGTCCAACACACCTAAACCTCCCATTTCTTTTAATTAATTAATCAAGTGAGAGATCTTGGCACCATTCTTCCTTTCCCAAAGAAACTTCCTTATTTTCCTTTGTAATTGCTCAATGACTGAAACTGGAGCTTTAAAAAGAGAAAGATAATAAAGTGGTAAAGCTATGCTTTATAAGTGTTACCTTACCACCTTTAGAAAGTGATATTTGGTTCCAAAACGATAACCTGGAATCAAACTTGTTCAAAACAGGATCCCACATCGCTTTAAAGTTAGATTTAACTTCCAATGGCAGACCAAGATAGATAAAGGGAATCGAATCAGTAGAGCAACCCAATTCCATAGCCCAATTATTCAGTTCTAATATAAACCGATTGGTATTAATTTTGTCTTTGTAGTGTTGGTTTTTAGACCTGCGATGAACTCAAAACAGCGTAGAGCCGGAAATAAATTATGAAGCTCCACCTTGTTGTTATATAAGAAAAATATAGTATCATCTGCGTAATGTAGATGATTAACTATAATCCCATTCTGAGTACAAGAAAACCACTGAATAACTTCAAGTCTGCTGCTCTATCCATGTAATACCCGTCCAAAATTTCTAAGGGTATTTGTGTCTTTTTTACTAGTAGGGGTAAATTAGTCATTTTATATTAAGAAAAGAAATCTTGATAGTAAATACTTAGCCTAGTCTGTATATTAATTTATGAAAAATGACCCTTTCTAATTTATAGGATTTACTTGATTATCATTCTTATAAAAAAATCAACATTATTTTATTTAGCCTTAAATTGTTATATTGGCTAGTATTTGGCACATGCCGTTTTTGGTTTAACTAGACATATATAGAAGAGGTCTGCCATGTTAGATTTTGGTCGAATGTGTAATATACACATTATGAAGAAAAATGATTTTAGCTGGTTATGTGGGAGTCTCCACTAGTTAGATAAAGATTAAACTAAATGTGTTTTGAAAATGTCTCTGCTGTTACCATCTTCTCTTGTTTGTCATCTTGCCACAACTCACATTGTAATTGGATATTAATTGTCATCTTTCTATGTGTTCAGTTCTCATTGGATAGTGGATTAGCTGTTTGTGCACATGTAAATTTGGTTGAGATGAAAACATAGCTTCCCATATTGAGTCGGTCAAAGATGATTTATGTTGCATGCGTACATTTTGGAAAGATTAAGTTTGACTAGAAATCTTATATAAGACATTCATTGTTAGGGTTTGTCCTCTCCTTAGGAGACGAAACATTGAAAATAGAAAAAGAAATAGAATAGATTACACCGGCAGAGAAACTGTATTTGCTTGCGGTGGCGAGCAGTATTAAAACCTCACTATCACATACATATCAACTTATAAGAGGAAGTGGAAGAAATTTAGTTTACGGGTGGAACTTGGGATCCTTGGAACCAGTGTTTTGCATCTTTTTTTCCTTAGGATTATTGCTAGCGTTTGAGGTAGGCGCAACACAATCAAAAATCTTCTTTTTATTTAAGTTTCTTTTAATTAAATTTATGTTTGCAAGTTTTCATTAATATATGGATGATAATCGATGTTGTGAGCATGATTATGAATGTTGCGCTGCGGTCCATAGATTGTGATTCTTAAAAATTATTTATGACGGGATACGAGATATCCTTGGGGACGGTTTTGTTTCCTAAACCCACGTGGGGCTCCCTGGGGCAAGCGAATTGATTGAATTTATTATTGTTTATGGATGTGGTGTTTCCATATGTTTGTGGTGGTGTTAATCATGCTAGATGTTTTTTAAAGGTATTAAAATATATTGCATAAAATGTTTTGTTGCTTCTTTGCCTATTGAGTGTCAAAACTCACGTCGTATTATGACAAAAAATCTAGATTTGACGCATGACAAGGAGTTGATCAACGTGGAGCCTAGAGAATAATTTTAGATCCTTAAATTTGTTGTTTATGCGTAAATTCTAGTTCAAAGATGTAATTAGTCATAGGTTCAAAGCTGTAAAATATTGTATGATGTTGAGTTGACTGTTTATCATTTTAAATTTTTAATAGGTTTTGATTTGATTCTTTTTGTAACAAATGTAAAACATCTAAGGGACATTTTGTGAAAATTATAGAATTTTCTGAGTGGTATACATATTTTTAATATAATTCTTTGTGCCATTGTTAAATCCAGAAAATATCCGACTGTTTTAAATATCCTATTTCAGAACTACGATACATTGGTTTTTAGATCTTGGTATCTCTGTAAAAATCTTTATTTATCTTTTATATTTCTAAAATGACAAACCTCATCCAATTTTGAGTTATGTGTAATTTTATATAATTTTTATAATACAGAATGGTACAGTTTTGATTTTCTGCAGTTCTGGTCAGCTACATGTTTGACTGTGGTCATAGGATACTCAACTCATTTAAAAATCCTGAATAATTTACTCCTAATAGTATTTACAGTATATATTTTATCCTTATAATTACCATAAATTTTGAAACTCTCATGAAGCCTGTAAAATTCTAGTAATCCACCTTTGTATGTTTTCAGTTTTACAATTTATGGTTGAAATCGTTACTTATTAATTAATCTTAAGACTTGAACGGTGTTAGTATTTTTATTTGAGAACCAAAATGTGTTTTGCTTCAGGTGGCTTTCAAATTAGGTTAAATCAACAGTTAGATTTTCCAAAATAATTTTCTAAGTATTCCGCTGCTATAAAAATGTTAAAACGGACATAATTAAATTAGTCCAAATAAATTATTTTATGAGCTTGGGCTTAGTAGTCGGGATTCGGCTATGGTATCCAAGTAGCACTTTGGGTTTTCGGGCATGGAATCCGGGAAGGATCCGGACCTGAAAATCGTGGTGTTACAATCCAAGTATCTTGAAACCCCCTCCATGACGATATTAAAAAGCAATAGAGAGATGAGATTTCCCTGCCTAACTCCTCTTAAGCTTTTGAAATAACTAAAAGAAGAGCCATTGATCAAGACTGATAAAGAAGCAGTTGAATAAACAAATCTAACCCAGTTACACCATTTTGTAGTAAAACCCATTTTCTTTAAGACCATTTCTAGGTAGCTCCAGCTGATACTATCGAAAGCCTTTTCTAAGTCAATCTTATAAATAATACCATGTACACTAGAAAACAACCTAGAATCTTATAACTCACTAGCTATCAATGTTCCATCAATGGTTTCTTTTCCTTCCACATAGGCACACTGAACATGTGAAATTAATTTGTTCATAACAAGCTTAAGTCTTGAAGATAGTACTTTTGAGATAATCTTGTAAACACTTGTTAACAAGAAAAAAAGGTCTGCAGTCCTTCACTATTTCGATATAATCCTTATTTGGTACTAAAGCAATGTAAGTTGAATTATGTTAGGAATCAATCATACCTGTATTACAGAATTCTTTGACAGTCTCCATAATATTTTCTTTGAGAAAGCTCCAGCACTTGTAAAAAAAATAGTAAAGGGTATCCATCAGGCCCAAGGGCCTTATCATGACCAAGCTCCTTGACAGCTTTAAAAACTTCATCCTCAGAAATCATATATTGCATCTAAAAAAGCATATTCAGCTGAAGATATTTGATCAAACTGAATATCTTCTAAACTAGGTCTCATAATTTGTTCATCGGTGAATAGGTCTTTGTAAAATTTGACGATGTGACCATGTATCTCTGATATGTCATCCATCAAAACCCCCTCGATATAAAGCTGTCGAATCCTATTATATTTTCTTATGGATGTAGCAATTCTTATAAAGTGTGAAGTGTTCTTATCTCCCTCCTTAAGTCATTTGTTTTTTGACTTAATCTTCCACGAAGTCTCCTCCATCAGTGTAACTCTTTTAAATTCATCCATATGTTGTACCTTTTCTCCAAGTTGTTCTTCCACTGGATTATTAACCTCCGCTTAATTATCCAGCGAGTGAATCTCTGCCAAAATATGTTGTAGCTTGACTGTAGTGTGACCAAAACTTTTCCGGTTCCAATCTTTGAGTTTTTATTTAAGAGCCTCTAGCCATAAGACATTGATGTGAGTACCTGCAAAAGAAAAATATTTCCACCATTCCTCAATCATTTATATAAATCCAGTCTCCAAGAACCACAATGCCTCAAACCTAAATGGACTAGGGCCCCAAGATGGATCTGAAATATCAAGAAGTATGGGAATATGATTTGATATAGGTTTAAATTTATCTAGTTGGCTAACAAAAGGGCAGTGAATCGCAAAAGAAGGAGATATGAGTAATATATCTAGTCTACCCATAATGGGATTGTCTTGACACTAGTGGAGAATGGGGTTTTATTGACCCACATCCCCGACCCTCAATATCGGTCAATGGACCGTGGACCGTTCAAAACGGTCCTTGATGTATTAAATTTCTGGAGCACAGATTAGAGCGTTAAAAACGGTCGTTCTATAAAAAAATTACAATTATATCCCCGAGTCATCAACCCACACCGTGACCGCTGCACCTAGTTGAATCAGTGTTATTTTTGTTAGGCGGGTCCCTCTATTTCCCCGATACATATCTTCACCTTATCTCTTCACCCCCTCTAAAATTTTATCTTCTATTCATATTCGAGAGAGAGAGACTGAAAGCTCATTTTTCTTTTTCTCCGTCACCACCACACCACTTCCATCACCACCACAGATCTACCACCACCGTCCACTACTTTCACCACCACAAGAACACCTTCTTCATCTTCTTTTTCTCCATTGACATGTCTAAGTTTTATGTTTGTTGGGAATCTAAACTCTAATGTTAACTGAAACCCTAAAAATTATCTCGATCGAGATCTGATTCTACCACCACTACCAACACCTTCTTCTTATGTTAACTGAAACCCTAAAAATAATCACCAATTGATTCACGCACAACTCCAACAACAATCAACATCACGAGCAGTTGGTTTACTCGGTCAACCAACACCTTTATTATTGGTATTGATTTATTACTTCTAATTTCGAGTTTATTGTGTTTTAAATTTGATCGATTTGTTCCTGATAGAAATCAAATTTGGGGTTTTCATGAAAATGAAACCCTAGGTTTTTTTAATTGGGGTTTCTTAAATTGGGGGTTGTAGAGGTATCTGACTCTTGTCATTAGTAGTGTTTTTGGTGCTGATTAATGGGTAATTTTGTAACTAATTTTTTTTAATGATTTTAAGTTTTATGGGATCAGTTTTGTTTTTGGATGATTGTTGTTGTGATAGAATCTGATTTTGAAGTGTTTGGTACCATTGTAGAGTTCATATTTTGATTTCATTCTTTTCATTGAGATTTTCAGTTTATTGCATCTTCTTGATTGGATTCTAATGTATTATATTTTATACTATTTTCATGGCTTGAATGATTTCTGATGGATTTATTGTTGGTGCTGAAGTATGATGGTGTTGTTAGTGGTGGTGTTTGGAGGTGCTGCTGCTGATACAAGGTGGTGGTGGTTGTCTCTTAACAGGTGGTTGTCTCTTAACAATTACATGGTATGAAAACAATATGTACTTCTTAAGCTTAGAAATATAAGATTCGTGCATACTGATTCAATTGAATGGTATGGTTATCTAATAAATTATTGTTTTCTAGGCTGAACATGTTAAAAGCTCAAAGGAACAGCTCGACTGAAACAAAATTCTTTTTTAGAGAATAGATAAGGTTGTTGATGAATCATAGGTGCTGATACAGTTGTTACCTCCTTATGCATTCTAAAGTTTGTGGAGAGCACTTTATTTTCTTCACAATATTTATTTGTTAGCTCAACTCTGGTTCGTTTCACCATCTTTCTCGTTTCTCAACCTTCTTGACATCGATTAGTTGTTTTAAGCAGTGACAGAATAAAATAAATGTTTATGTGTTAGTTGTCGATAAGTTTTGACCTTCCCTTAAAGGCAGGGCAGATTAGGAAACAAGGGATGTCAATCAAACTTAGTACGAAGAATTGTTTTGTGTTTACTTTGTTGCCTACAACTCTCAATAAGTTGACATAGAATATAATTTTACAAAAATAAATAATTATATTTCTAATTTAACATGTTTCTATTTTGTTTTTATTGTTCACTTATATGTGTAGGTCATGGACATGCATGCTTCTGCTCAAGGGGATAGAAGAACTGAACTACATTGTTGAATATGCGAAACAACGGCATCATATCATTGGGCAGTATGTGGTGGGGAACAAAGGACTTGTGCAGGATGTTGGAACCAAAGATCAAGGTGTCTATGACTTCCTTAAAAAGTTCTACACCACCAACTACTTCTAAATTGAGAACAGGATCATCCATTCTCCAATATTGTCCTGTGTTGTCCATTATGATTCAAAATTGTATCGTGTTCTTCTTTTGTTCTGTAGACTTGACGAATGAAATCTAACATTCCAAACTCTTGGTTTTCTTTTGTTATGTATCTCTGCATTGTCAAGCCGTACTATTCATTTTGAAGGTACTTGGTTTGGACTCAACTTTTTTCTAAGTAGTTCCTTGTGTGTGTATTTATGTAAGGGAAAAATAGACCGACTCATTGTCGTTGTTGTTTACTTTTCAGGTAATTAAGATTTGAAGCAAGTAGTGAGACACGTCGATCTGTGGTTTTTGAGGCGGCTGCGGCGAAGATAGCTAAGGATGCAGTACTCATCTTTTATTATATTCTGTGTAAATCAAAATACTGGAAGTATGCAGCCAAGAGAGCTTGTAAAGTAGAGAAAAGACAGGTACACTTGTCCTTATTTTTTCTATGCAGTATGTTAAACTATTTGTGTAGTAGAGGCAATAAAATATGATTTTTTGATTAACTATGTGTTACACTATATTTGTTCTAGGCTCCACATTGCTGTAATATTAATTATTGATCACCAAAGCATATTGCAATATTATCATATTTTGTTTATTTTCTTATTTGTCTTTGTGGACCACATGTTTCATCTACTTTTAGTAATGCACATTTAAAGTGAAAATTTTGTTCATGATGTTATTCATGAATTTGTTTAACTGCTACAGGTAGTACATTTTAGCTGGAAGGAGGATTCCCATGAGAGTAGGCATGGATATCTTCGCAAGGTGATATGTTTATGTTTTATGTTGTTCTTGTTTGTGAGGTGGGTTTAAGTTTTTGAGTAATGGATTTTCTTAGTTTTTATTCGATTGATATGTCTATGTTTCAGTTGCTCACCTTGCATAACATTGTTTATACATTGGTCAATTTGACACAGGATATTATTTTTTCTTCGCAGAGTTCACATAATTTCCATATCATGAAGATGGTCGAATTATTTTAAAGGTAGCTTTATGGCCGTTGATAGACTATTTTCTTTTTTTCGAAGAGTAAATTTCTGAGTTTTACTTGTTTTTGTAAGGGCGAGATTTTTATTTTTCATTAAATTATACAGGAGATATACCCAGTCTATGAGTGCAACTCAATGTGCGGCTGTGACAAGATTTGCCGGAATAGGATTTTGCAAAATGGGGTGAAAGTTAAATTAGAGGTTTTTAAAACGGAGAAAATGGTACCACTCTAGATAACTCATCATGTCAATAATTCAGGATAAAGGTACCTTTATGGCCTGACCAGTATTGGTTTGTTGTAGGATAATACTCTAATCAAGAAGCCAAAACAGGACGAGAATACTTTAGACGCTGAATTTTTTGAAAATCCTAGCAATATCCTGGAGCTTAGGTTTTGGGATTCTTATCGCGCTAGGACTGGTAATTTCTTAAAACTTTTCACTAGGTCTCCTATTTCTTGATCTTTCTATGTTAGTTTAGAAGGCTCTATGGATGCTTTATCAACTATATTTATTTGTTTCTTAAATATTGATGATTGCTTTTGCTAATAGACACGAGGATCTTAGAGTTGCTTCCATTGATGTTGTTAAAAATCTTAAGGAGGGTAGAGTTCGTATAGACTACTCAAAGCTTGTTAAGGCTGATGACAATGGGAAAGACAAGGTTTCAATCTAACTGGCCTTCTTATCTTACGTCTTCCTATTATTATATGTTATAACATCTTTCTGTTATTAGATGACATTTATCTTTTGTACTATGACATCATTTAACCTTATGAAAAATATCATTTGAATAATAATATATCATGTGTCGTTTCTCGAAGCGAAATGCTAAAATTTGGCATCTTCTTTCTATTATTTTGGTGGCAGTTGCTTTCTCCTTATAGAGAGGTGTACCAAGTTGCAGATGAGATAAAATGGTACAACATCAATGCCAACTGCAAAATCTTTGGCTTATGCCAACATCTATCCCCTACTGATTTTGTATTCTATCTGAATTAGGCATCGAGTTGAGCATTTCTGAAATCGACTTGTTTGCAGGTGTTGGTGGAAAAAAAGGAGGTGTTGGGCGTCAATTTGAACATTCATTCATATGTTTCAAGTAATGTCGTAGACTTCTTATTATTACCCTGGAAAGCTAGTCCAAGATCGGAAGGCTGAAAACCTGAGTTTTTTTTTTCATGTGCAAGTCATACATTTTTCTGGATAACTTTCATCCCCCTAGTTGTGAGCTTTCTAATCCTTAAATGCACATTTTACGTTAACTACTTAGTACACATATAAGTCTAGTTGTACTTATATTTGTTTTTTCATAACTTCACAAATCTGATCCTTGTTTCATTATCTTGATGTCAACATCATATCAACAGCTAATAGAAACTATGCAGCTTTAACTTTGGTGATCATCATGAGGTTACTGATGCTACTTTATATGCGTGAATTTTTGTTCATCCAATTCGATTAAGCATATTCTATTGGTTTTATCCTTTGCTGGTGGTGTTGTGTTTGATGTGGGTTTGAATTTTGCTATTGCTCTTGAACGGTGAATATGAGTGGTATATTCGAATTATTAAGGACTTTACCTTGCTTCAATTCTGACAGGAGGGGATTATTGTTTCTAGTTAGCATTTTGCCCTACTATAAATGGTTTACATTTAGTTGTGCAAGTATCACAATTGTTTATTTGTCAGTTGCTTTCAGTTTTTATTTAAGATATTAAATTGGGAAATTTTTTGTGTATACAGGGAGGGGATAATTGCTAGTGGAGCTCCTATTTCAGATCCTTCTATTGATTTTGACTTCTAGTTATGGTTTTACTTGTTTTTTGCTTGGTGATACATTCGATTTATGTTGTTAGTCATCTGATTCTCTCGACCAATGCCTTCAGTACATCTGATGAAGGTTATGGATATCCTATTTTTTGTTTTTATATGTGACGCATTATAGGTTGATAAACTAAGGAAGGAGAACTCATAAAATGGATCTAAATGCAGTGCAATGGAGCTCTCAGGTTTGTTTTATTTTTCAGAATTAAACACACTTCATGATGCTAAAGAGACGTGTCCCTGGACTTATCATGCATTGTAAATTTAGGAATTAAACAAGTCCCATATATTTAGGTTTAGATTCATGTGGTTATAGCAATGGGTTATTTTCACCGTCTCCTATTATTTCCTCCTTGGCATTTTGTCATTAAACCAATCAAATATGACTGCTCATGCTTGCATGTTCTATCAAAATTCTATTCATTGCATTTTTCACTACAACTGAATATCATATAGTTTTTTCATAAGAATGCAAAGCTCTAGAAGTGTATCTCTTGAATACTTTCTTTTCATATTCATTACATCATATCATACAAATAATCTCATAACTATGAACATCAAGGAACTGAAACTTGTTCTCTTGAAAACAACTTTTCAGAAAGTTGTTGTTTCCTATGACTGCAAAATTGTTGAAGGTGTGCTCATCCATCAGCTCAAGCAGGTTGTAATACATGGAAACAAGGTTGTACTCGGTGTTCCTGAAACCCGGGTTGATGATGCAGAATTCTAGGAGAATGATGTTTATGGAATTTCTATGGAGTAAATAATTTTGTTGGTTAACTGCACTTGTCTTCCAACTTATTATTAGTTAGGACTTAAACTTAAATTAGTATGAACTCAGAATTTAAACCTTTTTTGTGTAATTTGAACCTAATGAATGTTGAATGGAAAAATTATTTGAGTTTCTTTGGTTATTGTTTTGAGATTAATTTTGTTCTCATTTGAATTCTAATTTGAGTTTCATTTAATTCTCATTTGAATTCTAATTTGATTTTCATTTGAGTTTCATTTCTGTTTGATTTCAGATTTAGTCAGATTCAGTCAGGCCAGACAGCCAATCTCAATCTTTTTTTTTTATATTAAGATTTATATCTATGACTGATTGAAGACAGTCATAAAATATTGACCGTTAAAATCGGTCGTTGATATAAGATTTTCAACGACCCCCAGAGACACGTCATAGTTGAAAAAGACGCTCAAACAGCGACCCTTTCTTTGACTGACAAAGCAAGTCATAGATACGAGTTAAATGACTTGCTTTGTCGGTCGCGAAACTGCTGATTTCCACTAGTGTGACCATTGTTCCAGGTGAACCTTGCTCCTTTGAGAGGAAGATCAATAAGATCATGTTGGGATACAAAATTGATGAAACCCTGCATACTCTTGGTTATTCTGTTGCATCCATTTTTCTCTTTACACTTGAGAATTGTGTTGAAATCTCCACCAACACACCAAGAATAATTCCAATAATTACAAACATTATCTAATTCTTCCCAGAACTCAGGTCTTTCAAAAGGATTATTTGTCCCATAGACATTTGAGAGGGTCCATTAGAAGTTATCATATTTGTTTGTGCATAAGTTCCCACGAGAGAATCAGTTACCTCAATCAAAATTTTATCCCATAGGAGAATCATGCCTCCAGAACTTCTCATTAATTGTTGGAAAGTCCAGCCGAAGTTGCTCTTTCCACAAATTTGGCTTTAATCCCAATCTGTACAATGTAAAATTTTTGTCTTCTGCAGTAAGATGATAGAAGCATTAGTGAGTTGAATCATCTATTTATAATTGCTCGTCTAATTGAAGAGTAAAGGCCCCTAACATTCCATGACATTATCTGGAAACTCATTTTAAAATCGTAGAGCCCAAATATGTTTTACTTCTTCTTGAGGTTGAGTTACTGCTAAAGTCATCAAGAGAGATTCCCAATCTTTTATAATCTGTTCTGAGCTTCACTGGCACAATACCGAAATTACTAGATTCATCGAAACTTGCAGCAACAGAACTGACATTCACAGATGATGGCCCAAATCCATGAGGATATATAGGATCTTCTGCAAGATATACCATAAAGGTGATCTTCAACTCTATTAACACAGGTGGAGCTCTTTTTTTTGGTTCTCGAGAAAGAATTAAACTCGGGACCTCATACCACAAGACAGCCCTTTGATGTCCAAGATAACTGCACATTAAGCGAATCATAAGGCTGCTGGCACATTTAGAAGCTGTCAGTAGACATGGCTGTCTGACCGAATTATAATTCATATCCTTGATGATTCAACTGATCCTCTCATCAAGATATTGACTTCATTTAATGATTTATAGTCCATAAGTTCTGTTGATAATGCTGACTTCCAACACCTGGTTACAATTCCTTCTTTCGTACACAATCCTGAAATTGGTCTTGTTCAAGCACAATGGGAACTCAGTAATTTTGCATTTCCCTTGACATTGAATTTACTAGGTGATAGATAATGAAAGGGTTAATTTGTTTTTATGTCTAATTCACGTGAGTGTATAATGACAAGAATTCAAGAAGTGTCATTGAACTTTCATTTTAAGGTGGAACAAGAAATTGGGTCTTTCGCATATGCCTTCTTCAGTTTCAATGGAACCGCAAGAGTATGTAGACTTACATCTATCAGCAAAGCGGAGGATGGAATGCACACACAAGCCGAGTTGGGGCATTTCAACACTTAGCCCTCCAAATAACACTATGTTTAGATTATCCATGACCTACAATCCGTCCAACTTCTTAAGATTAGGAAGTGTTCTTTTACAACACAATGATAAGCTAAACTTCTATAAGCTAGTCGTGGACCAATAGGAACGCGAGAACGTCATTTTTCAACAAAGAACCAAGGGAGAAAATAATAAAGACCATTAGCCACAGGCGAATATAAGAAGTCTACTACGTCACTCCTGACGCACACGATGACATCATGAGAATCACACGAAGCATGTGAAGATCAGTGCGATAATAACGCGACAACAAAAAGATAAGGCGATGGAATCGCCCTCTCAGATCCGATTTAAAGGGATTTATTAGTTGTCTTCCACTATGTACAACCCTTATAAAAGGCGCCAGAGGCTATTGTAAAAGAGAGAGACCTTTTTTGAGAGATTGTGTTAGGAATTTAAGAGAGAAAGTTGTTTGTTTTTCAAGTTAGGGTTTTCTCATATTGTATTTGGTTTTGTTTTCATGTTCTCAATGAAAATAACTTAGAGAATTTCTTATCATGTCTTAAATTTTCTTTAGATTATTATTACTTGGGTGTGACTATCAGTTTTTTGGTAGTTATGGTCTCGCCATATTTAAGAAAGTAAAGAGCGCAACAATTAGAAAGTATACGATGACCAGATAGCGACAAGGGTTGACGATGAAAGAAGTACGATAAAGAAGGATCACGATAAGAGTATGGATAAGACCACGATGACCAGTCAGACTCGGCACAAATATCTCGACGATGTAGACATGAAAAGCGTGATATCAATGCGATAAGATCATTGACCTGGTATTATGCGATAAGGAGACAGCAGAGCAAGGTTTTAGCCGAGCTTGTAGGGGAAGAAATTACTTTATTAACTGTCATCCAATATGTAAAAGACCTATATAAAGAGGATAGTGCAATGTAAAAGGTAATGAGATTTTATCTAGTCCAAGTGATAGGTGGGTGAGAAAAGTGATAAGAATGAATTAGGGTTTGTATTCTCTGAGGAATATCCCCATTTATCTATGTGTATAACAAAAATAATAAAAATGGCTTGAATTTTATCCTTTTTACTAGTTTTTGGGAAGTTGAGTGAGAATAATCATTTGGGTGTAGTCGTAGGATTACAGTAGCACTGCTCGAAGATAATATCATAAAGTTTCTATTACAATGAAAGTGCTCCCGAAATAAACAACCCTGCTGGATCATTTTTTATGTTTTTTAAGCAACACTGCTAGATTATTACACGGGTATGCTGTAACTAATACTAAGCATCTTAATCTCATATATAACCCACGAATTAGGTGGTACATGTTGACGTCCTTTGGAACCATACCTGAGATAAAAACATCAACATACATAACCGTAAGATTTCAAATTTTTGTGAGCAGAAAGTGACGATAAGCCTTAGAATGTCGGATACGATTTTTAAAAAAGTGTAAATGCGTACGCCAACAATGGTGGAATTGTGATCCTTCTTTTATCACCAACGCGCATACCTGAAAACCAAGGAAAAAAAATAAGAATATCTTAAAGCTTTTTTTCCTATCGGTCAAAATAAAAGTTGGTTTAACCGTTGTAATGAAGAAATTTTGCTAAGCACTGCCAATAAAGATACCATTAATCCCAATTTCCCATCCGGCAATAACCTCACCTGCTCCTGAAACCCAAACATGGATCAGTTAGAAGATTATTACATAGAAAAAATTTAGCATCATACATGTGAAGTTAGGATTAGATGAAGTAAATTAATAAGTACCTAATCTGAAATAAAAGGGTGTGTTTGAAATTATTGATTCAAATATATAGCCATTGGATTTCAATTGTCCAATGCAGGATACTGACACCTGAAGCAAAGTAAAAGTTATTCCGATCAATCGAAATTCTAGACTTCATAGATATGCAGGAAGAGACAGAGAGTGAGTTGCACCTTAGATCCCGGAATAGCTATCATGGTGCTAGGATGTTGGCCTTTTTCTAAATCCGCAATAATTAAACCGCTGGCCAGAGTTCGTACGTTTCCATTTATTTCAGCTTCATCAAACTCACTGTGATCATTAATCCTAATTTGTCCATGAGTACTCTTGGCAAGATGGAAACCAGAGAGATGCACATTGGTTGTCGTAGGACCGATGACTTCGAAAACAACATCCTCGTCCTCCTTGAATTCAACATCCATGGAACAAGATTCTTTTGTACGAGGTCTCAACGAGCACAAAAGAATTGGACTCCTGTTTCCTACTTTACATTGAACAACACTCCTCCCTTCGGAAAGACCAATACCTAATGTTGCCTACAACAATCCAAGTGAGACACTGAGATTAATTAACCAATAATGGAGACATAGCTTCCCCGAACAACCTTATTCAAGTATATATTCTATATATGATGAACTGGGAACAAACCTTGGAAATGCGCAACCTTCCTCGCGATTTTTCAAAGACGTGGGTGATGGGTTCTCCAGCAACTAATTCAATTCCTGAGATAACAGCAAACAAAAAGCCATATTCTCATTAATACTTTCAAAAATTAAACCAGAAAGGGAAATTCTCAAATAGTAACAATGAAACTAACCCCAGAAAGCCATTTGTTCAGCTAGCAAAATGTTGGGAGGCAGCTAGAGCAACGCATACTCACATACAGTGATACAGATATGCTTATAGACCAATTTTCAGGTTTCTATAGACAGGCCATTTTACATAATTTAGGTGCAATTAGAAAGCTGCTGGGGCCTGGCTAGACTGTTCGATGAAATAAATAATTGAGAAGAATTTTTTTTTTTTTTTCTTTATGTAGTTTTAGATGCTGTCTCCACTTCTTTTTTCAGCACATTTTATATGTCCAGGAAACTGTTCTTTTTTCTTTCATACTGCATGATTGTTCTTCTTGTTATTTTAATCTTGCTGACTACTCGATCCCTAATAGCTCCAATATGGCCAATGAACCACGTCACTCTAAAAATCCTGCATGCTTTTTCATTTAATATTCGCCCATTATTTGCTTTTTGTTTTCTGACAAAGATCAGCAAGGGCCCGAGACAGTAAACCAGAAAAAAACAAAAATAGGAAAAAACAACTTACTGTAGATCTTTTCGTAATGAACAGTAGAAAATCTGCCAACAGAATCTAGAGATTATAATACTGCCTGCCGATTCGTCCATCAAGTACCATGTATGCCGACAACAATTATAATTGTACTCCTATCCCCCCATCCTGGAATCAGACATACAAATACAGAAGGTTACTTTTTATACAGCAATTTTACGGGAATGGATGGGCTTCACTACTAAAAACAGGTCTCTATGGTAACATATTTTTGTTGCATCTGCAGTTTACTCCTCTTCCACTACACTTACATTTTTGTTGACTTCACAATCTGAATCCGATAATTAGGCTCACAGCTCACTGCTTAATGTGGAGCTGTGGTACGAGCTTATTGAATACTTAAGCTGCCATGGTTTTCTCGGCGCGCTGGACAGACATTTAAGTCAATGTGCAGATCCAAAATGATCCTACATTCCTAGCAGAGATGAGTTACTATTAACATCTGTGACTTCTTGCCTCTCCACGAAAATGCTAGATATCCCAACTCATATCCCCAAAATTGTCCACCATGAGGTGTCATGGTCTAATAACACACAAAAAGCCCCCCTGCTAATCTCAATCCAGGGATCAAGGATTAAGATCAATGCCACCTAGTGGGGATATGGGTGGGGAAGAGTGGCAGCTTCGGCCTCTCCAATTGTCATTGATACATGTGTGTCTCTGTCATTAGTCTAGTCTGTTTCTTTCTTTTTATTGGCCACCACCTCCGACTCTTACCCTTAGGAGGAGGGTTAGGGGCATCCCATTAGCATTTTCAGAGAACAGACTATTAGTTCGTACAGTCTGTATTCAGTCAAGATATTGTTTCTTGATGTTGTTTGGTGTAAATTTCAAAAACTGGTTATTTCACCGACGAAGAATTGAACAAGGTCGGTCTGGTTGGTGTAGCTGGTTATCACGTCAGTCTCACACGCTAAAGGTCCCCAGTTCGAACCTGGGATCAGACATGCAATTTATTTTTTTGGAACCAAAAATAAAAATAGAAATCCGCAAACAGTGGTTCGCAAAATGCATGTGTGCTTGATCATTCCATAGCAAGAACACTCGAGTCTGATATCTTTCTTTGCGATAAACTATTCACAACATTTTTAGAAATCATCTTTTCTGCATTACAATCTTTCTCTTCCATTCAAAAACAACATTCCTAGAAATTACTTTACAGGCAGAGATGAAACTTGGGATGGCTCTATTATGCCAGAGCTAAATTTATGGATTTCACTTTTAAAGGAAGATTTTGTACCCTATTTTGGATTCAAATCCGTATGAAAATTTTAACAGTGGATGTGAATATGAGAAATAGCACAAGAATAATATTTTTTTAGTCCACTTCAACATTGGATCCTTGCTCGTCGCTGAACAGTGGGGGTACACTGTTACTAATAGAAAGCAACTTAATAGTATATTCAACCCATGACTCCGGCGGTACATTTTTGCGTCCTTGAGGACCATACCTGAAATAAAAAACAAGAGGATCAGAATACATGCAAGTAAGTATACATTGCCTTAGAATGTTGTTAATTATGATTT
Organism: Papaver bracteatum; assembly: GCA_023529315.1. Classification (NCBI taxonomy): domain Eukaryota; kingdom Viridiplantae; phylum Streptophyta; class Magnoliopsida; order Ranunculales; family Papaveraceae; genus Papaver; species Papaver bracteatum. Next base: position 207,149 of record JAJJWX010002613.1, read on the forward strand.
AGCATAAACGTGATCAGAATACATACGCCATAGATGGTGGAATCGTAATCTTTCTTTTGTCACCAACGCGCATACCTGGTGATTAAACATAGACGACATAAGATTTTTTGTCTTTTTGATCAGTTATTTGAAGAAAAGAATTTTTCTAGCTCTACCGAGATAATTACCAGTAATGCCAATTTCCAATCCTGCGATAACTGCATCTGTCCCTGAAACCCAAGATATGAATCCATTAGATGTTGAAATAGACGGCATTTAACACTATGCATGTGAAACTTTAATTTGGTGCACTAAATTAGTACCTAATCTGAAATAGAAAGGTGAGCTGGAATTCCTTGACTCAAATATATAGCCGGTGAACTTCAATTTTCCAACGTACGATACCGACACCTGAAGCGAGGTGACCCCAAGAGTTCAAACAATAATTCCATTTTCACAACAAAAAACAACAGAAAATAGCCTAGTTAGAGATGGTATATCTGTTGTACCATAGATCCAGGACTAGCAATCATGGTGCTAGAATGTTGGCTTTTTTCTAAATCCTCAATAATTAAACCGCTGGGAAATGTTTTTACACGTCCATTTACTCCGGCTTCATCATCTTCAGCCTTCTTCACTTCGTTCGAATCACTGTGATCATTGTCCAGGAGCATTTACTTAGTAACAAGAAAAGTTTTTAGCACCCGGTGCACCGGAATAGCTTTAGTTAATAAAAAGTCCTTACCTTTCTTCACCGTTATTATTGGAAAGATAAAACCCGGCGAGATGCACACTGGTCGTTGTAGGACCTATAGCCTCAAATATAACTTTCTCTTCCTCCTTGAATTCAATATCAACAGAACATGTTTCGTTGTTGTAAGGCCTCAATGAGCACAAAAGAATCGGACTCTTGTCTCCTATTTTACATTGAACTACACTCCTCCCTTCGGCAAGACCAACGCCTAGTGTTGCCTGCAACAATCAAATGGAGACTCAGTATATATACATTACAAAAGAAAGCAAACCACACCAAAAGTAAAGCAGCATGGTACGATTTAGAAACAGAAACAAACCTTGCATATGCGTAACCTTCCTCGCGATTTTTCGAAGACGTGGGTAACAGGTTCTCCAGCAAGTAATTCAGTTCCTGAGATAATAACAAAAACCAAAATCAAGAATGAAGGAAAATGATATGTATATCGAAAGTCAGAATAGCAGAATGATAGAACTAACCCCAGAAAGCCATTTCTTCGGAGCTAGAAAACAATTCTATTTCCGGAAGTGAAGCAGTCTAAATTCATTCGATACTAGACCGTACGTAGAAGAAGAATGTAGTGCTAGAGCCAGAGAATGCTTCATCACATAGAAGAATATGTTTATAGATAACCCAAGTTGCAATAATGTAGGTAGGCCGTAGGTGCAATTAAAAGGTTGATGGTGCGACTATTGAAAATCACAAAATAATAATTGAGAAGAAAAGAAGATATTCTTTTTGGGTCCTTGGAATTTTTTCCTTTTTTTTTTTCCTTTCTTTTTCCCTTGGAAGGATCAAATATTCCCAAGGACAACATGTCAAGTCCAATCTTTATAATCTGTGTTATTTTATGGCTGGCCTATTTTATATTAAAATTTCCAGTTCAGCAACCAGCTAGTGTGCCCCAATATGTCCACGTCTACCTGTCGACGAAAAGCAACTATTCATCCTTGTTCGAATGCACGTTTGCTCGCCAACGACAAGAAAAACCTACAGCAGATTTATTTTTCCAGCTGCATAAACTGTGCAACGGTGAAATCTCTGAAAATGAAAACGTATGCTACATTAAAGAGTTGATTCTAGACAGTAATCACTAATCACTCTTTTTTTTATCACTTTTACCATCTAAATAACTGTTATCCATTACCACCATCTCAAAAGTGAAATTGTGGTAAATTTGGGTTGCATGTAAATTGTTACCACTGTATGGCACTGCAAACGATATGGGCTTACAACCACCAGTATGGTGTTCCTTCCTCACTACAAAATGTTCTTATAAGAATTGTCATGCATAGCCTAATGTGCGATTTACTTCACCGGTCTTCATTTTCCTCATAGAGATGCTCCAATGCCAATGGGCTCATTCACATAATTGAAGCGAGTAATGTCATCACCAGGATCACAGGTGCAAACACAGGTTGCCAGTGTCAATACTCAAAAGGCTCTATAAGGCCTCTTCCTATGCACATGTCAAAACATGATATTTGGCATATATGCACCCACTATGGGTATGCCAAACTGCCAAACTCATATGCCAATATGTTATTTCTGGCATATAGGCATACACGACAGAGTTTCCAGCGAGCGATAGAGTCTTCGTCGCTCGATGGTCAAAAAATCGCTTGTTAGTCTTCAAATCACCAGCGACAGTCAAGCTATCGCTCGCTAGTATGATAATCGCTTATCAGATCTTCATCTAACGGCTACAATTTCCCCCTACCTGATTTCAACCAATTCCAACCCAACTTCAAATTCATTTCACCATGCATAGTGCATAACCGAAGCGGATTTGACTACAGAGGAAACAACATGGATCATGATAGCGTATTTCCACATACCCACTCAGAGAAAAGTGGATGACCCATTGATAGTTGTGGTATAACTTCTTAGTAAGGATGTATTTATTATCCGTGTTACAAAATCGACTCTGAGCGACTCCTCGCTCAAATTCATCTTTTCTTTTTCTTTTTTTATTGGTTTAATTCGCTACTATCAAGGTGAATTTTTAATGAAATGTAAATCTGGTTTCAATCTGAATATTAATTTAAAAGATAGTTTCCATTAATCTAAAAAAACGAAATTACATTTCACATTTCAACTAAAAGAAAATGTTTTAACTACTCATTTCCTTGTTCGTTTCCTTGTCCATTTTCTCCCTGACCAAAGATCCAATTGCCTGCATTTTCTGGATCCATAGAGTTGTTCAACAAACTAGTTAAGGTGCCGGTTTGAGACTGACTTGGTGGTTGAGTCTCATCCGAATCACCATAACCTTGATAAGCAATGGGAGTACGGGGTATGGGAACATTATACAAATCTTGAAATACGTGTGATTGATATTTTTGCTGGAATGGTTGAAATGTTGATGAGGTTGAGGCAATTGGGGTATACAGATTCGTTTTCCAAACTACTTCCATGTTCACACCACCACCTGGAGTCAGTATGTCAGTTTGCAAATGACTAAACATACGTGTAGGAGTTGTGTCCATGCCAATGTTTTCTTCAACACCATGTATTGCTTGACTTTCTAACACCATGTTTGGAGTTGAATTTTCTGGTACCTCCTCCATATGACGACGTCTCAATCTTCTTTCACCACTTTGCTGACTTCCACGACTTTGATGACTTCCACGACTTTGCTGACTTTGACGACTTTGTTGACTTCCACTGGGACTCATTCCTCAACCAGCTCCAACACTGGGACTCATTCCTCTACCAGCTCAAACACTGGGACTCAATCCTCTACCAGCTCCAACACTGGGACTCATGTCATACATCATGCTTTCCATCAATCTTTGCATCTGTTCCAAGTGCATATTCTGAATTCCCTGAATAAGAGCATCATAATCGTTACATCGGGTCTGATACTCCAACTCTGTAGCATTGACCCTGAGGCATGGATAAGTCCGAGTAGGTGCACTAGAAATAATTGGATAAGTAACAATCTCTCCAGATGTGCTGGATATAGTCTTTACTTCCCAAGAAAATGGTGGCATGTATGACGATGAACTTTGAGAAGGATATGCAAGTACGTCACCCGTCTCTGGTGGAGGTTGGGAAGGAAGAAATTCATTGTCAAGTGGCAACCTACCTAAAGCTGGGAAATCCATCTGACCCAAACTTTACGGTTGCATAGAAATATTTGACTTGAAAATAGTATTAAACCAAGATAGGTACTAATTTATGTCCATCGGCTCCTGGATCAATTCATCAGCTTCTTGCCAACGATGACCTTCCCTTATCAATTTGAAGTAATCGTCTGCTGTGAAACATCATCTTGGGATAAGGGTTGACAGCTATCACTGATCTCCCTTGCAACAGAAGAAGTTGTCTTTCACCATAATACTAAACACCCTTCTCAGAAATAGGGTTGTATAACACCATCCTTCTAAGGCTTAACTCTACCATTGTCTGACCTAGTTCTTTTTGGAACTCATGTACTGCTTCATATGGCTGTGAGATAAGGTTATGGCTTGTTCTACTCAACTGCTGAATCTTATGAACAATAGCAGCATGTTGACCATCTTCAGTCTGTGCAGCTTCCCAATTCTCAGAATCATACTTCCGTATGATCGGAAATACATTCGTATAATTCTTAAGACAAGGTTCCGAAACACGAAAATATGTATACCACCAATACTGAAAATAATAACATTCAGCAGGTTAATAAATTTTCCATATTAAAATGACAAATAAATACATAATGTGAAAAAGATTGGTTCTTACCTCCAGAACTCCCCAAAAAGCATTAAAACTATCTTTATCACACGTCGAGTTATCACTTAGGGCAATGTAAATCTCTGATAAAATCGCAGTCCCCCAATCATATGTTGGTGCTTGCTCTAAATCTTCTAATGCTTCGAGAAACCCAATTAACACTACTGAGCTAGCATTTGGAAACAGACATTGGCCCAGTGTCCACAATACAAACAGACGTTCTAGCTCTTTAAAATGGTCGGAGATTAAATATTGATTACCAGCTGCCCTGTTTTCATTCATTCTTACATCATAACGCTGGAAAAAACTTTTCAACCCAGAAACCTTCAACCCATACGCTTTTAATTGTCTATGTGTAGGATTTCCTCCTAAATCATTTGAGTATAAAGGAAGTCTTTCTTTCCATCTATCTTCTGATAACCACTTTAGTCTATCAAATACAACCTAGAAACCACATGACTCAAGGTGTTCAAGTTATATTAGAACGATGGTGGAAGACTACAAACACGTTCTTTTTCAAGGACTTTGAATGCGGTAAGTCAGTCTTTTCTAGAACGTGTTTGATGTCGCCAAGGATATCTTCTCACTCTCTCTTGAACATCAGGAGGAAGTAATTGAAAAATTGTACGTAACTCAGTCCATCCACCTCTTAGATGTATAGTGTTACATCACCCCTCATTATCAGAAAGGTGATTAGAGAATACACCTTCACCGGCTACTAGTCTAACATTATTAAACTCATAATTTGTATCCACAACAAAACTTACTCCGCTGCCTGGGGTACTAGTAGATACTTTCCCTTTTTTGTTTCTTTTTTTTCTCTCCATATCTGTTTAAGATAATCGTTTTAGAACAAAAGTTTAAAGAAAATCAGTGGTTTTCAGAAGAAGAATTGAGAAGAGTTTAGAAGAGGTGGGAGTATAGTTGTGGTATTTATAGGCGTCAGAAACTCGAACGGTGGCGATATTGATTATATCGCCAGCGATATAGTGAATTTCGAGCAATATTGACAATATCGCCAGCGATAAAGTCTTTATCGCTGGAGATATTATGAATATCGCTCGCTAGGAATTCGATCACTCAGTGGTTTCTCCATAGTGGCGCAAATGGTTTGGCATGCCAAACACCATTTTTTTGGCATGTGCATTCTATCGGGGTACACTTTTCGCCATGCGCGCTCATTCTGAATCTGATAAACAACATGAGAAGCTGAGCTTGCCAATCTCTGGTATCCTAAGGTTTCAATTATTAGTACACTCATTTTGAAGATCACAATATAAGTAATTGAGACGAAAAGAAGATTTTCATCTTGGATCCTCTGGGTTCTCTCTACTTTTTTACTCTTGAACTTTTGTTTTCTTCTTTTTTCTTTTTGAGGATCAAATTTGGCCACCAGACCACAAAACTTTAATCCAACATTTATAATCTCTACCACTTTATTCTAAAATTGTCATTTTCAGCAATTATTGTACCTTATATGTCCAAGTCTGCTTCTGCTTGCAACTATTGGTAAAGGTTTATTATTCATATGCAGGTTTGCTTGCCAACGACAAGAAAAATAAAAACCTACAGCACATTTGTTTTTCCAGCTGCATAATTCATAAACCATGTAGCCAGAGGATCTCCAAAGATGCATCACTATCACCTAAATAGCTGTTAGCCACAACAAATTGGAATGCTTTATTGAGCATAATCATTCCATATAGGAACATAGTTTGTTTGTTTTAAGCTAATAGAGGAACATAGTTAGTATATAACCTTCTACGATCATAAGAAGCAGAGCTCACAAAACTAAAACTATACAGTTTCGATCAAACTGCAACAAAGATTGCACAAGCTGTTATTTGCAAACAAGTATCAACAATGTTGCTTCTTCAAATTCAAGCCCAGGACACAGTTAACAAAAACAACTTCCGTAATAGTTATATTACTTACACAGTAAACAGTAGGCCTTAAACCAATCTAGCATTACCGTAGAATTTTAAGCATCTCAATCTCAAATACAACCTCCGAGTCTGGTGGTACACTTTCACGTCCTTTAGACCCATACCTGAAATAGGGAACACCGAATATGAACATAAACATACATGAGGAAAACAAAAAGGGATATGTTCTGCTTTCCGTAAAAAACAGTGTTTGCCACAGTGTTGGTTTGTGATTTTGATATATAAGAGTTGAATATAGCAATACATACGCCAAAGATGGTGGAATTGTGAGCCTTCTTTTGTCCCCAATGCGCATACCTGATGGTTAACAGAAACAATTGTTTTTACTTTACTTTCTCAATCAGTTGAAGTAAGAAAATTTGTTCAGCGATAGATATACCATTTATCCCAATATCCCAACCCTTGATAACTTCTCCTGCCCCTGAAACCCGAAATATGGATCGATTAGGAGTTAAAACAAAGAGCATATAGCATCATATGTGAAGTTCAAATTGGGTGCAACAGATGAATACCTAATTTGAACAAAAATGGTGGTTTGGAGAAACTTGAATCAAAAACTAAGCCGTTGGACTTCAATATTCCAACATAAGATATCAACACCTGCAGGCCGATAAAGTTATTAAAGTCGATCAACCTTAAGAGTTCAAGCATTCCATTTTCACACAAGTGGGCTATAAATTCAAACGAAAAAAAAGTTATTAAGGTTACATATATACATGGAGAGAGAGAGAGAGAGATGTACCGTAGATCCAGGAGTAGCCAGTATGCTGACACGTTCTGGATTCAGTACCAAGTCTTCAATAACCAAACCATTAGAAAATTTTCGTACACGTCCATTTACTTCAGCTCCATTGTCTACAGTCTTTTTCATATTGTTAAACTCACAATGATCACTGTTCAGCATCATGCATAATTAGCAACGAGACAAAAATTCGAACAATCAAATGCTGTAATGACATTTCTTTCCTTTTTTTTTTTTTTCTCAAAACAACAATTCTCCTATAGTAGAATCCCCTAGATATCTCCTGATAAGAATATGTGCCGAGATATCAAAGCCTCATGGAGGGTCAGGAGGGGACTTGTTTCTGAGGTCACATAAATTCTTAAGCTAGAGGGAATTACCAACTACTTACGGGATACCACCTCCCAAGTCCCAATTATGCATCTGCAGGCACCATGGGTTACTAGTGGACCTCAGGAAACAACATATATACTCTGAACCAAAACCAATTCAATTCAGGTACTAAATAGGCAAGATATATATAACAACGAGTGTCTAAACTGTAGAAGAATTAACCATTTGTAGGGATTAGCTTGCACAATAATGGCACAATTGAAATAAGTTGACCTTTAGTTAATTTTCAGTTGTTTTGACACTCTTTTTCATTTAAGCAATGATCAATATGTAAATGCAACTACAGAATGTGAAATTTCTTACCTTTGTCCATTGTCTCCATAATGACTATTGGCAAGATAAAAACCAGCAAGATGCACACTAGTCGTGGCAGGACCAATAACTTCAAAAACAACATCCTCATCCTCGTTAAATTCAACATCAATCGAACTCGATTCTTTAACACGAGGCCGCAACGAGCACAAAAGAATTGGGCATTTATCTCCTACTTTACATTGAACAATACTCCTCTCTTCTGTATGATCATCTATCCCTAATATTGCCTGCAACCATTAACATCAAATTAATCCATCCAATCTTATTAGGGTTTTCATATGAATTGGGTATTGCACAGGATTCTAAAGAACAAACCTTAGAAATACGTAATCTTCCTCGGGATTTATCAAAGACAAGGGTGTATGGTTTTTCTGGCACTAATTCAATTCCTGATAAAATAACAAACAAAAGATTACTAAAGAAATAACAATAATCCAAAAATAATCCAAAAAAAGATTACCTCAAAAAAAAAAAACAATAATCCAAAAATACAGATTATTTACATCAAGGGTTTACAATATTTACTAGAAAATTAAGGAAACGAGAATTCTGAAATAAGATAGTAAAACATTCGGAGACCAGAAAACTAACCCCAAAAAGCCATTAACTTCTGCTACAGAACAAAAAGAGTAAAGTAGAATAGAATATAAGTTTATACCGTAGAAGAAGTTTACGGCTGTTCCTACGGCGTATCGGGTTTGGTAATATTTCTCTTTTTGTTTTGTTTGTTGGGTTTTTACCCTATCATTTTTAGGGACCACTGGAAAAGAATTATGGGCTACCTTTTTATTCTCATCCATCTAAGAGGGTTAAGGGGTGTCTTAAAAATAGAAAATTATCTATATTATCATTCACTTTTATGCTAAATCTAAACTTATATTTTTTATTTTCATAATCATATCATTCTTCTTCTTCTCTTTTCTGCCCATTGAAAAAAAAAAATCATCATTTTAATTTTTATTGAAAACAATGATCGTCGATCAAACAAATGTTATGATTGATTGTTTAAAATTAAAACCCAAAATTCATTAAAATCTTAAATTTGAAACTTAGAACATCAAATAAAAAAAAAGAGTTCAACAAACAAAACGAATAGATGATAGTAGTTGTGATTCAAAATTAGGATTTGATTACTTGAAATCAAAAAAATTATCCAAAAATTTTCTTGGATTTACAGTAATAGAAACATAATCCATAGATAACAATCTATTTTACCTACCGGTTATGGTTGATGTTCTTGGATTTACACTAGCAGAAACATAATCGGTAGATAATAATCTACTTTATCAACCATAATCGGTAGGTAAGAACATCAACCATAATCGGTAGGTAAATTGATCGTTATCTATCGATTCTTCTTGATTCAAAAAAATCAATTTCTCTGTAATAAAAGATATGCACAATCGGTAGATAATGAATACCATTAACTACCGATTGTGAAAGTAGAAAATTTCGAAATTTTATTAAGTTTTTAAAATTTGAATTTGGGGACATGAACACAATCGGTAGATAATAAGCATCACTTATTAACACAGTTTACTATCGATTATGGTAGTGCTAAAATTCGAAAATTGAGTATATTCAGAGGTTAAAGTAACACACTTTACTACCGATTATGGTAGTACCAAAGTTCGAAAATTTTAGGATTTTGGCAAAATCTCATTTTAGGGCCAATATACATTCAGAAATTAAATTTACTACCGATTATGGTAGTGTTAAAATTTGAAAATTGAGTATATTCGGAGGTTAAAGTAACACACTTTACTACCAATTATGGTAGTACCAAAGTTCGAAAATTTTAGGATTTTGGCAAAATCTCATTTTGGGGCCAATATACATTCGGAAGTTTTTTTTTTTTTTTTTTTTTTTGATTCAAAAAGTTGTTTTATTGAGAAGAGTTATAAATGAGCAGTTACATCTGGTTTATCCTTACAAATCCAGCTACTTATATCTGCTGGGTAATTCTCATAAAGCTCAAAACTAGAGTTACCAGATCTGGCTTTCTTGGCTATACCATCTGCTGCACTATTTTTATCTCTAAGAACTGAACAACAAGACCACTGAGGGTTATTATGAAAGAAATACTTAATGTCTAAAATGTAAGAATGATTAATCCAATGAATACAAGGAGTATTGTCCTTGATAGATTTGATTAGAAGCTCATTTTCTGACTCGAATACGACTCTTTCCAACTTCAAAGAAGTAGCCCATTCCACTGCAGCTTTCATTGCAATGCATTCCAACTGCTCAACCTCATGATCCAAACTTAACTTTGTCCCAACGGGTTTTCCTTTAACTCTAGAGCACTCACCTGCAAAATTACGAACTATTAGACCAATGGCAGCCTCATTAGTTTCCTTTTTAAAGGAAGCATCCATATTTATTTTCATAAAATTTCTATCAGGAGGTTCCCAGTTATGTGTAGAAATTGATTTCTGAATAACCTGCACATTAGTAGTTTGTGTTGTAGCAAAACAGCATTGGTTAACAAGATGCTTAATTCTTTCTATAGTAGAAATACTACCAATTATGGTAGTGATAAAATTCGAAGATTGAGTATATTCGGAGATTAAAGTAACACACTTTACTACCGATTATGGTAGTACCAAAGTTCGAAAATTTTAGGATTTTGGCAAAATCTCATTTTGGGGCCAATATACACTCGGAAGTTAAATTTACTACCAATTATGGTAGTGCTAAAATTCGAAAAATTAAGTATATTCGGAGGTTAAAGTAACACACTTTACTACAGATTATGGTAGTACGAAAGTTCGAAAATTTTAGGATTTTGGCAAAATCTCATTTTGGGGTCAATATACATTCGGAAGTTAAATTTACTACCGATTATGGTAGTGCTAAAATTCGAAAATTGAATACATTTGGAGGTTAAAGTTACACACTTTACTACCGATTGTGGAAGGGCAATTTTACCATTACGAAATACGCGAGATAAAGGCTAGCTTCAATTACGTTTGGGTGACCCTATTTTGTCTTATTGTTGGCCTCTAATCCCTTTTGCGTGGCCCCTAAAAATGCTAGGTTTTTTAGGTAAAAGAACTTAAAAATAAAGAATAACTCTACTTGTTATACAGAGAAAAGTCCCGAAATTTATAACGATTCTCGCACATGGTAGGGCCCACTTCTGCACATACTAATCACAATGCTAAGAATGCAATGTGTGAGACTTCCTCCTCAGATAAATCTGCCCAACGAGTTCCTTTCAAAGAGCCAGGAGTCTCAATATAAACAACATTACTATCAGGAGTAGTAGTAACATGAAATCTTTCGTATGCAACCTTTGTTGCTAATTCTTCAACGGCTTGATTAGCCAGTTGAAGCGTTATTTGTTCAACAAATGCAAGTTGAGCACATTGAAATTGAGCATACCCATTATGACTGTAGCTTCGTCTCTATCTACAGACTTGGGATACAACATTGGATAAATCATATTATTAACCAATTCACTATGTAAAAGTAAATTTGGAATCCCTACATGACAGTCATATACATGGAAGCTGTTTAACCGTTTCACAATACCATTAATAGAAATTATCGGTTCAGGTGTGCCAGTGACAGCGTGAACACTAAGTGTTATATGTTTTTCTTGCGTAAACACTCAAGACTGCTAGCATCAATATAGTCTTGTCATTATTTCATGCATAAACACTCAAGACTACTTCTTCCATAACGCCAGAACCTCCTTCCTTCTATGGTATCCGCACAGATAGCGTTCCACTTTTCCTCGCTATAAAATCTCATAAATAATTTGATTTCTCTCCCACTTGGACAGGTTTTTCAGTGTGCTTATCTTCATGGTCAATAGAAAGAACCTCGTCAGTTTTCCTTCTCTTACATTTCCCAAGGGCAATGATCAATGGTTTTGCAATATGTGCAAAATGCATGATGGAGTTTTCTCATACATCAGTGGAGCAAAAATAAAAATAAAAAATAAATATACCCTTCACGCTCGGTTAACAGTTATTTTTCTTAAAAGTTTTGATATATCAACTTCAACAAGTAATTGAGCGTAATGACCAAAACTTATGACTAAGAGTTACATCATCAACATGCATATGATCACAAAGGGCATTTGAAATTCCAAATAATGTTTGCAACCTCCAATATTTAAGCCCTAAACCATAAATCCTTAACAATCCACAGATCTAGTGCAGGACTGTGTTTTTTTATGTAGATTGGTACCGACCCTTGCAAAACTGGTACCGGATTTAGTAATCGTGATTTTATCCATTTTGTTTAAACCATGGACTTGTCTTACATGTTGAGTCATCAACGATTTTAACTTTCTAAAACGAAGGTATATCTAGGATTTTTGGGCCCACTTGGGAGCGGATTTTGAGATTTCTAAAATGACGGTATATCTTGGATTTTTGTTACTCATTATCATAATTTAATACTTTATTTCTTTCAAAAATCTTTCCATTAATGGAATAAAAATTAATTTACTGCATGATCAAGGGGTATTACTATTAATTGTACCAATTAAAACAAAATATGATTCTCTATTCATATTGAATTTATTATTTAGATCTTTCTCTCTTTTTCTTAAACTATATAAATGGTACAAGAAGATTGAAGTATGAAGAATCCATAAGTTCAATTTGTTAAGTAACACTAGCAAAAAATATTGTTTGTAGTTTTAAATCTGAAGTATACGTAATCTTCTTCTTCTTTTTCATCTTGTTTTAAATGGGTCATCAGAATCCTTACGCCAAAATAGATGTAGTTTTATCACGAAGACATGTGAAAGTGAAAGTGCATAATTATATATCAAAAGAGATGTCATTTTATAACAAAGACATGTGAAAGTGCATAATTATCTATCACAGTGAATGATTAACAATATCTTCCTAACAACAACCAACGAAACCCAAATGGAGTCAGCCATCAATATAATAAGCTTGTTAAAATGACATGATTGGAATGAGAGATCAATCACATGGGAACATGTTGAGAATGTACAAGAATTAGTTGATGAATTTGAAAAAATATACTTTCAAACTTTCACTATCCTTGGATTGGATTGTAGTATAGGAACTTGCTCATATTTGATTGCTTGTTTTGTTTTTGGCATTAAAAGCTTACTTTTAGGAAAGAGAAAGAGGAAGCGGAAGGGTACAGTTCGTGATAGAGTTACAAGTAAATAATTTCATGTATAGGGAAAAGGGAATGAGACGAATGAATTAGGTCATGAGGTACCGAAAGAGGATGTAGGCATTGCTACCCAACAACAAATTCAGATTAACAATGTTTTTTCAAACTCTGTGAGCTAAGAGATATAAACTCCAAAAACAACTTAAATTCTCATGAAAAATTGAAGAAAAGGTTTCTGGAGATATAAGGACTTCTGGTTACATGGTAAAAGAAGGTCATAGAGCAGTTGGGCCTCCAAAAAGTAGATTTTGATAAAAATTTATACACAGAGTAATCCTAATCTTCTAAAATCTCTAGGTTGTTTTAAAATATATGTGACTATAAAAAGAAACTACACTTGATTTGAAGTCTATTATAAATCAGTGAAAAAAGGGAAAAATCAGGCTGGAGGAAAGAAACTTATTACGGAGAATCCAGAATAGCTAACAAAATTTTACTGTAATATTTCAATTTTAAAATGCCAGAGATAATGAAAAATACAATTTTTGAACATATGACTGGTAATATAAAAGAAAATGAAGATAATAAATTTTTTCAACATTGTTAATGGGGTAGCAATCTATAAGTGAAGGATGTTTTGTCTTTTACGGATTTTGGGTACCTCCAAGAAAATCTGAACCCTTATTAACATCTATCAACAAGTATGGATGATGATTTCAATGATGCCTATTAAGAGATGTTTTATCAAAATTAAAAGACAGTTTAGATGTTTGTGTGAGTTTTGGCTAGTATTGCGGGGAATATGCTTTAAAAACAATTGTCATGATATTTTCTAATAATTTAATAAATGATTTTGCGAAAAGAAAAGTTTTATGCTTAATAAAATGAAGTTTTCAAGTCACTAAGCGCGAAGTCCCTTCTTTTATGAAAAGAAAATATCATTAAAAAGAAAAAATGGAAGCCTTCAGAAGAAGGAAAATGAGATCTCTTACTTTAGAAAACTAATAAAACAAACCGCAAGAAATGAAATCAAACTTAAAATAACAAATAAGACAATTAATGGGGATTCAATATGAAAATAGATCCTCAATTGAAGATCCACACATGAAAAGTGAGCATCATTTCCTTATAAAGACCTTGACCCAAGCTAATGTTGTAAACTTAATTTTCATTGCTATGTATTTTTGTTAGAGCACTGCTCAGTCGAACTCGCAAGTTTTGCTATCTCAAGCTTGTTGTCAATGTTAGATGCACAAAATTATGAATTCCTAGTCTACTAAAGTCAAGTCTCAGAGTATGGTAGATGAGTATCAAATATCATTGAATGACCCTCGAAGATTGAAGACTGGAGGTCAAATGAAGACAGTTGAAGAACTACATCGACAAAGAGGTATGTGACGACTGAACCATCCTATTTACTCACGGCATTTTCCATTGTATCTTTTGAGACAATGTCGTGTGGTTAGTTATATTACAATGAGGAAATTTTGAGTCAAGCTTGTCTTGATAAATCTTTCAAAATATGATTCAAGCAATAGATGTTCATAGATCCTTAACAATCTTGGTTAAGAACAATTTATTGTTCATGAACTATTATTGCTTCAAGTTGATCATTTGGAAATTTCCCAAGCAATGATATCCATTATCTATGTCTATTGGGTATGTTTCACATTGTTTGAAGAGAGTTTTCAAAACTACTAGAATTCTAGATGTAGGTACACATACCCAGTGCATGTACCTAGAAATCTGAGTTCCGGAACAAGGCAGGTACGCATACCCAGTACTCATATCCCAGGGTCCTGAGTTCGTGAATGGAGGGGTACGCATAGCCAGTACGCGTACCCCAAGGATCTGAGTTCGTGAATGGATAAGGGTACGTATATCTAGTATGCGTACCCCAGTAACCTGAGTTAACAGACTGGTCTATAGGTATGCACACCCTTACACATACCTACCCATTATCTAACCAAGCATATGCTCATAAACTATTTCACAATACGTTTGGCATTGCTATTAATGAATATGATTTATGATTATAAGTTCATAAGTCATATTTGTCATGAACTCTAATTGTACATGGTTCCATAACCATGAACTATAGTGTATATTCTTCTGTGTAATTTCAAGGCGAACTTCTCACATGTTTACATTAATTCTTAACAAGAATTTCATCTAAACTGAGAAAACGTTTGCTTGAATCTCAATTTACCTTAGCTTGAATTCAAAGCTACCTAGAGCATTGAAATTCTATAAATAGAGATGCTCTTGCAACCAGAATTCTAAATACCTGACACTTTTGTGTCCTAGTTGCTTGCTAGAGTCATCCTCTATTAACCTAAGTTTCCTAAGTGACTTGAAGACTTCACTTAAATATTCGTGAAGTCAGGTCCGTAGTGAAAGTTTTATATATAAATACTAATCACTAAAGGTAGGAGATAAAGTTGAAGAACAATATACCCAGACTGACGGTAAAAAATATGAAGAATAAGAATTGAACCTTTTTGTGTGTGTGTTATCCCACTTTCGTTCAAAAATATGTTGGCAAGATCTTGACGGTCAGGTTAATTAAGAAGATCAGCTTGCACATGATAGGTACACTATCCATGTATATCTTTTTTATTTCCAAACATGTTGTTTGTTTTTTCGTGCTTGATATCATCTTTTATTTTCATATTGACTGTTTGTGGTGTATTCTCAATTCCTATTTATTTGATTATGTTTGTCTTTTTAGGGATGAGATCAAAGTGCGGTTCAACAAATTTATCACTACACATTTTGGCAGGATGGTAAAAACCCTTGTCTGGATGAATCTATATATGCAATATCTTACTCCTTATCCATTTATTGATATGATATTGAAAGGTGAAGATGGCTTTGAAATACACATAGTTCAACATAGTGTTTGGCATGAAAAATAAAATGGATGTAATACAATGATGAAATTATAATTTTAAAATCTAATTATAAAAAAGATAAGTATAATTATAATAAATAAAATGTAAGAATATCATTAAAAAATTGGATTAATTGGGTTTTGGTACTTACATATTGTACAATTTTAATATTTCTACAATTTGTTCAGATTAATGATTGGTGAAAAAGTGTGGGTCTAACAACCACACCCAATATTTCGTTTAGGCAATCTGTATGGACAAACTCCTATATAATTCCAAGACAGTCAACTAGACAGTCAGACTCAATCAATGGAAATATATCCAAGAGTTGCCTCTCTGTTTCACAATGTAATCAGCAAATCAAACATATAGATATCCGCGAGCCTGATTATTATGTGAAACAACTTGAATGGTACCATAGACCAATATTCAAGTGTCAATCAATTTATATCAACAACCAAAGGTTGGATTATCCAATTAATTGAACTACGCACAACCTGTGATATTTCAATCATATAATCAAATATAATGCGGAAAAGAAATAACACAGACACCAGAAATTTTGTTAACGAGGAAACTGTAAATACAGAAAAACCCCGGGACCTAGTCCATATTTGAACATCATACTGTATTAAGACACTACAGATACTAATTTACTCCATGTTAACTTCGTCCTGGAATGTAGTTGAGACCTAACCAATCTCACACTGATTAAGGTACGGTCGCGTTCCTTACGCCTTTGAATTCCAGCAGGACTCTATACACTTGATTCCCTTAGCTGATCTCACCCACAACTAAGAGTTGATACGACCCAAAGTCGAAGACTTGATAAACCAATCTGTCTCACACAAAAAAATCTATTGAATAGATAAATATTTTTCCCACGGAAATACCTACGAGTTTTTGTTCTGTCTTTTGATAAATTAAGGTGAACATGAACCAATTGATATACCAGACTTATATTCTCGGATAACTGTCTGGAAATATCAATCACCTCATAATAATATTAATCGTATGGTAGCAAAATAAGATATTGTGGAATCACAAACGATGAGATGAAAATGTTTGTGACTACTTTTTATCTTGCCTATCGTAGATTCAATCTCGAGCAAATCTTAGAGAAGATAGTACTCAATACGATAGAATAAAGCAAGATCAAAACACGCAACTATAGAAAAAAATAGTTGGGTCTGGCTTCACAATCCTAATAAAGTATTTAGGTCATTAACCTATAATGGTTTTAGAAAAACCTTGGTCGAAGAAAATCTACTCTAGTCGCAACTAGTACACACAGGAGGTGTGGGGATTAAGTTTCCTAGGTGCTAGAGTTATCCCTTATATAGTCTTCAAATTAGGGTTGGCAATTATTGTTACCTTGGTAATAAAGCATTCAATATTCACTGTTAGATGAAAACTTTTTTAGACTCGATCTAATATCTTTCAACCGTTAGATCGAACTTAGCTTGTTACACAAAAACGAAGAGTGACTTCATTCAAATATGGGTAACCATACCTAAATGTGTACACCTTGTTGGCTCAACAGTATTTAACCTAAGTCAGCCATATGAACACTTTCATATCAACCTTGTTCATCTCAATCATAACTAGTTCAAATGGCTCAAATGAAACTAGTTATAGAGTTGTTCAATTGTTTATATTCTCATAGAAGTATACAAGACACAATTGAAGTAAAATCGATTGTGATTTACTCGAATTAATTCATGAACATTATAGACATGGTTTGCAAAAGATTGCATTCCTTAATTTATAAATATATTAGTTCATGAACAAACCGATTTTAAAACATAACCTACTCAAGTATGCAAACGGGTACGCATACCTAAATAACCGGACTTGGTCTGGGTTCGCCATTATGCGAGCGGGCACGCATACTGCCGTACACCACCAAACTCAGTAGAATTCCCGGAATTTCAACTAAACAACCAGTACGCATACGGGTATGCATACTATGGTTCCCGGACTTGGAATAACTTGCAATAGTTAGCATATAAGTACGCATACCGTGCTATATCCAATCATGGTTAATTGTTCTAAACTCCCATTTCAATCATTGAAACATTCTTAGAAGACGACAATAGTTGTCTCACATAAACTATTAGCTTCAAAGCAATTTTTAAGTGATTGAAAGATAAATAAGAAATATTCCGAGTCTACATCAAATGACTGTCTCACACAAATCATGTAAGATGTTACCAGGCGATTTTTACATGATCATCTTTTGAATTTCGTCAAGAATATAAGATGAACCTGGTTAAAGCGAAAGCTTACCAACATATATTTCTAAAAATATGTAAGCGAGTTAAACTCAGCTCGAAATATCAAATGTGTATAATTGAATTCTATATAGCTATACGAATTTTGTCTAAAATAGGATATAAAGTAGATAGATTTTTGAGTGATAGATGAGTTCAAGTCTCCACATACCTTTTGTTGATGAAGTTCCACAAGCTCCGCTTAGTAGTTCTTCGTCTTCAATCGATGAACGCCGTGAAGTCTAATGCTCAACTACACTTTATATCCTAATCTGAGACTTAACTATAAGTAGACTAGAAATCAATATTTATAGTTTTGGAAACTAAACTTGACAAACAAGCTTGAGATAGCAAGGCATACGAGTTCGAACGAGCAGTGATCTAAAAATCTCCCCCTTTGTCAATTTTAGTGACAAAACTATAAATACATATAAAATAAATAAACTTTGTATCTTCTCATCCAAATTCTTGATTTCCTTGGTTCTTTAACATTACTCGAAATCTTCATCACTTCCAAATACTCCAGTGATATCGAACGTGTTCCGGTTAGCATCATATTTGTTGAAGATTCGTAGATATAATAATATATAAAAACAAGATGTTTTCGTATTTTTATACAGAGTCATATTATTATTACACAACATCAAATTCCAATTGCATCACAACTTTGACAACAATACTATGGTGATATGTATCCCTCCCCCTTAGTCAATACTTCATCTCACAATGAAAACCACTACCCCTTACATAATGATCAGTAAACCATATGTATTTGTAGTGTGAACTACACAATAATTCTCCCCCTTTTTGTCAATATAAATTAGCAAAGGTACGAAAAATAGCAGGATCATAATGAAATTCTCATAGAGATACTTCATGACTAAAAGAGAACATGATAAACTTTGCTTCGATGATTTCACATGGTCGAAACTTAGTGTATTCATCAAGGAGTTTATAAATATATAAGATAACACTTACAATATTCCACAGCCGCACTACCCTACAAAGATTTGGAAATTAAGCACAATTTCAATTGAGAACTCTCCCACATAAAATGTCATTCCTGAAAGAAGAACAAGAGCGACCTTACTTTTACAAGAAAATAAGGATTTCTTTGGACATTAACAAATTACATGAAACATGAATTTGTATCCAGAAAACTCAATTAAATTAACCACAAGAGAACCCATGATTAATTAATCGGAAATTCTCAACATAAGAAAATTTATGGAGCCATACAATACTTTCACAAAGAAGTGGATCAGAGAAAGATCAATACTGCATAATATACAAAGATTCATTCTATTTTCATCAATATTTGCATAATGATACCATAGACTTAATCTTTGTCATCAAAAGTTCATTCTATTTTCCATCAATATTTGCATAAAGACATATAATATACTTAACTTTTGACATATATGATATATGGGACAATCATAGTTCACGGACGCAAACACTCATATACCATAACAATTTTTGCAATATATAAAACCATTAAAGATTAATACTGCCAAATAATCTTCCAAATAAACTTTAGAATTTAAATAAATAAATCTAAAAACATTGCAAAATGAAAATTGTTGGCAATATCTATGTGTACTCATAATAATTGTTATAGCAAACCATAGTTATCCTTCTTAAAATACAAGAATAAATTCTCATAAGAAGTTTCCTTGATAAAAATAAGAAATATAACCCCTAAGGAACAAAACTGAAGGTCTTCAGATATAATCAACAAGAAGAGATCGAACATAAACAAGTTCATCGGTTGCTTTATTCAGTTCGATTTTCAGAAATTCAACATTCTTTGTTGTAATTTCAAGTTGTTCACGTACAACCCAAAAATCTCGAAGAAGATTTCCCACCAATTGAGACGAAATCCGAACTGGCAGATCTTTTTAATGATCAACTGCATGAAAGCAGGTTATGGAGAGAGGATTTTCGTGAAACTCAATAACTTTGCTTCCTTCAACATTGTCTTCCTTTTTGCACCCATCCATTGTGCACACTATAATCTCACAGGAGAATTTTGACGTTACGAAACTATTATATATCAGAGGAAAATTTCATGATATATATGAGAGACTCATAGGGAAACCCTAGGGTTACTCGTTTATGTTCGGTAATGGGTTGGGTGCACATACGCTCGGGGTTATGAACCAAATTCAACACCAAGAGAACAATGGAGCCTAATTTAGAAGTAGTATTTTGATAAAAATCAAAGACAATTTCTAAACATATGACAGAAAATCTTAGCTCAAAAGAAATGAACATAAGATAATTATTGATAAACAACAAATCAACTGTCATTAGGGAAAAAAACGAGGGTTTTCAAAGTGAGCAACAAAGAGAATTCTCTGAGTTAATGATCAAATATATTACATATGTAATAATTAACTGGAGCAAGGCTCAACAGTAAGATGATCATTTTATTCTTTAAAAAAACAGATACTACATACACCACTTTGTCTAAAAGAAGAGCTTCTTGAGAATTATGAGCGTCCTCACACAGTTTCAAAGAGAATGCTGATTCGTAAGCATTCAAGTTGTAGTTTGACAAGCATATATCTCATCAAGGGTATTGACATTTCCCTTTTTCCTTTCTATATTTGTTAGAGCACTGCTCGGTCGAACTCGCAAGCGTTGCTATCTCTAGCTTGTTGTCAAGTTTAGTTTCCAAAACTATAAGTCTTGATTTCTAGTCTACTTATAACTAAGTCTCAGACTAGGATAGAAAGTGTAGTTGAGATCTAGACTCCACAGTTTTCATCATACAAAGATGAAGAACTACTCAAGGAACTGGTGGAACTTCATCGACTAAAAGGTATGTGGAGACTTGAACATTATATATCACTCAGAAAGTCTATCTACTCTATCTCCTATCTTCATACAAAAGTCGTATAACTATATAGACTTCAATTATACACATTTGTTATTTCAAGCGGAGTTTATATCGCTCTCTAAATATGTGTTGGTAAGCTTTCTCTTTGGAAAAGTTCATATTTACAAGTGACGAAAGTCATGTTAATTATTTTAATATCTTAAAAATTGCTTTGATGAAAAATAGTGTGTGAATAACCTCTATATAACATCCTCAAAGAATGTTTCAATGGTTTAAATAAAGAGTTTAGAACATGTAACCATCTTTGGATGTAAGCATATACTGGTGGAAAGTTCACGTCCGTGAATTTATGCTGTGTTTGAAACCAAAACAAACTCAAATCCGATTACTTAAGTACGCATACCCATACGCATACTTAAGTGTGTTGCTTTCTAAAATTGGTTTATTCGCGAACTTAAATTTACATAAACTAAGGAATGCATATTTTCAAACCATGGCTATAAAGTTCATGAATCGATTCGAGTGAATCAAAATCAATTTTGCTTCGACGGTGTCTTGTATACTTCTATGAGATCTAAGAAATTGAACAACTCTTGAACTAGTTCATTTGAGTAATTTGAACTAGTTATGGTGAAGATAAATAAGGTTGATATGAAAGTGCTCATATGGCTAACCATTTGGTTAAATACTTTTGAACCAATGACTTGTACATGTTTAGGTACAGTTACTCAAACCTAAATGACGTATATTTCATTTGTGTATAACAAGATAAGTTCGATATAATGGTTGAAAGATATTAGCTTGAACCTAATCAGGTTTTCATATAACGATGAATATTGATTGCTTTGTAACCAAGGTAACTTAGATTGCAAACCGTGATTTGGAGACTATATAAATGAGAACTCTAGCAACTGGTAAAGGTAATCCCCACACCTCTTATGTGATACTAGTTGTATAAGCTAGAGTCGATTATCCTTTAACCTTCGGTTTCTACCGAGGCCCTGTAGGTTAACGACTTGAAGACTTTATTGGGATTGTGAAGCCAGACCCAACTATTTTCTCTGTAGTTGCTTGATCTGATCTTGTTGTTTCTATCGTGATTGAATGCAATCGTAAGATTGGCTTGAGATTAATTTTTCCGATAGGCAAGATAGAAAAGTGATCACAAACATCTTCGTCTCATCGTTTGTGATTCCACAATATCTTATTTCTCTAGTCAATTAAGATTATTGTGAGGTGATTGATAATTCTAGGTTGTTCTTTGGGAATATAAGTCCGGGTTATCGATTGGTTCCTGTTCACCTTAATTTATCAAAAGATGGAACAAAAACTTGTAGGCATTTTTGTAGGAGACAGATTTATCTATTCTAGTAGACTTTTTTGTGTGAGACATATTTTTTTATTAAAGTCTTCGAATTTGGGTCGTAGAAATTCTTAGTTGTGGGTGAGATCAGCTAAGGGAATCAAGTGCGTAGTATCCTGCTGAGATCAGTGACGTAAGGAACGCAACTGTACCTTAGATCAGTGTGAGATTGATTGGGGTTCAACTACAGTCCAGACCGAAGTTAGTTTGTAGTTGGATAGTGTCTGTGGCGGCTTAATATAGTGTGTATTCGATCTGGACTAGGTCCCTGGGTTTTTCTACGTTTGCGGTTTCCTCATTAACAAAACTTCTGGTGTCAGTGTTATTTCTTTTCCGCATTATATTTTGTTATATAATTGAAATATCACAGGTTGTGCATTGAATCAATCAATTGGGAAATCCGACCTTTGGTTGTTGATTGAAAATAATTGATACTTGAACATTGGTATTTTGTGTCGTTCAAGTTAATTTCTCTTGTATTCAATTAGACTCACAGATTTCTATTTGCTTGGGTTAGGATTGAATCAAGAAATTGAGATATAACTCTTTTATATACTTTTGTTAAGATTGAGTCTGACTGTCAAGTTGATAATTCTAAAAGTATCTTGGAGTTAGTCCATACAGATTGCTAAGCGAATTATTGGGTGAGGTTGTTGTACCCCCACTTTTTGAATTGGTATCAGAGCTGGCAAACACGTTTAAGACCTTATAAGTATGTGTTTGTAGTGATCTGACTCTATGGAAAAAAGTGCTATCTCAATATATGCGCCACCAGATCCAGGGATTTAAGAATTCTATTCCATGTCTAATTAAATTAAATTTATAGAAGAAATTCTATCTAAACCTCCACCAGGTTTAAAATCCCTTGTTATCTTTTCAGGAATTGAAAAGAAACTTGAAAGCTTATCTTCTGATGTTGATTTATTTCTCCAGAAGAAATAAGAGTCTCTTGATAGATGTAGGATCAGAATATCGCTACAACATTTATGTGAGATTCTAAAACAACACTTTGCGAGCGTCATAGAATAGCTCAAAGAACAATCCAAAGAATGACGTAACGAATGATGAAAACATGAAACACGGGAAGAGCATGATTGTTCTGCGATGGTTACAACGCCTGCGAGAGTTAGCATTACAACGATCGCGAGAGAATCGCGAGCTAGATCCGAAATTAAAGGAAAACTTAGCTGTCATCCACTATGTAAATACCCTTTATAAAGAGATCCAGTAGATTCAGAAAGGGGATGATGTATTTTTTGAGTGTTGAATAAAGTCTTGAGGAGAGAGAAAATTCAAGAGAGCAGTTGTATTCTTGATTTCTTCCATTTCTTGTAAACATTTCTGGGAATCAAATAACAAAGTGTCATTTTTAATCTTCAAAATGTGTTAATTAGTGTGAATTCTTATCAAGGGTGTAGTGTAGGATTTCCTGCAACTACATTTTGGCGCCCGAAACAGGGATTGAAAGTTGAAAATTATAGAAAAAAGCAAGATTAAAGATCAACATTCTAGTTAAGAAGATGATTGAACAAATTGGTGGAATAGTTGAAGAAAAAATAATTGAAGCAAAGGAGGATTACATGAAGTTGGAATGCAACACGATAACAATAACAATGATCAACCAATTCCATGAAAATATTAGAGGAAGGATTCATAAACGAGATTTTGAAGGAAAAAGAATTATGAAGGTGGAGAAAATATCACCTCTAAAGGATTGGGAACAACAGACAATCACATTCACAGCAGCAGAAATATCAAGAGAAGATTTGGATAATTCATCACCTTTGGCAATCACGGTATTCGTTATACGAATGAACAATGAAAAATCAGCAAAGTCTATGGAAGAATGGGCTGTGAATAGAACTTTGGTGGATGTAGGAAGTTCTGTAGACATAATATTTTATCATGTATTTAATAAGATGGGATACAAGGATGAAGAGATGTCTTGTTCAACATATCATATTCATGGCTTTGGAAAATCTTTAACAAAACCTAAAGGCAAGATCATGGTGAGAATTCCGCTAGGAGGGATCGAAACACAAGTAACGTTATGTGTGGTAGATATGGAGTCACCATATAACATGCTATTGGGAAGACCATGGATACACGCAATCAATGTTGTAGCATCAATGTTACATCAATGCATAGAATTTCCTATGCCTAGCGGAATTGGAGAAATTATAGGAGATACTGATCTTGCGAAGATATGTTATCGAATTGAAGTGAGAAATTATGAAGAGCGTCCAAAACTGCGAAAAGCTCGCAGAAAATTGGCAAAAGAGGCAAAGAAGGAAGAAGAATTTAAAGTTTACATGATAAGAGAAGGAGAAGGAAAAGGAATATCTAGCGAGATATCGCATGGAGATGATGAGCCCGTGAAAGTCATGAAAACACCAACACCAATGGGAAAACCTGAGGCCAGCTACACCGCAACAGAACCCACAAAGGAAGTAAATGTTGGTAGTGAAGAAGAACCTAAAATGCTGAAAATTGGAACTAAAATGGGTGCAGATGAAGAAGAACAAACCATAAATCTCTTGCGAGAGTATAAGGATATTTTCGCGTGGAGTATGGATGAAATGCCTGGAATAAACCCGTCAGTTGCATGTCATAAGTTAGAAATTAACAAAGATATGAGACTATTCAAGCAAAGGATAAGAAAAATCGCAACAACTTATCACTCAAAAATATAAGAAGAGTTACAGAAAATGCTTGATGCTGGAATTATAAGACAAGCAAAATACCCAAAATGGATTGCAAATATGGTTGTGGTTCCAAAGAAAAATAAGGGGATCATAATTTGTATAGACTTTACTGACTTAAACAAAGCCTGCCCTAAAGATAGTTTTCCATTATCAGATATTCCTCAAATGGTCGAATCAGCAGCAGGAAATGATAGAATATCTTCATTAGATGGGTATAAAGGTTATAACCAGATACCTCTCGCTGAAGAAGATCAAGAGAACACCGCATTTTTTGCTCCAAGAGGATTATATTGTTATACAAAAATGCCTTTAGGGTTACGGAATGCTGGTGCAACATATCAAAGAATGGTGGAAAAGGTGTTCACAAAATGGATACACAAAACATTAGAGGTGTATGTAGATGACATGTTAATAAAGAGTAAAGAAGCTAAGAACCATGTGCAAGATTTGAAGGAGATTTTTGATCAAATACGACTCTTTAACATCAAGGTGAATCCTGAGAAATGCACTTTTGGAGTAGCGTCAGGGAAATTTTTAGGTTATATTGTATCAAAAGAAGGAATTCAAGAGAGCTTGTGAAACCTGCGAAAACTAAAGATAAATCCACAGTTGGTCACAAGGGGAAATCTATTGCCCCTCTCAAAGAGAAGTCTGCTGCTCCTCGCAAAGAGAAAAATAGAATCATGCTAGCATTAAGAAGAGAACTTGATGAATTATAAGAGAATAGAGAAAAAGCATTACAACATATGGAAAATTATCAGCGAAGGTTGGCTCGCGAATATAACAAGCGAGTCAAAAAACGTGAGTTTCAACCAAGCGATTTAGTTCT
Source organism: Papaver bracteatum (assembly GCA_023529315.1). Lineage (NCBI taxonomy): Eukaryota > Viridiplantae > Streptophyta > Magnoliopsida > Ranunculales > Papaveraceae > Papaver > Papaver bracteatum. The sequence goes on from JAJJWX010002613.1 coordinate 233,016, forward strand.
GCGAGAAACACCAGATTATCAGCGAGGACGTGGTGGAAAGTTAGCGAGAAAATGGGATGGACCATATATCATTAAAGAGATAGTTGGAACAGGGGCATACAGGTTGGTGGAACCAGAAGGCAGAGATGTTGGTCAAAGACTCGATAGACCATGGAACAGATTATATTTAAAAAGATATTATCAGTAACAAATTTTTAATGAAACAAAGAAGAAATGGGAAAAACAATTTACAACTGCGAATTTATTCGCAAGATTATTCAAGATTACATAAAGAATGAAAGATTGTGATATACGCAAAATAAACAAAGAACGGGACGAACCTTTATGGCGTACACCCTAGTTCGCGAATAAAATTTCGCAAGAGGAAAATGTAAGACCTAAAGTACGTCATATTAGGGGGTATCTCTTTGCGTGACTCAGGGATCAGGTTATACCGCTGCTGGAACTTGAGTCATGAAGATGTTGGGGTTAAAGAAAACCTATCCGGGAGAGGTACTTTGGATTTCCAACTATATAAGGTTATACCCTGTTTGGACGACCGAGGATCTCTTATAAGGAGTGCAGAGTATGACCAAGGCGCCGAGGTACACGGTTGAGTCAAGGGTGCTCGGGGCGTACGAAACTACCCTGGCCATCCTTGGAAAGTCTTGGCTATGATGCACTCGTCCCGAAGAAAACCCCACTTAGGGTGCAGTCTTGTAACTATAAGCCATATATGCATAAAGGACAAGAGGCTGCGAAAAAAACTGGTTGCTGGTAAATCCGAATGGGAGGAGCTAGTCTTGTATGGCTAATGTGCCCTCCTTGAAGGGGTAACCAGGGGTGAGATAAGGGCGGCACCCTACATTAGGGAGCTGATAAGTGTATAAAGACGGCAATGTCATGGGGCTTTATGATCGTAAGAACATTTAGGCCTGACATATTGTCGGGTGAAAAATATTATACAGAGGCAACAAGCCAAGAGAAAAAGTTAAGATGAGATCAATGGGTTTTTATATGAAAGTGTAAAAACGTCCTGCGATTTCATCGCAAGACGGCAATGTCATAAAGATCTATTCTCGCAAGAGAACTTAGATTTATCATATTGTCGCAGAGAAATTGACAAAATACGGAAAAGGCAAGATCAATGGGTTTTTTACATGCAAATGTAAAAATATTCTGCGATTTTGTCGCAGACACAAATATTGTCACAATAAGACCTTTAACTAGGAAGGAAAAATAAGACCAACAGAATAATCCCAAACATTAACTATTTTCTTTTAAGAACGCAGGAAAGATTTCTCAGAATCCTTCGGAATTTCTCAGAAATATTATTCAGAACCACACAACAGGATTATTTATAATCGCAACACAGTTCGCAAAAGAAGAATGCAGGAAACACTTGATCATTATAAGAAAGATAATGAAGGGAAAATAAGGGATTTAATAAACAAAATATCATTATCTTTCTTGAAAATATTCAAAATAACAGAGGCAAAATTGATCTCCAAAGTTTTATAAAAGATACATTGTTCGCAAGAAAGAGGAAGGAAAAGAAAACAAGAGCAAAATTCAAGCTTCAGTGTTAATCTCGCTATTAGTTTTGCCAGCTTCATTATCCTTACTGGTATTCTTCGCGTTACGATCAGTTTGAGCTTCTTCTTCATCTAACTTTTCATCACCAATTGCTTCACCACCAGTAGCTACTTCTCTTGGGGGACTTTTTTCTTTTTCTGATGGGTCTTCTTGAGAGACATCTTCTTCACTACTTGCATAGTATAGATCATTATCTATGGGAAGAGGGATTTCATCGTCATCTACTTCTAGAGGATCAACGGATACAGGAGGGAGAGATTGGGAAATCAGAATGTCATTCACAAGAACTTTAGCACTAAGATGAACCTTGCGAAGGAAACCTTTGTCACGATTTCTAATCTCCATATTTTTGTAGTATTCAAGATAGTCGTATCTCCTCTCTGCACGATCGCGAGATTTAACAAGATGGGCGGTGAGCCTTCCATTTTCCTTGCGGACTGAAGCTAGTTTCTTAGTCAAATCAGAAATAGTAGAATGAAGGCTCTTTTCAGATTCTGCGAGAAAGATAAGTTAACAAGAAGATATTCAGATAAAAATCTCGCAAGAAATATAGCAGAGAAATTAAATAGGAAAATTAACAATTAAGGCAGCCAAAACGACTACCTTGTTTTTGAGAAGTTAAGTTCTGAATTAGTGTTAAGATATAATTCTCCCATTGGTTCATGGCATCATCAAAATTATCTCCAACTATACCCTTCAGGCGAGATTTTATAATTTCTTCTTTGGAGAGAAGATAGGTGTTTTCTTTTGCTAATAGGAGTAAGATTCTTCTAATTGAGAATACTGATCTTGGAGTTTACTAGCCTTTAAACTTAGAGTTAACCTGCCTTTGATAAGTTTATCTTTCTCCGCGGCAGAAGATTCAGTTACTTCCTTGAGTTCATCTTTTAGTGAACGAAGAGATTGCTCTTGCTCGTTACACATTTTCTGAAGATCATTTATTTGTTGTGAGGAGATCGCCGTCTTGTTTGAAAAGCTACGTTTCTCCTGAGATAAAGTTTTATTTTCATCTGATAAAGATTCCATCGCCAAGTTAGCTCGGGTTAACAAATATGAGAGGCGAGTAGCTTCGCTATTTAATAGATTTTGCTTTTGCACTAATTGATCGTTCTCATTGGTAAGATTATTTATTTGATCGATTGAGTATGTGTAGAGATTATCTAATCCATTATATTGATCCATCCAATAATCTCTCTCTCAACATGGGCTTCTTCAACAGCAGATTCTAATTCAAATATCTTCATTACTCGTTTCTGATTAAAATCTAAATAGGCACACCAAATATTTAAAAGGAAATTGAGTACAGAAAAGATGAAAATCTAGAGGAACAGAAAAGTTAGAGGAAGAGGTAGAAGAAATATACCTTTTAATTCCTTGTTTTTATTGCGAAGATTCTCGCAATCTAGTTAAGAGTTGCGAAGCTTGTGATCAAGGATATCACATTCTGAAGTTTTGGCTTGGAGGCTTATATTTAGAGCTTCAATTTCATTTTCTAAAGATGTTTGCGAAGCAGTACGGTCAGAACCAAAATATTTGATTAAAGTCTCGCAAACATCGTATTTGAAGGGGTCCATAGAATATTTTCTGGCATCATCTAAAATGTCAGACAGAACTCTAAAAGAAGCATCAACCCCTATTGATGGTTCTTTAGATAAGGGAAGAGGTGTAGAGGCTGAAGTGGTAATGATGGCGAGTTGGAGATTTGAATCATTTATGATAGTTGCATCGTCAGAAGGAGGAGTGTCCGAAAAGGTAATGGTTGGGGGTAAAATAGGATAGGAAAAAGCTTTGTTCATAACAGCTCTGGGAGTCTCATTTATTGGAGGATTGATGGAATTGGGGGTATTGATAATAACATTTTCGCAAATAGAGGATGGAGGTTCTATCTGCGAAGTAGTAGAAATAGGTTTTGAAGATGTAAATTTGGGAATAATAATATCAGTCTCAAGAGTTTTGGCCTTGCGATATTGCTTGCTAGGTCTAGCAGCATCTTCGTTATTCTGCGAATAATAATATAGATAAGAAACAGAGGCAACAATATTGTTATTAAGAAGACAAATGTTTCTTCCTACCTTATTACTCGCAGACTTGCTTTTCTTCTCGACGGGTTTTTATTGGAAATCTTCCTGGAGATTATGGTTTTGGACTGCAACTCTGGTGTTGGGAACGGTTCTGCTGAAGCAAAGATACAGTATAAAGTCAAATAAAAACAGATCAAATAAATAATGATGAACATAATCTAAGTAAGTAAGATCAAATTTAACAACATTAATAAAAGAGATACCTTGATGACTCCATGGAAGCAGTAGCAGAAGAATCTTTAAGAGAAGAAAGTTGCAGACGGAAAACAGAATGAATAGACGAAGAAGATAGAAAAGTAAAAGAAGAAAATTAGTTTTGTAACCAGATTCTACCTTTTATAGACAAAAGGAGATGACATGTTGAGGAAAGACGTGCCAGTAAAAAAGGGGTAATTTCATGACACGTGTAAGTAGTTAAACTAAATTCACGGGGTGTTGTCGAAAGGAAAATATGGAAAGATAGGAAGTTGCGATATTTTGAAGAGTTGGATATCCTCATATCCTCTTCACTCCGCGAATAAGACATGAGGAGAGGCAAGATGTAGGATCAGAATATCGCTACAACATTTCTGCGAGATTCTAAAACAACACTTTGCGAGCGTCATAGAATAGCTCAAAGAACAATCCAAAGAATGACATAACGAATGACAAAAATAGGAAACACGGGAAGAGCATGATTGTTCTGCGATGGTTACAGCGCCTGCGAGAGTTAGCATTACAACGATCGCGAGAGAAACGCGAGCTAGATCCGAAATTAAAGGAAAACTTAGCTGTCATCCACTATGTAACTACCCTATATAAAGAGATCCAGTAGATTCAGAAAGGGTATGATGTATTTTTTGAGTGTTGAAGAAAGCCTTGAGGAGAGAGAAAATTCAAGAGAGCAGTTGTATTCTTGATTTCTTCCATTTCTTGTAAACATTTCTGGGAATCAAATAATAAAATGTCGTTTTTAATCTTCAAAATGTGTTAATTAGTGTGAATTATTATCAAAGGTGTAGTGTAGGATTTCCTGCAACTACAATAGGCTAAATTAAGTGAGAACAATTCTCATTCTCTGTGTAGTTCAATTAGCAAAAACGAATTACACGAGGAGTCTATGTCATATGAGTATATCACCTCAAAGCATGAATTAATTCTTTGCTCAATTCCTGATACTTCATATCTAGTTGATAGTATTGTCTTCTCTCATGAAGAAGCTAGGACGTCACTATTTATCAAAATAGTTTCCCTTCGCAGTACTATAAACTATCTCCAGGAACTGTCTTTTAGAAGTCAGAAAATGAGAAATCAGAAGCACATTTTTTTTTTTTTGGGTTCTCTTGAAGTTATCTAATAGTCTTATAAAGTCGGTTCCTGGGGTGTCAGTCGATTCTGAAACCTATAAAAATACACTGTATTAAGCCGTTACAGACACTAGCCTACTCCAAATTAACTTCAGTCTGGACTGTAGTTGAACCCCAATCAATCTCATACTGATCCAAGGTACAATTATGCTCTTACGCCTATGATCCCAGCAGGATACTGTGCACTTAATTCCCTTAGCTAATCTCACCCACAACCAAGAGTTGCTACGACCCAAAGTTGAAGACCTTAGCAAACAAATTTGTCTCACACAAAAAAGTCTACAAGATAGATAAATTCGTCTCCCACGAATAAACCTATGAGTTTTATTCCGTCTTTTGATAAATCAAGGTGAAAAGGAACCAATCAATAAAACCAGACTTATATTTCCGAAGAACAACTCAGTTTTATCAATCAAATCATAATAAACTAAATCGACGCAACGAAGAAGATTATTGAGGAATCACAAACGATGAGACGAAGATGTTTGTGATTACTTTTATATCTTGCCTATTAGAGATAGAAATCTCAAGCCAATTATTACAATTGTACTTGTACGATAGAAACAACAAGATCAGATCACATAACTACAAGAAAAGTAGTATCGGTCTGGCTTCACAATCCCAATTAAGTCTTTAAGTCGTTAACCTAGTTTTAGAAGAAGAAAACCAAAGGTTAAAGTAGAATCGACTCTAACTTAGCAAACTAGTATCACACAGAATGTGTGGGGATTAGGTTTCCCAATTGCTAGAGTTCTCCCTTATATAGTCTTTCAAATCAGGGTTTGCAATCAATGTTAGCTTAGTAACAAAGCATTCAATATTCATCGTTAGATGAAAACCTGATTAGATACAAGTTAATATCTCTCAACAGTTAGATCGAAAACTTAGCTTGCCATACATACATGTACTTGAAGATTTTGGGTTTGTGTAACCGTACCCAAACGTATACAATAGTTGGTTCAATATTAGTCAACCAAATGGTTAGCCAAATGATAACTTTCATATCAACCATATTCCTTTTCACCATAACTAGTTCAAATGACTCAAATGAACAAGTTAGAGAGTTGTTCAATTTCTATGAGATCTCATGTACTACACAACACACAATTGAAGAAAAAACGATGTGATTCACTCGAATCGATTCATGAACTATAAATCCATGGTTTGCAATAACATTCCTTAGATAAGTTCACGAACATCATTTTTAGACATAACCACTCAAGTTCACGGACTCAAGTTAACCGGTTGGAGTTCACAATCTCCAACAGAAATTATTGGGTTCGAGAACTTCCGTCAATTCGCGGACTGAAACTGATCTACAACTCCAGTAGAAATTCTCGGGTTCGAGAACTATGTATGTTCGTAGACTGAGTACGCGGACTGGGTTGACTGCTCAAGTTCCGGTTTCACTTGATCAACAAAGTTCGCAAACTTCATTTCAAGTGCTAAGGACTTATACATATATGTGTTACCACAATAATGTTTATATCCCCCAATGGTTATATTGTCTAAACTCTCATTTCAACCATTGAAACATTCTCAGAGGACGTCATATAGTTGTTATTCACAAACTATTTTTTGTTAGAGCAATTTCCAAAGTGATTGAAACATAACATGACTTTTGTCACTAGGTAAAGATGAACTTTGCTAAAGCGAAAGCTTTACCAACACATATTTCGAGAAATAGATAAGCAAGATATACTCAGATTAAAATATCACATGTGTATATTCTTAGTCTATATAGTAATACGAATTTTGTCTCAATATAGGAGATATAGTAGATAGACTTTTGAGTGATAGATAAGTTCAAGTCTCCACATACCTTTTAGTCGATGAAGATCCAATGGTTCCTTGAGTAGTCCTTCGTCTTGTATGATGATTGCCATCGAGTTCTTGAGCTCAACTACACTTTCTATCCTAGTCTGAGACCTTAGCTGTAATAGACTATAAATCAAGACTTTATAGTTTTGATCACTAACATTGACAAACATGCTTGAGATAGCAATGCATGCGAGTTCGACCGAGCAATTCTCTAACAATTTTGTATTTGATTTTGTTCGTTGAACTTAGGAGAAACTCGTGTACGTTGGGTCAAGAGTTGTTTTTGGTTTTGACAAAGTTTTGGAATTCCACCATTAGCAACAGTTCACGAACCAAGTAAGTTTCTTAACTCATTTTTGAGAATTTTTTTCCAACAATGGCACATAGAAGAACTGGTCATGTGGGAATTTCAAGTGGTCAAACCAGAGATGAATCTTTTAATGATTATAGTATTCGTGATAGGTTTGTGAATCCTACAGCTCGAGTTCTTTATTTGGAGTATAAGAACAAACAACCCATTTTTGAAAGATACTATGTTGTGTCTGAAATTGATATATATGGCTGACTGATTTTTTCAGCAAACACTCCTGGGGTATTATTCACAAACCTTTAGGGTTCTCGTATTGGTATGACTGCATAATTTTATGCAAACATTCATGATCCAAGCCCTGTAAACTGCATGTTTAAGACCATTGTAGGAAGTAAGACGTTCACTGTGGATTGTCATGTTATTGCTTTCCTGATGAATGTGTCTGTTTGTGGTATTCGATTTCCTTCTCATGAGAATGAAAGATTAACTTCACAAGTGATGTCTAGTCACCTCTTTGATAGAGGTGTATCTCGGAGAGATGGAAAGATTGATGTTAGCGGTGCTGGATTATTTCTCAAAGTTGCTATAAAACTTCTTGTGGCCAACATGATGCCAAATACTATGGACAACAATCTATGGACCAGATCACTTGCTGAATTGATATGTTATATTGTTGAAGGAAGAAGCATTGATTTATGTATACTTATTGTTAATCATATGATAAGCGTGAAACATATTTCAAGGGAAACTCCTGGCTTTTCTTGTCTCATTTCAAGGATTTGTGGTCACTTTGGGATTAGTCCATTTGGCTCTGATCTTGGAGGTCCAAAAGTTTTGAGTATGTCAAGCATCGAGAAAATGAGACATACTACGACCAGAGCCTCTGCAAGTACCCCACCTGCAGCCAAACTCATTCTTCTTCAAGAAGAAAATAATGTTTTTAGAGAACGGGTGGACTATGCTCAAACTGCTTATCCTAAACTGGCTGAGAAGTTTTATGAGATTAAAAGAGATTATTATGGGTTGAGTGATTAATCTTTGTACCTGCTGAACTATTGCCTACCTTGTCTTTTTAACTTCTTATGTTGATCTACTTTTAAAACCGTTTGTTTAATGGTTGTAATATTTAGCCTTGAATGATTTTATCTTTAAATTAAAATTGCTACATATGCTAGATTCGTATGAAGTAAAGATAGTATGGTCAAAAGTTAAGTCCTTCGTATGTCGATATGCAAGTATTGATAAAATAATGAATGAACTTTTGATTAAAAAAAAAGAAGTTAAGCCTTTTATGTCATTATGCAAATATTGATGGAAGAAAGGATGAGATTTTTTATACAAATATTAAGTCTATTGTATGTCATTGTGAAAATAGTGATGGAAGATAGAATGAATCTTAGTTTATTTCACACTATTGATCTTCCATGATCCATATCTTTTATGTATATACTTTGTGGATCCGTAAGTTCTCTTATGTTGAGCATCTCAATTAGATTAATCATAGGATCTCTTGTGGTTAATTCAGTTAATTATTCCGGTTGAATTAATCATGGGTTCACTTGTGGTTAATTCAATTGAGCATTTTGGATACAATTTCATATTCTTATATGATTTGTTGTTGTCCAAAGAAATCCTTATTTTTTGTGAAAGTAAGGTCGCTCTTGTTGTTCTTTCGGGAATGACATTATATGCGGGAGAGTTCTTATTTGAACTTGTGCTTTATTATCAAATCTTTATGGGGAGTGCGGCTGTGGAATATTATAGGGGTTATCTTGTATCTTTATAAACTCCTTGATGAATGCATTTAGTTTCGGCTATATGATTGCATCTAAAAAGTTGATATGTGATGTCTTTTGGTCATGAAATGTCTCTATGGAAATTTCATTAGGATCCCACTAGTTTTCGTACCTTTGCCAATTTTATTGGCAAAAAAGGGGAGAATTAATATGTAGTCACACTACAAATACATATGGTTTCGGATCATTATGTAAGGGGGAGTGGTTTCCATGTGAGATTGAGTATTGACTAAGGGGGAGTGATACATATCACCATAGTATTATTGTCAAAGTTGTGACACAATTGAACTTTGATGTTGTGTAATAATACTATGACACTGTGTAACAATGATTGAGAGCTTTTGTTTTCTCATTGTTATGGCTACGGATGTTCAACAACGATGATGCTGAACTTATAACCTTTGGAATAATTAGAGTACTTAGAAGTGACGAAGATTTCGAGTAATGTTGAAGACCCAAGGAGATCATGCATGTGGAAGAGAAGCTGCAAAGTTTATTTTTTTGTATTTCATATGTATTGATAGTTTTGTCACTAAAATTGACAAAGGGGAAGATTGTTAGATCACTGCTCAGTCGAACTCGCAAGCGTTGCTATCTCAAGCTTGTTTCCAAGTTTAGTTACCAAAACTATAAGTCTTGATTTCTATTCTACTTATAGCTAAGTCTCAGACTAGGATATAAAGTGTAGTTGAGCTCTATACTCCACGGTGTTCATCATACAAAGATGAAGAACTACTCAAGGAACTGGTGGAACTTCATCGACTTAAAGGTATATGGAGACTTGAACTTATCTATGACTCAAAAATTCTATCTACTTTATCTCCTATCTTGAGACAAAAGTCGTATTACTATATAGACTTCGATTATATACATTTGCTATTTCAAGCCGAGTTTATCTCTCTCTCGAAATATGTGTTGGTAAGCTTTCACTTTGGCCAAGTTCATCTTTACAAGTGACGAAAGTCGTGTTGATTATTTCAATATCTTAAAAATTGCTTTGATGAAAAATAGTGTGTGAATAACCTCTATTTAACATCCTCTAAGAATGTTTCAATGATTGAAATAAAGAGTTTAGAACATGTAACCATCTTTGGATATAAGCATTTAATGTGTTCGCGCATTGGTGTATAAGTCTAAAACCGGGAACCAAATGTATGCATACTTGTGTGTGTACTAAATGGTTGATGGAGACTGGGTAAGTATGCATACCCGTACGCATACTGGCGGAAGTTCACGTCCGTGAATTTCTGCTGAGTTTGGAAATCAAAACCAACTCAATCCGGTTACCTAAGTATGCGTACCCATATGCATACTGGCGGAAAGTTCACGTCCATGAATTTCTGCTGAGTTTGGAAACCAAAACAAACTCAAATCCGGTTACTTAAGTACGCATACTTAATTGTGTTACTTTCTAAAATTTGTTTATTCGTGAACTTAATTTTATATAAACTAAGGAATGCATATTTGCAAACCATGGCTATAAAGTTTGTTAGAGCATTGCTTGTTCAAACTCGCATGCGTTGCTATCTCAAGCATGTTTTTCAATGTTGGTGATCAAAACTATAAGTTTTGATTTCTAGTCTACTATAACTAAGGTGTCGGACTAGGATAGAAAGTGTAGTTGAGCTCAAGAACTCCATGGAAATCATCATACAAGACGAAAGAATACTCAAGGAACTGGGGGATCTTCATCGACTAAAATGTATGTGGAGACTTGAACTTATCTATCACTCAAAAGTCTATTTATCTCCTATCTTGAGACAAAAGTCGTTTTTCTATATAGACTTAGATTATACATATTTGGTATTTCGATCCGAGTATATCTTGCCTATCTATTTATCGAAATATGTGTTGGTAAAGATTTCGCTTTAGTCATGTTCATCTTTACTTAGTGACGAAAGTCATGTTAAGTTTCAATCACTTTGAAAATTGCTCTGACGAAAAATGGTTTGTGAATAAAAACTATATAACGTTCTCTGAGAATGTTTCAATGATTAAAATGAGAGTTTAGACTATATAACCATTGGAGGATATAAGCATTGTTGTGGAAACACATATATGTATAAGTCCTTATTATTTGAACCGAAGTTTGCGAACTTTGTTGATCAAGTGAAACCGGAGAAGTGCGTGAGCTAATTCCGCGAACTGGCGAAGTTCTCAAACCCGAGAATTTATGATGGAGTTTGTGAACTCCATCCGGGAAATTAAGTCTGCGAACCCATTCCGCGAACTTGAGTAGTTTATTGTAGGACCAGAATATCGCTACAACGATATTCCTGCGATATTAACAACACTTCTGGATATTAACAACATTTCTGCGAGAACACCGCGAGTACTTCAACAACATCTGACGAGTGTTGCAGAATTTCTTAAGGAATGACATAATGACTGACGAATGAAAAAACATGTAAAGAGCATGTGTTGACCTGCGATAGTTATAAAATTAGCGAGAAGAAAAATCATGGTTGCCACGATGATGATCGCAGTGTAAATCCGAGATAAAAGGAAGACTTAGCTGTCATCCATTATGTAACTACCCTATAAATAGAGACCCAATATGTCCATAAAATGATGATGTATTTTTGAGAGTTGAAAGAGTCTTGAGGAGAGAGAAACTTCAATAGAATAGTGTAATCTTGATTTCCTCCATTTTTGTAAACATTTCTGAGAACAAAATAATAAAGTGTCGTTTTTAATATCCCATGATGATTTGATTATTGTAGAATCTTTACAAGGGTGTTGTGTAGGATTTCCTGCAACTACATTTTGGCGCCCGAAAAAGGGAGAATCAAGCTAAAAATAAAATAAAAAAATCTCTAATTACAACTTGAAGATTTGAAGAAATTGTTAGAATTAAAGAAATGGCTGGAAGAAGAAGAAGAAGAAATACATCAGAACCACCAACAACTGTGAGGAGGAGTAAAAGACTTGCAGGTGGAGAAACAAATGAATTAGGAGAATCTTCAAGGATAAGAACAAGAATAAATAGAACGAGGATTGAAGGAGAAAATCAAATTCCACAACCAAATCAACAAACACCAATACAGGATAGAAATGTGGATTATGATAGGGTGAGTGTGCATACTTAGAGATCGGATTCAATGGAAGAAGCAGAAAATCAACAATTAAGAGACGGAAGAGGAGAAGAAAGAAATCAAAGAATGGTTGAAGGATTAATTCATGGAGATGGTGAAAATGAAACAGTAGGTGATCTAAGACAAAGAATACAGGAGGAAAGAAGATTAGAGGTGGAAGAACGTGCAAATTTAACAAGACAAAATCATGAGCTGAGAATGGAGAATTTGAGATTACAAAGTAGAAGATCAAGAAGTACTGTTAGATCGAATTCAAGGTCATTTAGAGAAGAACCAAGACAAAATTCCCCAATGAGAAATGCTAGAGAAAATACTCGAGAAGAAAGACAAAATCCAAATGAAGAACAACGTCATAGAGAAGAAGAGGTAATTGAAGATCGCTATGATACGCGTGGTGAAACTATGGAAGATAGACGTAATAATGGAAGTCAAGAGGATGGAAATAATCAAAATGGTGAAGAAAATCGAGAAGAAGGTAGAAGAATATTTCATAGGTGAGAGATTCAAAGAAATCAAAGAATAATTGAGGATGAAATTGAGAGGCATTATGCTGAACAAGCACACCTAGCTTGTGAGAGAGAAAGGTTAAGATCAGAAGTAGAAGAACAAGAATTCCAAGAGGCAATACGACAAAATAACCATGAGAATAGAGAAAGGAAACGTACGCAAAATCACCATAATAATAATGTTCAGGAAGAGTATGTTCGAATACAAAGGAAAATAGAAGGACAACGAAGAGAAATGATGAGAAATGAAGAAATTTGCAGAGAAGAAAATAGACAGTATAATCAGCTGCGATTGCAAGAAGAAGGTGAAGCAGAAGATCGCAGAAGAAGGAATGTGGATGTAAATGAAGATACACAAAATCTCTCAAGACAAAAACTACATGAACGCAGGAGAAGGGAAGCTGCATTGAAAAGACCGATGGAACCAAATTCAACGGTGAATGAGAAAATTTTAAGAGAATTAGCAGAGATGAGGGGAATAATAAATAACATAAGAGAAGGAGGTAGAAGGCAACTTGATGAAGCTATTGAAGAAGCTGCGAGAACTCCATTCACTCAAGAAGTACAGTTAAGAGGGATACCTCCAAAGTGCAACTTACCAGCATTAACCAGCATTTTTGATGGAACTACTTGTGTTGTCCAGCATGTTAAAGCTTATGTCAGGTGTATGCTACAATATGAGAATCATGATGCTGTATTGTGCAAGTATTTTGCGTCTAGCTTAACTGGCGAGGCGCTAAAATGGTTTGAAGGATTGCCAAAAAATACTATAACTTCTTTTGATCATTTGCAAGATACATTTCTAGGAGCATATATAAGAAACAATTCATCGTGGCCAGGCATTGAAGATGTATTTGGATTAAAACATAGGATTGGTGAGAGTTTGAAGCACTTAACCATAAGATGGAAGACAATGTGCAGTGAGATAGCTGGGAGAGTGGATGAAAGATACCTCATTTTATCTTTCATTAATGCAATGTTCGCAACCAATCTGCTGTACATACAAATTTTCAGAAACAAAAATACTATCACAATGACTGAGCTACGAGAACTAAAAGAGGAATACATTGCTTTGGAGGAGAAACAAAATGAAATGGAATCATATCCAATCGCAAATACCAGCTCAGTAGTGGCAAACAGAAGTTTACTTCCTAAAATGATTAATAATGTGGCGAGCACCTCGTAGGCACAACAAGAGAAAGTGGCGATTGATAACCAGCAGAAATTAGTAGCGATGGGCAGTCGAGATCAAGAAGAGTATGAGAGGGAGAAGAATTATTACAATCGCGGTGGAAATAGTAAGATTCAAAGGCTTGATCATCCGCAAGAAACCTATGGTGGACAGAGGCAAAATAACTTTAGAGGGCAAGGTAATCAGAAGATAATATGGGAAGAAATTAAGATGCCACCTCTAAATGATAGTATAGAAAAGATTTGGGAGGCTATTATTTTTATGGAAAATATATCATCACCATGGAATATGGGAAAAGAGCCACATCCCAATAATCAGAGTCAAGAATTTTGTCCTTACCATCACTTTCATGGTCACACAGTAAATGATTGCAGGAATGTAAAGAGAATAATTTTAAGGATGATTGACCAAGGAAAGTTAAACCACTTTTTAGTAGGACATCCACAATCTCAGCGGTTACCTCCAGTATTATAAATTCGCAGGGTGAATACTGTAAAAGGAGCAGAAACATTCGTAATAGAAGTTGGGGCTAAATCAAAGAATTTGTTTTGTAATTCCATTGTACATTATTACAGAACTATCGAGGATTTCCATGATAATGTTTTAAGCAGAGTCTTCGCGAGGTACACAGATGGTAGAGAAATAAGGAATATAGCGAGAGCCTCGCCACTAGAAGAGTGGCAAAATCAAACTATATCTTTCAACGCACAAGAAGTACCAGAGCCTGGCGAGCAACATGATAACCCGTTGGTGGTAAGATTAGAGATAAATCCAAAGCAAGTAGAAGAAGAAGATAAAAAAAATGATGATAAAACTGAAGACTCTTGGGCCATCAACAGGGTTTTAATAGATACAAGGAGTTCAGTTGACATCTTATTCTATCATACCTACAAGACCATGGGTGGAAGAGACGAAGATTTAATACCATCAACGTATAAAATCTATGATTTTAATGGTACTGCTAACAAACCCAAAGGGGAGATTACAATGCGAATTCCATTAAAGGGAATATCTTCTATAATCCTATTCTATGTTGTTGACATTGAATCACCTTACAATGCTCTGATAGGCAAACCTTGGTTGCATGGGATCTTGGGTGTGGCATCAACTTATCATCCATGCATTAAGTTTCCACATCCAAAGGGTGTTGGGGTCATTAAAGGATATTGGGGAGAAAGCAAGAAATATTATGAAATTGACATGGAAACCTGCGAAGAAAGATCCGCGAGGAATAGAAGTTGGACACAAAAAATCAAACAGAAACAAAGAGGTGACAAATTAGTGATTGATGCAATAGAACAACGAGAAGATGAAATGCTGCGAGAACAAAGAAGTGACAAGTTGATGGTTGGTGGCGAGCGTCTCGCAAATCAATATAAGGTAGCAAAGCGCAATAAGAAGGCAGCAATAGAAAGTAGTAAGTAGAAAGGTAAAATGAGGAAATTTAGAGAAATTTATGAATGATTTATTTGAAGAAAGTGTAATTGAAAAGAGTACTATGTTTTGAAAAGATTGCAAAATTATGCAAGAGGAAAGAAGATAAGGAATTTTATCAGAATTACAATACTCGCGAGAAGCGCGAATAAAATTTCGCAGAGATTAATAGAATGGGACGAACCATTATGGCGTGCACCCTAGTTCGCGAATAAAATTTCGTAAGAGGCAAATGTAAGACCTAATAGCGCGTCATATAAGGGGGTATCTCTTTACATGACTCAGGGATAAGGTTATACCGCTGCTGGAACCTTAGTTATGCAGATGTTGGGGGTTAAAGAAAACCTATCCAGGAGAGAGATCTTGGATTTTCAACTATATAAGGTTATACCCTGGTTGGACGACTGAGAACCTCTTCTAAGAAGTGCAAAGTATGACCAAGGCGCCGAGGTACACGGTTGATCCAAGAGTGCCCGGGGCGTACAAAACTACCCTGGCCATTCTTGGTAAGTCTTGGCTATGATGCACTTGGCCTGAAGAAAACCCCACTTAGGGTGCAGTCTTGTAACTATAATCCATATATGCATAAAGGACAAGAGGCTGCGAAAACATCTGGTTGTTGGAAAATCTGGATGGGAGGAGCTAGTCTTGTATGGCCGATGTGCCCTCCTTGAAGGGGCAACTAGGGGGAAGATAAGGGCAGCACCCTCCATTAGGGAGCTGATAAGTGTCTAAAGACGGCAATGTCATGGGGCTTTATGATCGCAAGAACATTTAGGCCTGTCATATTGTCGCGTGACAAAAATTATACAGAGGCAACAAGCTATAAGAGAAAATTTAAGATGAGATCAATGGGTTTTTGCATGAAAGTGTAAAGACGTCCTGCGATTTCATCGCAAGAAGGCAATTTCATAAGGTTTAATTCTTGCAAGAGAATTTATACTTATCATATTGTCGCAAAGATGTTGAAAAAATATGGATAAGACAAGATCAATGGGTCAATACATGCAAATGTAAAGACGTCCTGCGATTTTGTCGCAGAAATAAAAAATGTGGCAAAATATGACCTTTAATTAGGAAGGCATAATAAGACCATAAGATTACTGCGATAATGCTCGCAGAATTTATGAGATTTGCGATTCTATGCATAGATCATAAAGTTACGATTTGTTGCCCCTTGAGGAAAATTTAATTTGATTGACAACTAATATCTAATCTCTACTAAATTTTTTCATATTGCAGATGAATAATAGAGGCAAGTATGGGAATGCATAGAATAATGAAATTATTATTCATCCATCATATGATAAAATTGCATAGATATTGTTAAAAGATACATTTATACAGATAATTAAAGGGTAATAATTATGTTGATTGATTATGTAGCAGAAAAAGAATTGTCTTCTAATTCATACAGATAGAAGCAAAATAAATTTACACATCAAGTTGGACAAACTCGCAGCAATATTACGAGAAGAAGAAAATAAGTGTACAAAATTTACAAGGAAGATAAAGAGAAGAAATAGAACTAAGCATATCCATCACCACCTTCATCAGATTTCTCTTATTCTTCAGATTTCTCCTCATTACCAGATTTCTCTTCTTCATCATTATCTTCTCTATCTTCGTCAGATTCCTCTTCCTCGCCAGATTTTTATTTATCATTGTCATCACTACCTTCATCTTCGCCAGAATCCTCAGCCTCGCTATCAGAAATATCAAGATTTGGAGTTTTTGCTGGAATTTCCTTTGCAAGATCAGGATATGAAGAATGAGGAATATTGTGATCATCGCAAACCAGTTTAATGGATTTATTGCGAACTTCAACAAGAGAGCTATTAAAATTCGCAGTAGTAATTCTAAATTGTTCTTTCAACCATGAATACTTCTCATTGCGAGCAATAAGACTATTTGTGAGTTGATTCTTTTCAGCTTCAAGTTCTCCAATCCTTTCAGAATATCTCTTTTTGGCTCCTGCGAGTATATAACAGCAAGTTAAAATTTTTGCAAGGAAGAACAATACAAACAAGAAATTAATAAGGAAGGATGACTAATAATCTTCTCTTTCATAAATCATGTCTTTAATTAAAGCCGTTTGTTCAACATGAAGACTGACATCTACACCTAAATTAGTTTTGGCATTGTCAAGAACTTTTGCAGCCCAAGCAAACTCCACGTCATTATTTATAAGAAGACGGGAACAAATTTGGTTTTCTCTTTCAATAAAACCTTCCTTATCACGGATAAGCCCATCCCTTTCAATTTAAAATCCAAGAATGGTCTTATGGAAATTTGCTAAGGTTTGAACTCCTTGTCTAGATATACGGTCTTTGTATTTTGAGAGATCTTTGTTCTTGGCCTTTAAAGTTTTAATCTCAACTTTGGAATTGTGATAAAGTTGTTTAAGTCTGTGAGTTATATCTAAACAAGTTCTGTAGTCAATTTCTAAGAGGCGAAACTTAGATCTGAGTTCATCTATGGAAATTGAATTAATATTGGAAGGGTTATTTAAAGAATTGTTAAGAAGTTCTAGAAGAGTATCATTGTCTATTGGTTCTAGAAAAGAGCGAATGGTTAAAGCCTCATCAGTGAGACCATAAACGTTTGCGAGAATGATAAATCAAGTAAGAAAGAATAGTGAAATATAAAATTATGAAGGAAAAGAAGAAGGTTATCATACCTAATAGTTGTTTGTTAACAGTATCAATATTGGATACTTTGAGCGATTGTTGAGAAAGATTGTTCTCAAGTTATTTATTCTTCTCGCGAAGATTGGCAAGTTCAGCTTCCATTTGTTCATTCTTCTCGCGAAGATTAGTGAATTCAGATTTTATTTTTTCATTCTTTTGGCGAAGAACAACATTCTTCTGTTGAGAAAATGCAGTCCTTTTGTCTAAATCAGAGGCAACGGCAAAGGAAGCTCTTCCAACCTGCGAAATAATAATATAAGTTAAGACTTGGCGATGGAATAAATACATAAACAGGTTGAAGAAATGAAAACATACTAGGGTACCAAGAGAATTTAAGAGACTGGGATTCAGCGATCTTGAGATTCCTTGTAGAGAATCATTACCTACCAATATGGGAGCATCACAGACTTTGGAGAGAGCCTGGGATGTCTTATTAAGAACTTCATCTTCATAATTATTAGCGATACGATGAGTAATATCGCCAAAAATCTTGGATAATTAAGCCATTGAAGACTCAGAAGAGGAAGAATCTTTCTTGAAAGAAATGTCATTGTCATCATCATTGTTGTCCTTATCAAAATCAACACTTAAATTTTCTGGAATGGGTTGAGGAGTTGAAGAAGAAGAGAGTTGGGTTTTTCTTATCTTTAAGGGAGGATCATCAGATTCCTCACTGCGATGGACAGTAGGCTTTCCTTTGGGAGGAGCATTAGATTTCCCCTTGCGATCAACTATGGATTTCACCTTGGTTCTCGCAGGCTTTATTGGTTCTAATTCTTCGATTTCCTGTGAACACATATAAAGATAAGAAATAGGGGCTACAATATATTGTTAAAACTAATGAAAGGATATTTCTTACTTCATTTGTGAAAGATTTAAGAGCTAAGAAAGTGTTGGGTTTCCTAAAAGCCTGGTAGCTGAGTTTCATCCTGTCAATCTGGAAAAGATTGAAGTAATTAGCGAAAATATAAAAACGTGGGGAAGATAGTGAATAATAATTATACAAAAGATCGGAGAGAACATACCTCTTTAGTTCTTTCAGGCCAGTTGAAGACCCAAGGTTGATATTATGAAAGATTCGCGGGTAATGCGCGAGAACCAGAAATATAAGAACCTTCAAGACATAATGGAAAAATGAACCACTTGTCATCGCTGGAGTGGCGATGGCCTTGATTAGTAGATGTATTCCAATCAATGTCTAGCATAAGAGCTTTATCATCAGCGATCTTTTCTTTCTTCAAGCGAACACCCCAGCAAGTGCTATCCCTCTTCATAGGGACTATTTTGTAATTTTCAAAAAAAAATTATCCACAGTATAATCTGCAGAGACAATAGGAACATCTTTAAATTGAGGATTCTTCGCAGCTTCAGGGTAGCGAGATCCTTTATCAGCATCGCAAGAAGCATATTCAAGCAGTAATCGAATACAATATCCACCCAATTGATATATCGCTCGCGAAAACTTCTCGTGGGAGATTATTTCGTAGAATAATGGAAGTTCTGGATCATAGAGAGGAATGGGGAGACCAGCTTCAAGTTGACCTAGCGATACTATGATTTTTTTCGCGAGAACATTGATAATCAGTAATTAATTTGAGAGAAAGTTCGGATTTAGGGTTCTGATCTGGAATTGTGGACAAGGTAAAACCTTTGTTTTTAAGTTTATCTCGCATCTCACCAAAAGCAACCAAATTTTTAGCACCAGCAGCAACCATTTTTGAGTATGGGTATGAAGGAAAACGTTGAAAAACAAGAAAGAAATCACTGCGATAGCAGATACACAATTTGCGGAAGAACAATAAACTTGCAGAGAAATTATGAAGAGAAAGAAGAAGAAAGTAAAAATAGGAAAAGAAAATAATAAAAGGAGTATTTATAGAAGAAAACGTTTCTCGAGAAGATGAATGCAATAAATGCAAAGAAGAAACATGAACGGTCAGATCGCAGCGGTTAGAAAAGACGTGTCAAAAATTTATTGGAAGAAAGAATGCATGAAAACAGCTGGCGAAGGATACAGAAAAGTGTCAGAACAGATATCAATGTGAAAAGATAAATAGTTGCAGCATTTAGTTCTCATGATCTTCTCTTCTTCGCAGAAAAGACATGAGAAGAGGCAAGATGTAGGACCAGAATATCGTTACAACGATATTCCTGCGATATTAACAACACTTCTGGATATTAACAACATTTCTGCGAGAACACCGCGAGTACTTCAACAACATCTGACGAGTGTTACAGAATTGCTTAAGGAATGACATAATGACTGACGAATGAAGAAACATGTAAAGAGCATGTGTTGACCTGCGATAGTTATAAAATTAGCGAGAAGGAAAATCATGGTTGCCACGATGATGATCGCAGTGTAAATCCGAGATAAAAGGAAGACTTAGTTGTCGTCCATTATGTAACTACCCTATAAATAGAGACCCAATATGTCCAGAAAATGATGATGTATTTTTGAGAGTTGAAAGAGTTTTGAGGAGAGAGAAACTTCAAGAGAATAGTTGTAATCTTGATTTCCTCCATTTCTGTAAACATTTCTGAGAACAAAATAATATAGTGTCGTTTTTAATCTCCCATGATGATTTGATTATTGTAGAATCTTTACAAGGGTGTAGTGTAGGATTTTCTGCAACTACATTTATGTCTAAAAACGATGTGAACTTATCTTTATAAACTAAGGAATGCAATTGAAAACCGTGGCTATATAGTTCATGAACCGATTCGAGTGAATCAAATCGCTTTTGCTTCAATTGTGTCTTGTGTAGTACATGAGATCTTTTTTCAATTGAACAACTCTCTAACTAGTTCATTTGAGTCATTTGGACTAGTTATGGTGAAGAAGAATATGGTTGATATGAAAGTTATCATACGGATAACCATTTGGTTAACTAGTGTTGAACTAACTAATGTACAAGTTTGGGTATGGTTACACAAGCCTACAAACGTGCATTTCATGTGTGTATAACAATCTATGTTTTCTATCTAACGGTTGATAAATATTAGCTTGAATTTAATCAGGTTTACATCTAACGGTGAATATTGAATGCTTTGTTACCAAGCTAACATTGATTTCAAACCCTGATTTGAAAGACTATATAAGGGAGAACTCTAGCAACTGGGAAATCTAATCCCCAAACTTTTTGTGTGATACTAGTTGTGCTAAGATAGAGTCAATTCTCCTTTAACCTTTGGTTTTTTCTTCTAAACTAGGTTAACGACTTAAAGACTTCATTGGGATTGTGAAGCCAGACCGATACTACTTTCTTGTAGTTGTGTGATATGATCTTGTTGTTTCTATCGTACGAGTACAATTGTAATAATTAGCTTGAGATTTCTATCTCCGATAGGCAAGATAAAAAGTAGTCACAAACATCTTCGTCTCATCGTTTGTGATTCCACAATATCTTTTTTCGCTGTGTCGATTAAGACTATTATGAGGTGATTGATAATACTGAGCTGTTTTTCAGAAATATAAGTATGGTTTATCAATTGGTTCATGTTCACCTTGATTTATCAAGATGGAACAAAACTCGTAGGTATATTCATGGGAGACGGATTTATCTATTACCGTAGACTTTTCTGTGTGATACAGATTTGTTTATTAAAGTCTTCGACTTTGGTTCGTAACAAATCTTAGTTGTGGGTGAGATCAGCTAAGGGAATTAAGTACGTAGTATCCTGCTGGGATTAGAGACGTAGGAGCATAAATGTACCTTGGATCAGTGTGAGATTAATTTGGGTTTAGCTACAGTCCAGACCGAAGTTAGTTTAGAGTAGGCTAGTGTCTTTAGCGGCTTAATACAATGTGTGTTCAATCTGGACTAGGTCCCGGGGTTTTTCTGCATTTGCGGTTTCCTCGTTAACAAAATTCTGGTGTCTATGTTATTTCTTTTCCGCATTATATTTGTTATAATTGAAATAATACAGGTTGTGTGTTGTTCAATCAATTTGAATATCCGACCTTTTGGTTGTTGATTTAAATTGATTGACACTTGGATATTGGTCTTTGGTACTATCCAAGTTTATCTCTCTTGTATTTAATCGAGCCTCGCAGTTTGCTTAGGTAAGATTTAAATCGAGAGATAGAGATATAAAGTCTTTGATATACTTTTCTATTGATTGAGTCTAACTGTCTGGTTGATTCTCTAGAAAGTATATTGGAGTTTGTCCATACAGATTGCTAAGCGAAATATTGGGTGTGGTTGTTAGACCCCCGCTTTTTCAAAGTTCATAAATCAATTCGAGTAAATCAAAACCGATTTTATTTCGAATGTATCTTGGATACTTCTATGAGATCTAAGCAATTGAACAACTCTTGAACTAGTTCATTTGAGTCATTTGAACTAGTTATGGTGAAGATGAATAAGGTTGATATGAAAGTGCTCATATGGATAACCATTTGGTTAACTACTATTGACCCAACGACATGTACACATTTAGGTACGGTTACTCAAACCTAAATGACGTATATTTCATTTGTGTATAACAAGCTAAGTTCGATCTAACGATTGAAAGATATTAGCTTGAATCTAATCAGGTTTTCATCTAACGGAGAATATTGAATGCTTTGTTACCAAGGTAACTTAGATTGCAAACCCTGATTTGGAGACTATATAAAGGAGAACTCTAGCAACTGGGAAAGGTAATCCCCACACTTCATGTGTAATACTAGTTGTATAAGCAAGATTCGATTCTCCTTTAACCTTAGGTTTCTACCAAGACCCTGTAGGATAATGACTTGAAGACTTCATTGGGATTGTGAAGCCAGACCCAACTATTTTCTCTGTAGTTGAGTGATCCAATCTTATTGTTTCTATCGTGATTGAGTGCAATCGTAAGATTGGATTGAGATTAATTTCTCCGATAGGAAAGATAGAAATGTAATCACAAACATCTTCGTCTCATCATTTGTTATTCCACAATGTCTTGTTTCGCTAGTCGATTAAGATTATTATGAGGTGATTGATAATTCAAGGTTGTTCTTCGGGAATATAAGTACGGGTTATCGATTGGTCCATATTCACCTTGATTTATCAAAAGATGGAACAAAAACTTGTAGGCATTTTTGTGGAAGACAGATTTATCTATTCCTATAGACTTTTCTATGTAAGACAGATTTGTTTATTAAAGTCTTCGAATTTGGGTCATAGTAACTCTTAGTTGTGGGTGAGATCATCTAAGGGAATCAAGTGCGTAGTATCCTGCTGGGATCAGTTACGTAAGGAACGCAACTGTACCTTGGATCAGTGTGATATTGATTGGGGTTCAACTACAATCCAGACCGAAGTTAGTTTGTAGTAGGCTAGTGTCTGTAGCGGCTTAATACAGTGTGTGTTCAATATGGACTAGGTCCCGGGGTTTTTCTGCATTTGCGGTTTCCTCGTTAACAAAACTTCTGGTGTTTGTGTTATTTCTTTTCCGCATTATATTTTGTTATATAATTGAAATATCACAGGTTGTGCGTTGAATCAATTAATTGGGAAATCCGACCTTTGGTTGTTGATTGAAATTGGTTGATAGTTGAACATTGGTCTTTGGTACCGTTCAAGTTAATTTCTCTTGTATTCAATTAGACTCACATATTTCTATTTGCTTGAGTAATGATTGAATCTAGAAATTGAGATATAACTCTTTGATATATTTTTTTAAGATTGACTCTGACTGTCTAGTTGATTTTCTTAAAAGTATCTTGGAGTTAGTCTATACAGATTGCAAAGCGAATTATTGGGTGAGGTTGTTGTACCCCCACATTTTCATGATTGACATCAAAAAAGTCACAAGATTTTTCAAGAGAATTAATAAGAAGAGAACATGTATTTCCTGATGCAGTAGCTTTTATCGCTGTAGGATCAGAATATCGCAACAAGGGTACATTTGTGAAGTCTCCACTAACAACACATTACGAATATCGCAGGATGATTCGAAAAGTGACGTAGCCGAAAACACGAGAAGGGTGTGAAGATTTAGCGAGATTTAGGACATTTGCGAAATACCGCAAGCCAAATCCTAAAATAAAGGTCAGATTAGCTGTCATCCACTATGTAATTTCTTATATAAAGAGCCGAACAGGCTTAAGGGAAGAGAGAGATCTTTTTCGAGTATTGAGTAAGTCATTAGGAGAGATAAAGTCCAGAACAATTGTTAATTTCTTAGTTTCATTTCTTTCCTTTCTTGTAAAATTTGTGAGATTAATCAATAAAGATTGTGATTGTTCATTCCAAGATGATTTGATTGTATGAATTCTTGTGACGGGTGTAGTGTGGGATTTCCTGCAACTACATAATGGCGCTAGAAACAGGGACTGAAAATTGAAGATTGTGGAGATTGTTGTGAAGATTGTCCAAATTAAGAAAATGATAAAAGAAAATGGCAAACCAGTTGAAGAAAAGATAATCAAGATCAATGAGGATAAAAGAAAGTTGGAGTGTAACATAATCACAAAAACGATGGTTAATGAGAACATTAGAGGGAGGATACATAAACGAGATTTTGAAGGAAAGAAAATTATGACGTTAGAAAAAATATCTCCATTGAAGGATTGGGAAAAGCAGAAAATTACATTCACAGCAGCAGAGATACCAAAAGAAAATTTGAGCCACAAATCTCCTTTGGTAATCACAGTAACGGTTGCACGAAAAGAAAAGGAAGAAACAGCAAAATCTATGGAAGAATGGGCGGTGAATAGAACTTTAGTGGATACAGGAAGTTCAGTGGACATAATGTTTTATCATGCATACAAAGGAATGGGATACAAGGATGAAGAAATGTCTCATTCAACATATCATATTCATGGTTTCGGCAAATCTACAACTAAACCAAAAGGGGAAATAGTAGAGAGAATTTCGCTGGGAGAAATTGAAACACAAATAACGCTATATGTGTTGGATATAGAATCTCCATATAACATGATGTGAGAGAGGCCATGTATACACGCAATTAAAGCCATAGCATCAACATTACATCAATGCATCAAATTTCCAATACCAAGCGGAATTGGTGAAATAAGGAGAGATATTGATAGTGCGAAATCATGTTATCTAATTGAAGTGAAGCATTATGAAGAACACCCAAGGAAGCGAAAAATTCGTAGGAAGATGGAAAGAGAGGCAAAGAAAGAAGAAGAGTTTAAAATTTACATGATTAGAGCAAAAGAAGGGAAATGAATACCCAGCGAAATTTCAGAAGAAGGAAGTGAACTTGCGAAAGTGATAAAAGAACCAACGCTCATGGAAGAACCAAAGGCCAGTTACACTGCAGCAGAACCAACAAAGGAAGTGAATGTTGGAACTAAAGAAGAGCCCAAAATATTAAGAATTGGGACCAATATGGAGGCAGATGAATAGGAAAGAACTATTAATCTTTTGCAAGAATACAAAGATAGTTTCGCATGGAGAATGGATGAGATGCCTGGGATAAATCCGTCTGTAGCATTTCATAGGATGGAGATTGACAAAAATGTAAGGCCATTCAAACAAAGAATAAGAAAAATCGCAACAACGTATCATCCCCAAATAGAAGAAGAATTACAGAAGATGCTTGATGCGGGAATTATAAGACAAGCTAAATATCCAGAATGGATAGCAAACATGGTAGTAGTCCCGAAGAAAAATAAGGGGATACGATTTGTATAGACTTTACTGATCTAAACAAAGCTTGTCCGAAAGACAATTTTCCATTACCAGATAATCCATAAATGGTTGAATCAGAGGCGGGAAATGATAGAATATCTTCTTTAGATGGGTATAAAGGCTATAATCAAATCCCTCTCGCTGAAGAAGATCAAGAGAATACTGCTTTTTTCGCTCCAAGAGGGTTATATTGTTATACAAAAATGCCATTTGGTCTCCGAAATGCTGGAGAAACATATCAAAGAATGGTGGAGAAGGTGTTTGCAAAGTGGATACACAAAACGTTAGAGGTGTATGTAGATGACATGTTAGTAAAAAGTAAAGAAGCTAAACATCATGTACAAGATCTTAAGGAAATTTTTGAACAGATGCGATAATTTAACATCAAGGTGAATCCTGAAAAATGCATTTTTGGAGTTGCATCTGGAATTTTTTTAGGTTACATTGTATCCAAGGAAAGAATACAAGTTGATCCGGAGAAAGTGATAGTAGTTCGCTACATGCCAACACCAGCAACGGTGAAGGATGTACAAAAGTTAAACGGACTCTTGGCTTCGCTGGGAAGATTCATTTCGCGATCATCAGATTAATGTAAACATTTTTTCAACATACTAAAAAAAGGCACAAAATTCAGGTGGAAAGATGAGTGTGAGAAGGCTTTCCAAGGAATAAAAGAGCATCTGATGAACATATATGTTTTGCAAAAGGCAGAACCAGAAGAAGAACTATTAATTTATCTTGCGACAACTTCGCATGCATTAAGTGTTGTACTGTTGCGAATTGGCGCATGAGTTGAAAACCAATTTACTACATCAGTAAAACCTTCAATGCCGTAGAGAGAAATTATTCAAAAATCGAAAAACTAATTCTGGCATTAGTTTATGCGGCGTTTAAACTTCGCATATAATTTCAGGCACACAAAATAAGGGTTTTGACAAAGGTACCAATCGAATCAGTGATGAAGAATTCAAAAAGGGCAGGTAGGGTGAAGATATGGAATGCACAAGTTGGACATTTTGAAATTAAGTATGAAATATTGTCTTTACCAAAATCACAGGTTATCGCAGACTTCTTAGCAGAGTTTCCTCTAGAAGATGACGAAGTTATGGAGGAAATGATGGATGTGGAAGAGGAACATGGAAACCCAAAGGATATGTTAACAGAACCCGACAGATAGGAAATATTGGTAGATGGATCGCCAAATGGAGAAGGTAATGGAGTTGGAATTGTACTAATTTCACATGAAGGAAACAAAATGGCTTTTCCCTTCAGGTTAGAGTTCGCATCCACTAATAATAAAACAGAATACGAAGCTGTGGTGCATGCTCTAAAATTCACAATAGAAATGAAATTGGAGAATATGAGAATTACCAGTGATTCACAACTAGTTATTCGCCAAATAAAAGGAGAATACACTACAAATGAACCATCCTTGAAAAAGTATAAAAAACTTATTGAAAAATTGTCAGCGAAAATCCCAAAAATAAAATGGAGGCACATATCAAGGAAAGATAACAGACTCGCATATGCTTATGCTTTTATTTCAAGCATGATGACGGATCCAGCTGCAAGATGCATAAAGATACATACACTTTTATCACCATCAATTAATGAAGAAGAGGTGGATGTAATGATAATAGAGGGTGGTATAGAAGAACCAAAAGACAACATCGTAGATCGGAGAACATAACTTCATGCATATTTAGCAAGAGGGGAAACACCAAGAAATTGGAGGCACACAAATTAAAGAGTCGTGCAACAAATTATGAACTAAGAGATGGGGTATTGTATCGAAAATCATTTAATGGACCATCACTTAGGTGTTTGATACGAGAAGAAGGATAAAAGGTGTTGAAAATGTTACACAGTGGAGATGCTGGCAATCACAATGGAGGAAGATCTTTGGCATACAGAACAAAAATGCAAGGTTATTACTGGTCACACATGCATGAAGATGCGAAGCAAATATCAAGACGTTGAGAATATTTTCAGCGGCATGGAAATAAAATACATGCACCAGGATCACCATTATCATCCTTAACCAGTGTATGGCCATTTGGAAAGTGGGGCTTAGACATTGTGGGGCCATTTTTTCCAGGCTCCAGACAAAGAAGATATTTGATTGTCGCTACAGATTATTTCACAAAGTGGGGAGAAGTAAAGTCAGTACAACACATTCGCGAAAAAGATATTTTTACATTCATATTTGAAAATATCATTTGCAGATTTGGGATTCCCGCACAGTTGGTATCTGATAATGGAAAGCAATTTGAAGGACATAACATAGAAATGTTACTCAATACATTTAAGATAAAATGTGGGAAGTCAACATCTCTATATCCACAGGCCAACGGACATGCAGAAGCAACAAATAAAACAATTGCAGATATACTGAAGAAGAAGTTAGAGGGACACCATAGGGCATGGTGCAAATAGATGCATAATGCAATATGGGATTACAACACAACTTGGCGAGAAGCTACTGGAATGTCACCTTTATGTTTGACATATGGAGTTGAAGTTATGCTACCAACAGAAGTTGCTATTCCAACAAAAAAAAGAGAAGCTTGGGAGAAGAATCTTAGTGCTGGCATGATCCTAAACAAACTTGATGAGCTAGAAGAGAAGAGAGAAAGAGCTTTACAACACATGGAGAATTATCAGCGAAGATTAGCTGAGAATACAATAAACGTGTCAAGGCACGTGAATTTCAACCAGGTGATTTAGTTCTTCGCGAGACACCAATTTACCAGCGAGAAGGTGGTGGGAAACTAGCGAAAAAAATGGGATGGACCGTACATTATAAAAGAGATAATTGGAACGGGGTCATACAAATTGACGGATCCAGAGGGTAGAGATGCTGGTCAAAGACTCGACAAACCATGGAATAGATTATATTTAAAGAGATATTACCCGTGAAGGACTTTGAGCCTTAGATAATGAAATAATATATGATGCAACAAAATGAATATGAATAATTTTTTTAATGGAAGAGCTGCTGCGAGATTATTCAAGATCAAGATAAAATGAGAATATGCGAAAATTTCGCAAAAAAAAAAATCAGAAAATAATGACATATTAGAATGGGATGAACCTTTATGACGTACAACCTAGTTCGCGAATAAAATTTCGCAAGAGGAAAATATAAGACCTAAAGTGCGTCATAGAAGAGGGTATCTATTGCATGGATCAGAGATAAGGTTATAACACTGCTGGAACCAGAGACATGGAGATTTGGGGTTAATAAAAACCCATCCAGGAGAGGCACCCTGGATTCTCAACTTAAGCATACGACTTAAGTTGGGCGACTAAGGTAATAAGGACTCTCCTAAGGAGTGAAAAATATGATCAAGGCTCCGAAGTACACGGTTGATCCAAGAGTGCCTGGGGCGTATGAAACTACCCTGGACATTCTTGGAAAGTCTTGACTATGATGCACTCGGCCCGAAGAAAACCCCACTTAGGGTACAGTCTCGTAACCATAAGCCATATAGGAAAAAGGGATAAGAGGCTGCGAAAATAACTGGTTGTTGTCAAGACTGGATGGGAGAAGCTAGTCTTGTATGGCATAAGTATGTCTCATTGAAGGGGCAACCAGTGGGAAGATAAGGGCAGAACCCTCCATTAGGGAGCTAATAAGTGTCTTAAGACGCAAATATCATGAGGCTTTATTTTCGCAAGAAAATTTAGGCTTGTCATATTTGTGCGATAATCCTGAAGAAGCAATAATACAAAAGAGAAAGTTAAGACGAGATCAATGGGTCACTACATGAAAGTGTAAGGAAGTCCTGTGATTTCATCACAAGACGACAATGTCATGAGGCTTTAATTTCGCAAGAAAATTTAGGCATGTCATATTATCGCAGTAAAAATGACAAAAGAACAAAAAGTTAAGGCAAGATCAAGGGGTTTCGGTATGAAAATACAGAGACGTCCTGCGATTTTGTCGCAATGACAAAAGGTGGCAAAATAAGACCTTTAACTAGGAAGGCAAAATAAGACCACATAACATAACAAAAATATTTATAATTACTAACTATTCTTTATGCAGATCATTCATCACAAGAAAGATAATGAGAGGCAAGTATGGGAATTAATAAACAAGAGGCATTATCTTTCTCGCCACAAAGTATTAAAAGAGTAAATTTCAAAGATTGGTTGAGTTACGCTATACGCAAAAAGTAATGAAATGAAACAACTCAAGAAAACATAATTAAATAAGAAACTCAATCCTCAATGTTGACTTCGCCAGAAGGAGTTAATGGGTGTTCTTTGTCATTTTTCTCACTCTCTCCAGTATTCTCTTTACCTTGATTAATTTTAGCTTCATATCCACCTTGATGTTCGCCAGTGATAGTTTCTTTGAGAGGAATTTCTTTTTCATTTCCGTCTTGGTTATCACCAGCAGATGCTTCTTTAATAGGATGCTCTTCTATTTCATCTTCTTAGAAATAGCTTCCATGTCACTTTCATAATCATAATCATTATCAGCAGCACGAGGGACTTCATCATCATCTACTTCTAAAGGTGCAATTGATACAGGAGGAAGAGAATTGGAAAACAAAATTTCATTCACATGAACTTCAGATTTAAGATGAACTTGGCGAAGGAATGATTTTTGGTGATTTATATCTTGGATATCCTTGAAATAGGCAAGATAATAAAGTCTCCTTTCTGCTCGATGGCAAGAACGAGCAAGGTGAGCAGCAAGAGATGCATTTTCCTTGCGAATTTTAGAATACATCAAATCCAAATCAGAAATGGAAGAACGAAGATTTCTCTCAGTTTCTGCGAAATGAAAGAATACAAAAAATTTGTTAAGATAAAGAATTAGCAAACATCATATTATAAACAGATTTAGCAAAGAAAGAATGGCTAAGGAAGGAAAAATGACTACCTTCCTTTTGCGAAATTATGTTTTGAATTAGTTCCAAGCAAGTATTATTCCAATGATTCATTGCATCATCAAATTTATCTCCAACCAAACCCTTCAGGCGAGATTTTAGTTTCTTTTCTTCAGAGATGAGAAAAGTGTTCTGCTTCGCAAGTGAAGAGTAAGATTCTTCTAATTCGGAATATTATTATTTGAGCTAACTTGCCTTTATACTTAAAGCTATCCAACCCTGGATGAGTTTTTTATTCTTAGCATTAGATGATTCGGTTACTTCCTTAAGTTTATTTTTCAATGAGCAAAGAGATTGTTCTTGGTTATCACACACCTTTTGAAGAATGTTTAGTTGCTGCGAAGAGGTCGCCACCTTATTTAAGAGAGTTCGCTTTTCCTGAGATAAAGTTTTGTTTTCATCTAATAAAGTTTCCGTATCTAAGTTAGCTTTAGTCAAAGAATAAGAAAGGCGAGATATTTCATTATTTAATGAGTTTTTCTCCTGAACTAATTGAGTATTCTCTTTGGTAAGATTATCTATTCGATCAACAGAATAAGTATGAAGATTATCTAATCGGTTATACTAATCCATCCAAATATCTCTATCAACACAAGCTTCTTCAGCGGCAGATTCAAATTGATATCTCTTTATTTTTCGTTTCTGGTTTAAAACTTAGCGTACGAATAAAAAAGACTTTAAGGGAATTGCATGAGAAAAAGATAAGATTACTTATAAGATAAATCAAAGGCGAAGATCATAAAATCATACCTTTCAGTTTATTATTCTTCTTGCGAAGAAGTTCACAATCCAGCGAGATATTTTGGAATTTTTGATTTTCCAGACAAAGAGCATCATGTTCCAAGGTCATTGTTTGGAGATTCTTGTTCAAAATTTCTACTTCCCTCTCCAATGTTGCTTGCGAAACCATTCTCTCAGAGCCAACATACTTACTTAAAACCTCACAAGCACTCAATTTGATGAGGTTAGTGGAAGATTTCATGATACCGTCCAAAGCATCAAATAAAGTTTGGAACACAATATCTATCCCATCTAAAGTATCTTTGAAAAAAGAAAAGGATTCAGATGAAGAAGTGGTGATATTAGAAGATTGAGGAATTGTATTATTTTTCGTAATAACTGTTTCATTTGAAGGTGAAGTTTGGGGAAAATTAGTAGGTGGGAGCAAAGAAGAGTCGATTTGAGAAGCATTAACAACATGAGAAGAAAGGGTTTCATTCGCAGAAGGGTTAATAAGATGGGTTTCGTTCATAAGAAGACCAGTTGAAAGGGAAACATCTGAGGCAACATTTTCGCGAATGAGAAGTAAAGGTTCAGATTGCGAAGGTATCGCAGGAAGTTTTGAAAGGGCAAGAGAAGAAAATAGAACAGAAGTTTCAACAATCTTAAGATGGCGAGATTTCTTGGGGGGGTTGTTGGCATCTTTATCACCCTGCGAATAACAATCCAGATAATAAACAAAGGCAATAATATTGTTATTAAAAGAATAATGTTTCTTACTACCTTATTATTAGTCGACTTTCTTTTTCTCGCAACATCTTTGGGACGCAGGGTTTTGAGTTGTAGATTCAACATTAAAAGTGTTTTTGCTGAAACAGAAACAGTATGGGAATTACACAAAAGACAAAATAAACAAGATGATTTCAATAAAATAAGATCAGTTTTAGCAAAATCAAAAGAAGAAAAAGAAGAAAACTCACCTTGCTGATTCCATGGGAGCAAAAAGAAGCAATAGCAGGAAGATAAGGAAGATGAAGAAAGTTACAGACAATGAAGAGTTACAGAGAATATGAAAGATGAAGACGAAGTAAAAGAAGAAGTAAAAGAAGATAATTATTTCTTCATCAGATCCCTCTTTAAATAGACAAAAGAAGATGACCAGTTTAGCCGGTAAATAAAGGAATGATGACACGTGTAGACGGTTACGCTAAATTTAAGGAATCTGGCCGATAGGGAAAAATATTGAAAAGATGAGCATCTGCGGCACTTTAAAGTACAATTTCTCATGACATTTTCCCCTTCACATAGAAGACATAAGAAGAGGCAAGATGTATGATCAGAAAATCGCAACAAGGATACATTTGTGAAGTCTCCACCAACAACACATTGTGAATGTCGCAGGATGATTCGAAAAGTGACGTAGCCGAAAATGACAGCATAAACACGAGAAGGGTGTGAAGATTTAGCGAGATTTAGGACGTTTGCGAAATTATGTATTTGTAAGCTTGCGAAATACCGCAAGCCAATTCCTAAAATAAAGGACATATTAGCTGTCATCCACTATGTAATTCCCTATATAAAGATCCGAACATGCTTAAGGGAAGAGAGAGATCTTTTTCGAGTATTGAGTAAGTCATTAGGAGATAGAAAGTCCAGAACAGTTGTTAATTTCTTAGTTTCACTTCTTTCCTTTCTTGTAAAATTTGTGAGATTAATCAATAAAGACTGTGATTGTTCATTCCAAGATGATTTGTTTGTATGAATTCTTGTGAGGGGTGTAGTGTGGAATTTCCTGCAACTACAATCGCCTTCTTGATAATGCATTTGAGTCTATTGATACTGGTCTTGAGATCCGAGATACGATTATTGATGTGAATGTATTCGGGAAAAAACACTTTAGATTCAAGACTTTCTTCAGTGAGAGACGAGGAGTTTAAAATTTTCTTCTTCCTTCGATGACTTTTTCTCTTCACAGAGCAATCTAAAAAGTCAGTCGTCCATCTAACATTCTTCCCTTTATAATTTTAAACAGATTTTGTGTCATATTTACAACCAAGAATTGGCCCATCACAGCACTTTTCATGATTGCAGACTATACTTTTAACACCAGCATAATGAGAAGAAGGTTTGAATACTTCTTTAGACATCCAAACAAGAATTTTATGAAGTTTTTCGTTCCGTAGTCGAAAACGACATCTCCTTTCAAGGTGACCCTTGTTTCCGCAATAATAATAGTTTAGGGGAATGTGTTTTGACTGTTCTCATATGAACTATTTTTATAGGTTGACAATCTTTGTAATTAGAAACATCAGTTGCAGTCAAGTATTGTTAGACAGAGAAAATACTGCTAGATCCATGAATAATTGGTAGCAAGACCTAATAAATATTAATTAAAAATATTGACCGAATATTATTTAATTAATTAATTAAAATGTTGATTGCTGAATAAATATTAAAATATTAGTGTTTGAACATGTTCAGTATTATGCTGACATAACATTTAGTTCAAAACCCTAATTATGATCAGTGGATGATCAATGGATGATCAACCGAGAATCAACCAGCGGATGAAAGAGAATCACCTTTGTGAGTTATAGACCGACCATGTAGTATTCTAGATGCTAGACTGAGCATTTTCCAAACTCCTTTGCAGTGCAGTTGGTAAAAGGATGATTAATTATTGTTTAATCATTATTAAATTGTGCTTGACTGAGCAATAAGTAGTAGAACCTAGTCATAGAGAAAGAAAGGACCGACCAAGAGGTGCAAAAATGGTCCTTGGTGGTTGTGGGACCATCTTATGGTAAGTGGATCATCATTCCCAGTTGCATGAAGGAGTTAAAACCAAATACAGACTTTGGATGATTAATTAGGTCAAAAATCATCAAGAGAGGTGGGACCGGATTCTGCAAGCCAAAGGGCCGATCATGACCTGTCATGGTGGTGTGCTCGTGTTTCCATGCTCTTCGTGGACTAATCCTGAGAATTTTGGTATTTTATGATGGTCCATGGAGCATTATTTCATCCTTGTATGGAGAATTTGAATTTAATTGAAACTCTTAATAGTAGTGGAAGGACCACTATTATTAAATGTATTAAAATAATATTATTTTAATATTTCTCATGGTGGTAGGAGGAAAAGTCATGGTTGCAGGACCATTTGCTTTGCTAACCACATAGTTCATGGAAAATTATGGAAGTTTTATGAGTTTGATCGAAAGAGGAAGCCTTGAAAGAGCAAAACCCTAATAATAATAATTGGATAAAGAGTATTACATTAACTAGTTGGAAGCCTAACAAGCTAAGCTCCAACAACATACTATTACATTAATTGAACAGGTTGCAGTGCTAGCCTACTGATGTGATTTTAATGTTGTTGTAGAAAGTGGTAGTAAAAGTTCGTTCAAAGACTTGTAGAGATTGATTTTAGACTTAATATATACACAAGATTGTCACAAATATCGAGAGAACTGCGACTTTGGATTTCACCATTAATCACATTCAATTGGTTCATATAATGATTCTTAACAATTCTAGCCCTTTTGTAGACTCTTATTCTTTGCCAAAGGTTGATTTTTAAAACATTAGATGTAAATCACAAGCATGGTATATCAAAAGCTCTTACGTCTAAGCATATACCATCAAAAAAAAATCACAATCAATTAATAAATATCATAAATCAATTAAATCAATGCAAAAGTCATAGAGAATCGATTATAGTTACCAAGAAATTGTGAAACATGGCTTCCTCCATCATCCTAGTATTGGGGTTTAGCTCCTCATATCAAAAACACGCTCAAAAATACAACGCATGGCTGAATAGGTGTTTTATTGAAGAAAAATCGAGTTTGTAACAGGTATAGTTGTTACAGAACCCAGAGCTGTTGCGATTGCACTGTTACAGGAAACAATAAAAGAAAGCTGTTGTTACAGGAAACGATAAAAGTCAACTGTTGTAGATAAACTACACTTTCCTGCGACTGTTTTTGATGGTCAATGTTCTTCAGCTTCTTCTTCCTTCTCTGTGATGATGAAACTCGTCTCTGTGGTCTCCTAAACTCCTCTGAAACCACCCCAAGGCTTCCCTCAACTCCCCAAACTCTCCACAATCCCTTCTTTGAGTCCCGTAGCTCCTTTTTATATACCATAGAGTCATAAAATCCGAGAATAACTCTCTTTTTCTTCCTCCTCAAGCCACGGGTTTTTTCACTTCCCTGTTTTACTTTCACACGTATTCTACTCCCATTTTTAATCAGATCTTCTCTATTCGACGGATTAAACCTCAGGGAATATACTCTGCCTAATTTAGTCCCCGTAACTTCCAAAAGAAACAACCAAACTAACCTGATATAACTCATATACCCTGTTTAGCTTCAACTCCGCTTAAATTGAATATTCTTCGAATCTCAAATCCTTACCAACCCTGTTTCTTCGTGATAGGTCAATCCCAAACCAAATCCGAGTAGAACTCCGACTAAAACTCATCCAAACTCGATTCATCAAGTTCACAAGAATCCCGAGAATAGATTACTTCCTGTTTTGTCGAGTAACAATTATCCAGCAGGGGCGGAGCTAGTGTATAGCAAGGGTGTGCAATTGCACACCCTGCCAAACTAGCTCCAAAGCCTAATTTAGCCCATTGTTTTTAATTTATTGGGGTTTTAAGCCTATTTTATCATAGTTGCACCCCCTAGAATTTTTTTGCTCCCCCTTAGTTAGATTCCTGGCTCCGCCCCTGTTATCCAGCCCAACTTTTGAGAATATAATGGATATACAATCCTTGTTTAATCAAAACAGGCCCAACGCAACAAAGTTTGATGATTGAATCTCTCTACAAATGCTTCAAAATCCAAACCTAAACTCTGTTTGTGACTGCATATGTTTCCCGCCAAATTCTGTTTTTGAAATGTTGAAGAAGACCTCCCCCTATCCAGTTCGGGTCTGCCAATAGTAGTTGCTCTGGAAATGGATGCCCCTTATCCATCCGAGGGGCTCCTTTAGAAATTCCTCTTGGGGGTGCAAATATGACTTTTATGGGGTGCCTCCAATGTATTCCCGGGGTGCCTTTAACACATCTTCTGGGTGCTTTAAGTAATTTTCTCCCGGGAGCGCAAAAACCACTTTTCGAGCCAATTTTTTCTGCACATGTTTATTTCTCCCAAAACACCTACAAAGACACAAAAATCCATAATAAATAAAAAATCGAGCACTAACAATATATACAATTGAGATTAAATCAGACACAAAAATGTGTCTATCAAATACCCCCAAACTTATTATTTGCTAGTCCCGAGCAAATCAAATCTAGAAAATAAAAATCCTAACTCACTGTCGCAGGCATCGTCGATTGCATTTGGCGTATGCAATATGCTTTTAAACCCCTAGGTGTCCCTAGTGGCCGAGTTATAGTCTCGAGAGGGCTTACAAGAGATATACCTACAAAACCTTTACACTCCATATCCTAGCTATCTACGCAGAACCTTGGAAGGCACTAAAGAATCTCCTTGGTTGGCATACTTATTGACTACAAGAGGAAATACCCTGATGCGAAATTCCAATTGTTTTACACGAGTTTGCACTCAAGTATTCTAAAATTCATATATAAGTGACAGAGCTCTACTAAGATAGTTGCACTATGGACATCAAGATCCGGAGTCAACAAATCACATGGATAGATTAAGAGATGGATATAAAAAAACATAGATGGTTTTGATGTTGACTAGGTGAACGGTGTTTCTCATATCTTTCTGAAGGCCACTGCCAAAATGAACCTATCCTAATGGACTGAGATACTGGTCTGACTAATATCAACACAACTGGCATATACAAGGGAACCAGTGGTCGACAATCTTAATTCTAGATCAACTCGTCTGGCATATACAAGGGAACCAGTGGTAGATTTTATTGCACAATAATAAACTTTTCATCATTTTTTTTAGACTACATGATTTGATCTTTTGGATCTAAGCGCATGCTTCTTATCAGCATATTACATGATAGTTCCCATGGATCTTGCGTTCCACGCTTGTTTAGGCGACGGAGACAGGGAAAACACACACATATTGCTATTCCCAAGTGTTAATTTTCTTTTCTTTTTTAATTTATTCCGTTTGGTCTAATTGGTCTGGTCTGGTCTGGTCTTTTTTTATTTTTTTATTTTTTAGTAACTCAATCACTCTATTTCACCCTAGCATTGGTAACAACTTGAATCATGAGCCCCACCTAATCACTTAGAGAAACATAGTTTAAAAATAAAATAAAAATAAAAACAGAAGTGAAAAGGACTCAACGAGATATGGTGAAACTATCATGTTATTTCTAACACCTGATCTCTGTGCTTTTATGAATAGACTCTTTAGATGTTTCCATCTAATCAGATTGGTTCCTCAACTCCTACAACCAAAATGCTTCCATCCACTTAGATTGGTTAGTTCCATCCTTAATAAACATAAATTTCTAGGCTCTGGAGTTTACTAATGCAACTAATCAAAAAGTTTCTCCCATACCCCCAAACTTAAATCTAACATTGTCCTCAATGTTCTAAAGATAAAATTAAATGCATGAACAAGGAGAAATTGTTACCATTTGAAGTAAAAGAGTTAAGGAAAGATATTACCGTGTCGCATGAATATTGGGTTACCTCCCAATAAGTGCTAAGTTTAAAGTCTTCATCCGGACATAAGAAAGAGTTAATCACCTCATAGAATCATACATCAATATCCGGAACAAATGTGGATCGAAAAAATCAAATAAAATTGCCATAATTATAAGATAACAACACCAAATCAGAAAAATGAACAGACAGAGCATATCCTCATCCAAGGTTTCCTGCAAGACAACTGGGTTTTTCTGTGGTGCCCACTTGGACTTCATATGAGTGTCTTGACAAATAGATTCTTCTGAACTATGGGTTTCTAATTCCTGGATTTCCTCCTGGACAGTGTCAGGAGGATCAGGTTGTGGAGTTGGAAGAGACTCAGGAAATACTTCAGGCACACTAGGCCCGATTCCCAAGTTAGGGACTTCTAATGGGGAAACTTGATGACTACTACCCCCAAACTTAGAATTTTGGGTGTCTCTAGATAGACTAGTCACAATAATCCTAATTTATAGTCCATTGGGTTCTTGAAAAAGGTCATCAGGTGGTTCATCCTCTAAATGCATTTGAGGCATAAAAACTGTAGGACTGATATATTTCATATCTTCTATGTCCAACCCTAAAGTTTCCTTATTGTCTTGAAGCACGGTCAATGGCATACTCTCATGATCACTATCCAAATCGAAAACTATAGGTAAAATCTCAGATGGGCCTAACAATGCATAATTAGGGTAAAACTTAGGAGGATCTTTAGGCTCTTCAAAATAAGGGATTAAGGTAGATCCGGAATCTAGTAATGGTTAGACCCTAGCTTTCCATTTACCAATATCTAACACAGGAATAGAATCCAACAAAGCATTTATTTGTTCATTTTTGCTATCTTCGTCGAAATCCATGTTAAAGTGGGCTAGACAACTCTCTTATGGATCTTCCGATACGATGTTTGGTAATGACTCCTGAACTAAGGTTCCTATCATGTTAACCTCTTCAATGCATGTGTCATCTAGCTCAGAATGTAGCTTGTTTACATTAAAAATATTCAACTCAATAGTCATATTACCAAAAGATAGATTCATAATAACAGTTCGACAGTTTATGATCGCATTAGACGTAGCTAAAAATGGGCGACCTAAAATCACAGGTATCTGGTTCTCTGGGTCAGGGACAGGTTGGGTATCTAAGACCACGAAATCCACAAGATAAATAAACTTGTCGACCTCAATAAGAACATCCTCTATAACACCACGCGGAATTTTAATAGACATATCAGCTAACTGTAGTGTTATCTTGGTAGGATTCAATTCACCGAGCCCTAGATTTAAGTACACATGGTATGGGAGTAAGTTCACACTAGATCCTAAGTCAAGTAAAGATTTTTCTACCTTGTGTTTTCCTATCGTACAAGCAATGGTAGGTGCACCCGGGTCTTTATACTTAGGAGTTGTAGGGTTCTGAATGATCGAACTTACATGACTGGATAAAAAGGCTTTCTTAGGGACACTAAGCTTGTGCTTCCGCGTACACATATCCTTGAGGAACTTGGCATAAGCCGGCAGTTGCCTAATTGCTTCTAGTAACGGAAGGTTTATGGTAACTTTCTTAAAAACCTCCATTATGTCATTAAAGTTGGATTCACTATTTGTTGGTACTAATAGATGTGGAAATGGGGCTCTAGGCATAAAATAGGGCCTCTCAGGAACCGAATTGGCATCATCAGAAATTTTATTAGTCTTCTCAGCTATGGATGGTCCCGAGGGGTGAACTATATTATGCTCACTATCGGGCATGGTTACCTGATTGTCTACTACTCTTCCGCTCCTAAGGGTTCTAATTGAATTCAACTGATGTGATGGTTTTGCACCTACTTCATGAACTCATCTAGGATTAGGTTGCGTTTGACTAGGGAACCTACCTTTTTCTCTCAAAGATTCATTTATCAGACTAACCTGGTCTTTTAACTCGGAAATAGCCTGACATATATTTTTACTTGCTTCTATGCTTTGTGAAAGCGTTTGGTGAATCTTATTAGTATTTCGAATAAACAAGTTGAGAGTTTCTTCTAGACTAATTTTCTTATCGAACTGATTCTGAAATTGATTTATTCCTGAAGCATTCTTATTATAGCCAAAACCTGGGGGAGCATTAGAATTACTAAACCGACCTTGACTCTGGCTCTTAGACCATGAAAGGTTCAGATGGTTTCTCCAACCAGGGTTATAAGTTTCTGAATATGGGTCGAACTTCTGAGAGTTATCGAATCTAGTGTTATTGTAAAGAGAATTGGCTTGCTCTTCTATAGTATGGCCTTCCCAAAAAGGCTCCACTCAACTACTAGTGTGACCCAATTCTGAAGCTTCTAACCTTTTAGATATTGCTGCAATCCTGGCATCTGATTCATAGCCTCCTTCTATCCTATTAACGTTTCCTATAGTTAGAAGAATTGTTTTCGGGGGTTCCTTGCTATTTTCCCATTGCTGGGTTTTCTCGGCGATTTCATTCAAAAATGTCATCGCCTCATCAACTGTTTGGTTTTCAAACCCACCCGTGCACATAGAGTCTACTGTGGTTGTAGTGGAATAATCTAAACCCTCATAAAGGATCTGAACTAACCTAACCTTTTCTAAACCATGATGAGGACATTGGGCTAATAAATCATTGAACTTTTTCAAATACCTATACAAAGATTCTCCCTCCTGTTGAGAAAACATGCATATTTGCGTCCTAATAGATGATGTTTTGTGTCTAGGGAAAATTTTGTTCAAAAAGGCAGATGTAAGTTGTTTATATGTTTCAATTGACCCGGAAGCCAAACTATATAGACACGATTTTTCTTTATCTTTTAGGGAAAAAGGGAATAACCTAATTTTCAAGGCATTATCATCAAGGTTTCTAATCTTTAGGGTACTACAAATTTCCTCAAAGTCCCTAATATGGAAATAGGTGTTTTCATTTTCTTTCCCTAGAAAGATTGGGAGCATCTGTAAGGTTCCAGGTCTAAGTTCATAATTTGCTTCCGTTTCAGCTAACCTGATACATGAGGGACGAGTAGTCCTAGTCGGATTCAACAAGGTCTTCAAAGTTGCCATTTCTGGATCTATATGAGTCCTAGGTTTCTCACCGAAAGACGGATGTTCAAAACTAAGTTGTCCAAGAATAGAGGTTTCTAAATTAAGGTAATCAAGATCCTTGTTTCCTAATATAGAACCACTAGGTTTTTCTTTAACAAACCGACCAAACGCGTCTCTTTTACGTACAAGCATACACAAGAATTCAGCAAAAATTTGTGCACATGCCGGGCTCACTAATTTAGGTAAGCTTGGGTTACCTACAACAAAATATACCCAAAGGTACGAGGCTGGGGCTTGTGGTGTTTCGGATGATAACGCCCAGAGGGTTCACCGTACTAAACCACTTGTTTTCCTAAAATCGGCGTCGGACGAAAATGCAATTGGTGTGTGCAAGTGTTTTTTTTTTTTTTAATAATAAAAAAAAATACAAACAAATAAAAGAAAATTACAAGTCCAAAATAAGAAATAAAGAAACTAACAAAAATAAAAGTCCAAATAAAATAATATCTTCGGTTTCCTCTTTTTTTGGCAAGTTCAACTTTCCACCTTTAGCTTTGAGTCAATCCTGCACAACAAAAACAAAAATACCAAAGACGTAAAATAGAACAAAAAACTAGAAAATAATAAAAATAAAAATACAAAACCTAAAATAAATAAACCTAAAACCTAAACCTAAATACAAGTCCGCGTCGGCGCCGCCAAAAAATTGATGTGATTTTAATGTTGTTGTAGAAAGTGGTAGTAAAAGTTCGTTCAAAGACTTGTGGAGATTGATTTTAGAGTTAATATTACACAAGATTGTCACAAATATTGTGAGAACTGGGACTTTGGATTTCACCATTAATCACATTCAATTGGTTTATATAATGATTCTTAACAATTCTAGCCCTTTTGTAGACTCTTATTCTTTCCCAAAGGTTGATTTTTAAAAAATTAGATGTAAATCACAAGCATGGTATATCAAAAGCTCTTACGTCTAAGCATATACCATCAAACAAAATCACAATCAATTAATAAAAATCATAAATCAATTAAATCAATGCAAAAGTCATAGAGAATCGATTATAGTTACCAAGAAATTGTGAAACATGGCTTCCTCCATCATCCCAGTATTGGGGTTTAGCTCCTCATATCAAAAACACGCTCAAAAATACAACGCATGGCTGAATAGGTGTTTTATTGAAGAAAAATCGAGTTTGTAACAGGTATAGTTGTTACAGAACCTAGAGCTGTTGCGATTGCACTGTTACAGGAAACAATAAAAGAAAGCTACTGTTACAGGAAAAGATAAAAATCAACTGCTGTAGATAAACTACACTTTTCTGCGACTGTTTTTGATGGTCAATGTTCTTCAGCTTCTTCTTCCTTCTTTGTGATGATGAAACTCGTCTCTGTGGTCTCTTAAACTCCTCTGCAAACACCCCAAGGCTTCCCTCAACTCCCCAAACTCTCCACAATACCTTCTCTGAGTCCCGTAGCTCCTTTTTATATACCACAGATGTTGCGCTAAAACCTTGCGGAAGCGATTTGCACAGCTACAAACGGTACTTCATAATATTGCCAAGAACACAAACTACAGAAAAAAAGAGACGAGAATTTACGTGGTTCGGCAAGTTGCCTACATCCACGGGAAGAACAAGAGATTCATATATTATCACAAGGGAGAATACATATAAACCTTAAGAGAGAAAGAATAATTTTTGGTGATATTCATTTGCTTTCTCTAATGGCCTATTTATACTAGTTAGCTAATCCTCCAAGTGCCAACTCCAAATTGAGTTCTACTTCCTTAGCCTACAATCTATAACTAGCCTATAATTGGACTTCCTTAGTTTTCAAACTAGGACTCAAAGACCTACCTTGTTTGAATGCATGAATTTACTAGTGTGAAAGGGAAAGCTATGGAACTCTTCCACCAACCAATATTTTTTACATGGTTTTATTCCCACCTACCTACTAGCCACCATCCAAACATGGTTATTAGAGTTCTAAACAAAATTGAACTCTCAAAAACCCCTTATTCTAGAATCACCTAGAATTGGAGGCACCGTCCAACAATTCTCCACCTCGGATCATGCATTCATGCATATACGATCAATACAAGAAATCCCCTTCGTCTTCCAGCGTCGATTGCGCCATAGGCTGCCTATGTATCCTCTGCAAGGAATCAAACCGACCGTAGTTCACACAATGGCATTGCAATAAGGCCTCCACCAGGTTCCTAAGAACCTCTACCCCAAAGGGTATCACCAAACCGGAAGAATGTGGATCAATTTCGAGCAATGCCGAAACTTAATCCCGGATACTACTTTAGTTAACATATCAGCTGGATTGTGTTTGGTATCGATCTTCACAAGTAGAATATCTTCTTCTTCCAGAATTTCTCTAACAAAGTGAAATCGAACATCTATATGTTTGGTTCTGGCATGATGAACTTGATTCTTATCCAAGTAAATTGCACTAAGACTATCACAATGCACAGACAGTTGTTCCTGCATAACACCCAAGTAATCTAGCAAACCTTGTAACCATATAGCCTCCTTAAATGCCTATGTCACTGCCATATACTCCGCTTCAGTAGTTGAGAGAGCCACAGTAGACTGCAAAATCGATCTCCAACTAACCGGTGCTCCATCCAAGGTAAATACATACCCTGTAGTTGAACGCCTTTTGTCCAAATCACCAGCATAGTTAGAATCCACATAACCAACACACAGCTGATTGTTCCCATCTTCCTTCACAAACTTCAAGCCAACATCAACAGTACCATAAAGATACCTCAAAATCT
Source organism: Papaver bracteatum (assembly GCA_023529315.1). Taxonomy (NCBI): domain Eukaryota; kingdom Viridiplantae; phylum Streptophyta; class Magnoliopsida; order Ranunculales; family Papaveraceae; genus Papaver; species Papaver bracteatum. The sequence goes on from JAJJWX010002613.1 coordinate 276,571, forward strand.
ATTTCACATCTTTCCAATGTCCTTTACCAGGATTATGCATATAACGGCTGATCATACTTATTGCATGTGAAATATCCGGCCTTGTACATACCATCGCATACATCGAGCTACCAACAACACTAGCATATGGTACTTGGGCCATATACTCACTCTCTTCTTCAGTAGTAGGAGACATATCAGAACTCAACTTAAAATGAGGACCAATGGAAGTACTTACAGATTTAGTTCCTTCGCAGATACCAAATTTCTGTAACACTTTCTTCAAGTATGCCTTCTGAGACAAACGAACTTTACCCTTCTCTCTGTCACGTTGAATCTCCATGCCAAGAATCTTCTTAGCTTCTCCTAGATCTTTCATATCGAACTCAGTTGACATTTTCTGCTTCAAATTATCAATCTCTTTCTTGTTATTCGATGCTATCAGCATATCATCGACATACAAGAGCAAATATATGAAAGACCCATCACGTAGCTTCTTGAAGTATACACAATGGTCATAGTGACTTCTTGTGTATGTGTCGGCCAATCATAAACTGATCAAATCGCTTGTACCACTGTCTTGGAGACTGCTTCAGCCCATACAACGATTTTTTCAGGTTGCATACACAATCTTCTTTTCCAGCAACTTTGAACCCACTCTGCTGAGTTATATAGATCTCCTCTTCTAGATCACCATGTAAGAACGCCGTCTTGACATCTAATTGAACTAGATCTAAATCATACTGTGCTACCAAGGCCAACAAAATTCGGATTGATGAGTGTTTCATAACTATAGAGAACACCTCATTGTAGTCAATCCCTTTTCTTTGGGCATAACCTTTAGCAACTAACCTTGCCTTGTAGCGTACTTGATTCACCTGAGATCCTTCTTTCTTAGCATACACCCATTTGCACCCAATGGCCTTCTTACCGTTCGGAAGCTTCGTAAGAACCCATGTGCCATTCTTGTAAAGAGACTCCATATCATCCTGCATAGCAGCTTCCCATTCTTGACGCTCTACACTGTGTATAACTTCAAAATAGGTATTTGGAATGCCTTCTTCAATAACTGGTAATGCATAAGATATAAAATAATTCATCCAACCAGGTTTCCTGATTGATCTTCTCGGTTTGCTGGTTGCTATGGTCTCAGTGACCGTAGATTCTGTATCTTCCACTACTTCATGTTCCTCTTCATCCAGTTCGTCACTATTATTTGGAACTTCAGTATTTACCTCCCTTGAAGACGCCGCGTCTTCGGAAGTATTCGTAACAGATACATAGTTAGCTAGAATTAGTGGAGTTTCATCAATCTCCACCTGCTGCAAAGGTTCACTGGTACCGATGCTTCTGTTCTCCACCTTCCGAGAACCCCAAGACTTCACCATAGACGCTTCATCAAATATAACGTCTCTACTCATGACTATCTTCTTCTCAACTGGATTCCAAATTTTGAACCCTTTAAATCCTTTATTCACACCCATAAAGATCCCTTTAACAGCACGGCTATAAAGTTTGTTTTCATTAACATGATACCAAGCAGGGCAACCAAATATATGAATTGAGTCATAATCATAAGCTGGTTTACCATACCACTTCTCCATCAGAGTTTTACCTTCTAACGCAGCTGATGGCAACCTATTAACGAGGAAGCACGCATATGTAACTACCTCAGCCCAAAATGCTTTACCTAATCCAGCATTAGATAACATACATCGTACATTCTCCAGCAAAGTACGATTCATGCGTTTAGCTACCCCATTTTGTTGCGGTGTCTTCTTAACTGTGAAGTGCCTCTGTATTCCCTCGTCCTGACATACTTGCAAGAATGGATCACTTTTGTACTCTCCACCATTGTCCGAACGTAGTACCTTGATCTTTTTGCCAGTTTGAGTCTCAGTTTCCTTTTTCCACCTCACAAAGACTTCTAGGACTTCATTCTTATGCCTCATGGTGTACACCCATACGCGCCTAGAATAGTCATCAATAAAAGACACGAACCAATATTTCCCTCCCAATGATGCATTCTTGGAGGGACCCCAAACATCTGAGTGAACATAATCAAGAACTCCACTAGTGTTGTGAATTGTTGTGCCAAAGCTTGTTCTTGTCTTCTTTCCTTTCACACAATGTTCACAAAACTCTAATTTGCAGGCAATAGCACCTTTCAATAATTCTTTACGAATTAAAGAATGTAACGACTTATCACCAGGATGTGCAAGCCGCATATTCCATAACTTCGTGGTCTCCATAGCTACAGTCTCGATGTGTTCTGAAATAGACACATCTCCCGTTATTGTACTCCCAGTTAAGTAGTACAAGTTATGATGCGTTGTGCCCTTCATGATTACCAACGATCCAGCGATCACCTTTAGAATGCCATTTTCAGCGACTAACTTGTAGCACTTAGATTCCAAAGTTCCAAGCGAAATCAGATTCTTCTTCACAGCAGGCACAAACCTTACTTCCTTCAGCTCCCGAACCATACCATCATGCATCTTTAATCGAATACTACCAATCCCAATCACCCTGCAGGTATGATTATTCCCCATACGCACTTCTCCATCAAACTCTTCAAAGTCCGAGAACTAGTCCCGATGAGGACAAATATGATAAGTAGCACCAGAATCTAATATCCACGTACCGTCAGTTACGATAAAATTTGATGGTATCACAGTCAGCGAGAAATCTGAAGCTTCATCTGAATATTCACTTGCCTTAGCAACGTTCACCTCGGTGTTGTCCCTCTCTTGATCCTTATGCTTGGTACAGTCCTTAGCCCAATGGCTAAAGTCATGACACCATGCATATTCATCCTTCTGCAGACGCGCTCTTGACTTTGAACACCCTTTAACTTTACCACGATCACCATTCTTCTTTCTCCTGTCTATTGAACGACCTCTTGCAAGAAGCAAGTCACTGTTAGCTTCACTTGACAGGTCTTCACGGTCCATCTTCTTGAATTTCTCACTACGCAATGATGTAGTGACCTCGGCGTATGTCATCTTATCCTTTCCGTGCATTAAAGCTTTAATCACGGGTTCATACCTTTCAGGAAGAGAGTTTATCAGACACAAAGCTTGTTCCTCATCGTTGATCTTATCATCGTAGTTAACCAGCTCAGCAAGAAGTTTATTATATGAATCTAGGTGCTTAGTTAGAGAGGCACCCTTCTTCATGTTATAGCGATACAAATTTCTCTTAGGATGTATCCTATTAGCCATGTTCTTCACAAGATATTCCTTATCTAGATTTTCACAGAGATCCTTAGTTGAAGTCTCGTGATGATAATTAACTCTTACTGCTGTTGCTAAACACCCTCGAATCGAACCAAGACATAATTTATTCATCTTGTTCCACTGCTTGTCAGACATCTCCGCTGGCCGACCTTCTAGAGCTTCTTCTAGGTCAAGATGAACAAGAGCATCCATTACATCCGTTCTCCATAAACCAAAGTTATTGGTTCTGGTGAGCTTTTCAACCTTTAGTTGTGATCTATGTGAATGAAGTATTTCTTCTTTTGTTTCTTTATCTTTATTTGTGGACTCCGAATGTTCTCCTTCATGATCGTTCAGATCAACTGGTTTATCCCCGTCAACCATTGTTCTTCAAACAACCAAATGTAGATAAAAAACAGAACCTTTGAGATTAGTATTACCTCAAGCAATATTCAGAAAAATACCTTCACTTCAACTGCAATCTGAGCGTAACCTTGCTCTGATACCAATTGTTGCGCTAAAACCTTGCGGAAGCGATTTGCACAGCTACAAACAGTACTCCATAATATTGCCAAGAACACAAACTAAAGAATAAAAGAGACGAGAATTTATGTGGTTCAGCAAGTTGCCTAATCCACGGGAAGAACAAGAGATTCATATATTATCACAAGGGAGAATACATATAAACCTTAAGAGAGAAAGAAGAATTTTTGGTGATATTCATTTGCTTTCTCTAATGGCCTATTTATACTAGTTAGCTAAGCCTCCAAGTGCCAACTCCAAATTGAGTTCTACTTCCTTAGCCTACAATCTAGAACTAGCCTACAATTGGACTTCCTTAGATTTCAAACTAGGACTCAGAGACCTACCTTGTTTGAATGCATGAATTTACAAGTGTGAAAGGGAAAGCTATGGAACTCTTCCACCAACCAATATTTTTCACATGGTTTTATTCCCACCTACCTACTAGCCACCATACAAACATGGTTATTAGAGTTCCAAACAAAATTGGACTATCAACAACCCCTTATTCTAGAATCATCTAGAATTGTAGGCACCGTCCAACAACAAAGTCATAAAATCCGAGAATAACTCTCTTTTTATTCCTCCCCAAGCCACGGGTTTTTTCACTTCCCTGTTTTACTTTCACACGTATTCTACTCCCATTTTTAACTCAAATCTTCTCTATTCGACGGATTAAACCTCAGGGAATATACTCTGCCTAATTTACTCCCCGTAACCTCCAAAAGAAACAACCAAACTAACCTGATATAACTCATATACCCTGTTTAGCTTCAACTCTGCGTAAATTGAATATTCTTCGAATCTCAAAGCCTTACCAACCCTATTTCTTCGTGTCAGGTCAGTCCCAAACCAAATCCGAGTAGAACTCCGACTAAAACTCATCCAAACTCGATCTAGCAAGTTCACAAGAATCCCGAGAATAGATTACTTCATGTTTTGTCGAGTAACAATTATCCAGCCCAACTTTTGAGAATCTAATGGATATACAATCCTTGTTTAATCAAAACAGGCCCAACGCAACAAAGTTTGATGATTGAATCTCTCTACAAACGCTTCAAAATCCAAACCTAAACTTTGTTCGTGACTGCATATGTTTCCCACCAAATTCTGTTTTTGAAATGTTGAAGAAGACCTCCCCTTATCTAGTTTGGGTCTGCCAATAGTAGTTGCCCTAGAAATGGATGCCCCTTATCCATCTGAGGGGTTCCTTTAGCAATTCCTCTTGGTGTGCAAATATGACATTTATGGGGTGCCTCCAACGTATTCCCGGGGTGCCTTTAACACATCTTCTGGGTTCTTTTAGTAATTTTCTCCCGGGAGCGCAAAAACCACTTTTCGAGCCAATTTTTCTGCACATGTTTATTTCTCCCAAAACACCTACAAAGACACAAAAAGCCATAATAAATAAAAAATCGAGCACTAACAATATATACAATTGAGATTAAATCAGACACAAAAATGTGTCTATCACCTACCAGCGAGTCTCATGGGTAACCTAGCCAAGGGAGCCGAAGCGGATGGGGGATGACATTGTGTCACAAGGGGGGAAATCTAACTCTACCTTCCATAAAATAATATTATTATTTTATTACAATAATAATAAAATAAGGAAAAGAGGGGAAGGCCGGCTAGAACCGATAGCATGTCCATCCGGCTAGCCATGTGGGCCCACCCTCACTGTTCCTTTATTATTTTATTACTATTTTATCTCTTCCCTTTCCTTCTTTAATCAGACTTCCAATCCTAGTTCTTCCTTGAATGTTCCTTTGAGCATTATTACTAGAGATACACCCATGCCTCTTGCTCGGGGATTACTCGGGGTGCCCCAAATGCCCGAAATGTAAATATATATTAATTTCCATGGAGTTCGACCAAGAAAAGCCATGAATCCTGAGTAGGTGAATATTTAGGATTTAATTAGTGTATAATTTCTAGGAACTCAATCCGATGAATACTGCGACTAGATTTAATTAATCCATTGCTCTATACTAGCATACAATATTTCTAGGAGCATTTAGATATGATGTGATCAGCATCATATATTATTCTGGGTTAGTTCAGACACTAGGAGTGAATGCCGAATTCAAATAAAATGTGCCGAATCTATCAGCTTTAATAATACAATGCATGAAATATTAAAAGTTCTGCCTCAGAAACCCTAATATTGCTATCATACATTATTACCGCCATAGTATTTCTAAACTACAATTCACCTTGTGAAGATACAAATTTCTTATGATTCCGATATTGATCAGAGATGCATGATTTTTCCGATGTGATTTTACGAATATGACGTTCTTCAAACATCCACCATTAACACCACCAAAATTCAAATTTTCACAAAAAATCAATTTTTTTCATGTAGATATGCAACCCCCGTTCTAGAAAACAATTTATTTAGTAAGTAACATCCACCGATTTTTATGTTCTTCATAAGTGAAAAACATCAATCCAATATCGGCATACAAGGACATGAACATTCACCGATTCTTGGTTGATGTTCTTATAAAAGAAATCAAACTTTTCATATTTTTGTGATCAATTAATATTAGTTGATTTTTGGGTTAACAAGATAAAACGTCAAATAATCGACCAAACTGACACTAATTAATCAGAGATAAATTAGCCATGAAAGAAAATAGTTGGTTAAAGAACTTTTGAGTTTACCTCAAATGACCTTATTTTGTCTTCTAGTGGTAGGCCTCAAAAAAATCATGGGCCTCAAATTAGCCATGATCTTTTGGAGGCTGCATTCTATTTATTTGGGACTACATAGTATGTTGAGAATCAGGTATATATCTAATCAAGCCCAATGGGTTTTTAAAAGACAAATGGCTCGCGCTCCACTGAAAATTAGTCTGCGCTCTAACCATCTAAATCCAACCAAGTACTTTGACTATGGGATGTTTTAGTGGATTAGTTAAGTGCCAGTCTTACCATCAAATCCATAATATTATTCTTTTTACCGTTTCTCCTGAGATAGTATATTAACTTTGAATCATATTCACACAATCCTCAATAACTTGAACCTTTACACTCTAGCAAAAAATCCAATTTCTTTTTCGATTCGAACGATTTTGCTGATCCAAAATAAACTGAACCATCCTTATTTTTATTATTAAACCATGGAGAAAACGAATTGGATGGATAATCAAATTACTACTTCATTTTGATTTTGTATCCTATCCAAAAAAAGGTCGGTAGAAACCCCTTATTTGGCGAGGAGATAAAGGGAAAAGGAACAAACAGCACCAATACAAAATCCTAAGTGATTTTCTATCATATTTTTAATTTTTGTTTGGACTTCTATAAAATTCCTTTAAGATTTGGTTAATGGAGATCAAGGATACTTGTAGGTAGTTCGTCCATTTAGTGAAGAATAATATCGAACATGAAACTCATCTGTTTTTTTTTTTAAATTTATTCCAATACTAAGTTCTCCCATTAGGTTGAGATTCTTCCCGGACCCAAACTTTGACTGGTCAACAAAGTTAATAGAGACAATAAGAATATTTAAAGCTTGTACATCCTAACTCTTAAGTCATCTATTCATTTGGAATGTTTAACTAAAATTTTCTTGATTGATTTAGAACGTTGGACACTATTGTGTTTCGACCATGAGTTCTTTTAGAATAAACGAGTTTATCCATGTACTCGAAAAGGGGATGAGATTTCTGATATGTATGTTTGTTATTTCAACTTGAAAGTACCTGACTTTGAAGAGAGAAAATCGTGTCGATTCCCCCCACCACTCCCTCACTCAAACAATTATAACCAATTCACTCACACTCCCTCCCTTTGAATATATAATTATCTTTTTACTTCAGTTAATGTTATATTGTGACATTACCCATTACCTATTAGTGGTAAATGGAAACAAACCAAACTTTTGCTTCTAATTTCAGAATAATTGTAAAACTAGCCTTCCAAGCGAAGAAATTGTTTCAAATGTTTGAAGAATTTTTTTCATGGAATCAACTGCACAACATTCTGCTTCACCGAATTATTTAGAACCTTGACGGCCTAATGTTGGTGAAACTGAAGTATTTAGCGAGGAAGAATAGTCAGATAACCTTGCTAACCAAGTTGATGAGAAACTCGTTGAAGAGCCACATTATTCAATAGAGGGGGTTGAAGAAGCGTTTGAAAAAAATAATGAAAATTAAAAAGAAAATGTTGGAGAAAATGAGTCTTTTTAATATGTTTTAGTTTTTGGTTATGATTGATCTTATGACCCAAAGGTCTAAATTATACTTTCTCATTTTCTATGAGTGAATGAAATGCAAATATATGAGGGCATGGGACACTTGCCATGCCTAGTGCTTGTATGCACATGCATCATGAGTCAACCAAGATTAAAATTAAAACAAGTTTTGATTTCTAAACGGATTTTAAAAGACGAGGGTACCCAAATACACCACAATCTTTTATTTATCAACCTATAAGTCCTCTACCGAACGTGATCGTCTATGGACAGAGTCGAGACAATACTAAGATTCGGTTCACACTTTATGTGATTGTATATGGATACGAGATCAAGACAATACAACAACAAGATAACTTGTGTGATTGACTATGAAAACAAGATCGAGACAATACTACAACAAAGTGTGTACTTTAAAAATATGAGGGTACCCAAATACACCACAATCTTTTATTTTGATCACAACCTATACAAGACCCACTGTGTATAAACCTCTTGGAGCAACAATCACTCAAGGAATATTTCAACACAATGTCCACTTGAAATAGGGTTAGTCCGGACTGGCCTAACACGTGAATTATTATATCAGATAAGTGGAGAAATCCAATACATTTTATGTGATCATCTATGGATATGAATCGAGACAATACAACGACAAAGTGTTCACTTGATAACCGAAACGTTATAGGATAAATATCAAGTTCCTAGTTAACGTACAAGTGTAATTACTTTAATTATAATATAAAAACAATTATAATGCGAAAATAAAGTAAAGCACACACATACGAATTTTGTTAACGAGGAAAACTACAAGCTTGTAGAAAAACCCCGGGACCTAGTCCAGATTTGAATACTCAATGAATTAAGACGCTACAAAAATTAAACCTGCAACTTCGTATAGACACTACTAAGTAAACTAAGATCCTAGTTACTCAGCTTCAGTATTATTCTTGATTTGATAATATCTAGCAGAACCGAAGTTCTCAATAGATATTTGTTACCCAATATCCTAGCAGAACATGCGTTCTCTTTAGGAGTAGATCTAGTATATCTTCTTAATAATTCACAACTTCTTCTTCAAATCTTCAATATTCGATTTAATCTTCAAAGTAACAATCTGCAAAAACAAACTTGATTACTTATTGATTTGTCGCACAGAACGGAGTCTGTTAACAATGGCAAATCAGTGAATCTATCTTACGGATATAGAAAGATTTAGGTCCGTAGAAACGTTGATCTTTGATCTAGTTTGAGTGAGTTTTATATCAGAACAGAAGGTTCTCAAGAATAAACAAACTAGGTGCAATCAAAGATTCAACGACCGTTAGTCAATCAAATCAATCGAAAACTGAAATAATAATGCAATACCTAGTTTCCCACCAACGGGTCGCGCTAAAGCTTCTCAATACCAAAGAAGACTTTAAATTGAGCGGCCGTAAGAGATTCCACCTAATTAGATTACTCTCATCTCCAATAGGCGGCTTCACCAGTAACAAAGACAAAAGAGGAAGTCTATTGTTACGAAGGATTAGTTTGTTAGAAATGCAAACTTTAAGTATTTATAGTCAAGGAAGTTTGGACACCAAGGAATTTACAAAACCAAAAATATTCTCAAGATATGCAATATATTTTCCAAAAACGGTTTATATATATATGGTATATAACTTGTAATTTGGTGCACATGTCTATAGGATCGGTTCCCTATAGTTACAATCGTGTTGCACATGTGCATAGGATCTCTTCCCCCTCCCTGCACATGTTCATAGGATCCATTCCTCTTGATAAGAAAACTTGTTGCACATGTGCATAGGATCCGTTCCCCCAATAAGAAAACTTGCTGCACATGTTCATAGGATCTGTTCCCCTCAATAGGAAAACTTGCTGCACATGTGCATAGGATCGGTTCCCCTTTCTTCTATAAATCTTGATGCACCTCATACAAGGATCGGTTCCCCTTGTGATGTATTGTACCTCTTACTAGGATCGGTTCCCCTCTTCCAAGTAATAAGTTCACCCGATCATACCCTACGTGATTACTTAAGATCGGTTTCACTAATAAAAGTCATACCAATACATAAGTCATGCCTCATGTGAATAGTTTTACCAAGAACACAAACAAGTCGTGAACGGTTATACTAATCACACATATTGGTCGTTCATAAGATATGTAATGAAGAACAGCCCCAATAATGCCTGGCGATTTCCTTTTCGGTTCACAACACATATCATGAACTTACTTCCTTAGAACATATGTAAACATTGTTCCCTAGGATGAAATCCTCACCTCATACTCATACATAATCACAATTGCATTGAATAAATTATGTTAATAAGCTCCTTGAAAATATAATTTTGCATGTTACAAAGGATTAGTTAAGTCATAGTTACTAACCTCAAGCTGAAGGATAATGTCTTTGTTGTCTTCTATTCATCTTCAAATCCTTGTGAGTAACTGGAGCACAATACTTCTATCATTTCTAATTTATCCTATCGAAGTCGACTGTAGTTTACAAATTAAGCGACTCAAGTTTTGGCATTAAATATGACAACCAATCTTGACATACCAACACTTGGTGGGTTCAATCGAGCAGTGCTCTAACAATCTCCCCCCTTTTCAATTTAGTGACAAAACTCTATTACATATGGAGATAAACGAATTACAAACATAACTCATTGTACATACGCTAAATTCATATTTCAATGGCACAAAAACCTGAAGATACTCAAAAATAAATGCCAATGTTGACATTATAATAACAAATCTCATACTCCCCCTAAAGGTGAGATATGTAGATTTTCAATCCGCGCGTCTTTGTTATACCATTCATATGATATGTTACTCCCCCTTAGTCTGTGCTTTTCCTCTTTCGTTAGATAAACGTTCAAGCACCATTGTCCTCTTCCCTAGTGACACCAATCGATATAAAATAGATACCAGCATCACTTGTTTACTCCATATATTTCTCCCCATTTTTGTCACAAAAATGACAAAGAAGCGAACAAATAAAGGATAACACGAAAAGGATCTTACAAATCTCAAAAATAGACTTGCAACCTGTTGAGTCAAGCACGAGGGTTTTACACACCATTTTTGATAACCAATACCAAAACCGAAACTACAAGTAATTTCGTTTTGATATGTTATCATGGAAATAATTGCCCGAAGAATTTTTCCCAACTAGTTTATAAAACCAAAAATCAACTAAGCAACTTAGTTCCTTTGCCAAACCGATTGTATAAATACAACTGCTTCATTCGATAAGACCAAAACAAAGATAAACTCCATTTTTCTCATCAGGTTCTAATTATCCATATAACTTAGTCCTTTAGATTGCAAACAAGCCAAATACTAGGTTAGTTAACTAGCATTTCCTTGTTTAGGATTTTGGCTAGACTTGAATAACCGAAACCTCCACTTTGATAAGTCTAACTAAGATCAGAATTAACTCAGCTTAGCTTATCCGGAATCGAATTGGACTAAACAACTCATCCCGTCAACATATTCATTCGTTAAGCCATAAATAATTCATACAAACAAATAAATCAACTTGCATAATTATTCACCTCAACCGGATACAATAAAAACAACATATATATCAAAGTTTCACTATTGCACCGAAATTTTGTAAGCCTAAACAATTGATACTACACAATAAAGCAAAATAACAATTGTTTTACTTAACTAGAAGCAATTGAATTAACATAAACATTAAATCACCGCAATTGCACCAAAATTTTGTAAGCCTAAACAATTGATATCACACAACAAAGCAAGATAACAATAGTTTTACTTAACCGGAACCAATTGAATCACACATACATCCACACAAACATAATGGAATAAACACATCAATTGTACCGATAATTTCGTTTAAGCAAAATCAATATATATATATATATATATATATATCAAATAAAAATTGGCTTTTCTTAAAACAAGAAAACAATTAACTAACAAGATTGTTACCTTAATTTCGCATCCACTTGATCTCCTCATTGTTTTTCTCATCCTTTCGCAAAGACAAGATAACAGCAAACGAAACCTTTACCAGAGAAAGGTTGAAAAAGTTTTAACTATTACGTGCCAATAATAATAAGCTAATACCAAAGACTCATATGTATACAATATACACGACTTATGAGAAATAAATTGAAAATAGTATAATCGTGACTCACATATGGGATTAATTGTCATCATCCTTTTATGATAATTTGATTAAGCAACCCAACAAGTTAGATATGAAACCCGCTAAATAAAAAGTCACAAAATCATAAAAAGGTAACCGATTGTGAGACCTATATCATATACCGATGACAACACGGAGATATATTCATTTGTTCAAGAAGGTTTTACACAATATTCTGAATGTCATGAGTATTAAAACTTGTCATTCGAGTATCATCATTGTGACTATATTTTGATACTATCCTGATTGTCTTTAGAGAAGACTTTGGACTCCATTTAGAAATGGGTTTTGCTGAAGCAACTTTGTTCTTCCTATTATTTCTTCCTGAAATCCAAGATGAATCTCTTGAGGAAACATTAAGGTAACTGAAATGTTAAAATATCTGAGAGTTAGCCTTTCTCCAATTTGGAACATCAGATTTAGTCTTTACAAAGTTATCTCTCCTTTTGTAGTTTGAGCAATTCTGAGAAAACTTCGTAGAAGCCTGATAAGCAAACTTTGAACTATCAATACAATATTATTTTGTTCAGTTTTAGGACGATCATGTCTTGATCTAGTATTATTGAGTTCAGTCAATTTTGCAGAAACACGTGCATCTATGGATTTTTCATTCCTTTTACGGAATCCGCATCCTCTTTCCAAGTGTCCTTTATTTCAACAATAAGAGCAATACTTAGTAACATATGAACCATGTGGTTTAGTGTTACCTTGTTGTGGATTTTCTTTCATTGGAGTTTGACGGAATCCATCTTTTGCTGAAGATGAAGGTGCTACAGATTTTTCTTTTATGGAAGAGCAATCTTTTTTGGAAACTTTTGAAGCAATTTCTTCAGCATAGTCTTTAGACTTTACAAACTTTGTCTCCTATTTAGCATTCAAAGTTTGTTTACCTTTGTATCCCAATCCTCGAGTGTCACGAGGAAATCTATTTGACTTCAATATTGAGTCAAGTTGTTTTGTGCCACTATCGAACTTTTTCAAGTCCGTTTTTTGACTCATATTCTCTTTCTCCAATATTTTTATTTTTTCAAGAGCATCATATAGATCAACCTTAACTTTATCAATTTTAACTTTATAATCTAAATAAATTTCATATTCCGTAGAATTACTTACCTCAGTGTTCTTTAGGTTCTCCAGTTCTGTATATAGTTTCCTTTCTCGATCATGAATTTCTTCAATTTGCTCTCTGTAACATCTCATGGCTCCAAGATAATCTTGCTCATTGATGATAATCTCTATATCCTCATACAGATCATAAAGTTGCTTTTTCAATCTTTCATTCTCTTCACGAAGATCACAGTCTAGTCCCTTTGGCTATGGAGCTTCTCGATTATCACCTTTTTGTTTTATGTATTTTTCTGATACTTCAAGATAAGTCTCACTATTATTTACACGTTCTATATCCTTATATATAAAATCAAGTTCCATTTTAAGGTTTTCGTTCTCTTTGCAGAGTTTATCACATTCAAGTATTTTTGATTCTAAAGTTACTTCAATATCCTTTCCAGATATGGATTCAACAGTTGCATGGAAAGCTTTGTTCTCTTGAACCTCAGAATAATTAGAGCTATCAGAATTATTTTGTTCTTTATTTTCTACATACTTCTGTGTTTTTTGAGAAGAATTCTTTTTCTTTTGTCTTAATAACTTTCTAAATTCTCGTGCAGTCGTATCAACACTGCAATTATCAGTTTTTGTATCTGAAGAACAAGTATTAGTTACAGCTTTAAGAGTAATACCCACTTCATTCTTGAATTGATTTTCAAGGTCAAAGATCTTTAATTTACCAACTAGAGCGCTTCTAGATACTGTGGAAAGATCATTAGCTTCCATGATGGCATGCTTTTTAGATTCATATCTTGGTGGTAAAGACCATAGAATTTTACAGACAATATATTTATCTGAAATAGTTTTTCCTAAAGCATAAGAGGAATTCACTATTTTCGACAGTTTTTCATCAAACTCATCAAAGGTGTCATCTTCATCAATACGAAGATTTTCCCACTTACAAGATAGGGTTAGAATCCTAGCTTCTTTTTTAGAGGCATTCCCTTCAAATACGATATTAAGAATATCCCAAGCCTCCTTCGATTTTTTACACTTGGTTACATGATGATGGAGGTCTCGAGTTACAGCATGTATAATGGCGTTTAATCCATAAGAATTTTTCTTCGAAAGCAATTTTTCTTCATTACTAATTTTTTTCAATTCCTTTAGTCTAAACTCAGTAGTTGAGTTGTCAACCAATACTTTTGGGTGTAAATACCCATCAATAACTAAAACCCAAGTGTTAAAGTCATGAGCTTGAAGAAAATACTGCATAACCATTTTCCACCATAGATAGTTTGAGCCATCAAACCCTGGAGGTACGTTAACCGAATTAATTCTCATTTGATTCACAACTTTATAGGTTGTATCATACCAAACACAGATTGTTAGATCTTTTCGTGTTTGCCTGCTCTGATACCAATTGAAAAGACGAGGGTACCCAAATACACCACAATCTTTTATTTTTATCACAACCTATACAATCACTCAAGGAATATTTCAACACAATGTCCACTTGAAATAGGGTTAGTCTGGACTGGCCTAACACGTGAATTATTATATCAGATAAGTGGAGAAATCCAATACACTTTATGTGATCATCTATGGATATGAATCGAGACAATACAACGACAAAGTGTTCACTTGATAACCGAAACCTTATAGGATAAATATCAAGTGCCTAGTTAACGTACAAGTGTAATTACTTTAATTATAATATAAAAACAATTATAATGCGGAAATAAAGTAAAACACACACATCGGAATTTTTTTAACGAGGAAAACTACAAGCTTGTAGAAAAACCCCGGGACCTAGTCCAGATTTGAATACTCAATGAATTAAGACGCTACAAAAATTAAACCTGCAACTTCGTATAGACACTACTAAGTAAACTAAGATCCTAGTTACACAAACTTCAAAGATTATTCTTGATTTGATAATATCTAGCAGAACCGAAGTTCTCAATAGATATTTGTTACCCAATATCCTAGCAGAACAGACGTTCTCTTTAGGAGTAGATCTAGTATATCTTCTTAATGATTCACAACTTCTTCTTCAAATCTTCAATCTTCGATTTAATCTTCAAAGTAACAATCTTCAAAAACAAAATTGATTCCTTATTGATTTGTCGCACAGAACGGTGTCTGTTAACAATGGAAAATCAGTGAATCTATCTTACGGATCTATAAAGACTTAGGTTCGTAGAAACGTTGATCTTTGATCTAGTTTGAGTGAGCCTTATATCAGAACAGAAGGTTCTCAAGAATAAACAAACTAGGTGCAATCAAAGATTCAATGACCGTTAGTCAATCAAATCAATAGAAAACTGAAATAATAATGCAATACCTAGTTTCCCACCAACGGGTCGCGCTAAAGCTTCTCAATCCCAAAGAAGACTTTAAATTGAGCGGCCGTAAGAGATTCCGCCAAATTAGATTACTCTCATCTCCGATAGGCGGCTTCACCAGTAACAAAGACAAAATAGGAAGTCTATTGTTACGAAGGATTAATTTGCTAGAAATGCAAACTTTAAGTATTTATAGTCAAGGAAGTTTAGACACCAAGGAATTTTCAAAACCAAAAATATTCTCAAGATATGTAATATATTTTCCAAAAACGGTTTATACATATATGGTATATAACTTTTAATTTGGTGCACATGTCTAGAGGATCGGTTCCCTATAGTTAAAATCGTGATGCACATGTGCATATGATCTCTCCCCCCTCCCTGCATATGTTCATAGGATCCGTTCCCCTAGATATGAAAACTTGCTGCACATGTGCATATGATCCATTCCCCCAATAAGAAAACTTGTTGCACATGTTCAAAGGATCCTGTAGATGGTGGATTTTCGACAAAGGCTAAAATCGTAAACCCATAATTACACAAACCTCTGACTCAGCAATCAGGCGTAAATATGGAGACACGGGTGTCTCATCGAATCCTCTGACGGAGAATACTTTCTCTCAGAGTGTATATAGATATGTAGTCTCACAGATGGACAACGACATATCTCATGAGTACTGAATACTTCAGTCATAATTTCTATTACGGGATGAACAACTCCCGAACAACTTGCTCTGCTAGTATAAAGTCATAAATTAATCATTCCTAAATTCTTGGATTCATCGCAGAATTTCTGAAAATATTCAAATATTTTCGCAGATATCTCATTACGCAAACCGTGGTTCTTCCTAGCAGAAGTACATGGATTAGTAATATTGGACGCACGTGCATCAGTGCTACCGCCTGAGCGAGCCTTGTCTCAAACCTAAATTCTTGGATTCATCCGCAGAATTTCTGAAAATATTCAAATATTTTCGCAAATATTTCATTACGCAAACCATGGTTCTCCCAGCCAGAAGTCCATGGATTAGTAATAAATATTGGACGACGGGCATCGTGGCTACACTTTTGAGCAAGCCCTATCTTAAACTTAAATTCTCGAGTTCATCCGTAAATTGCTTTGAAAATATTCAAATATTTTCGCAAATATTTCATTACGCAAACCATGGTTCTTCCCAAGTAAGTCCATGGATTAGTAATAAATATTGGACGACGGGCATCGTGGCTACTTTGAGCAAGACCTGTCTCAGATGGTGCAATTTTATTCAACAATGATACATTAAGAACCACCACACGAGCAAGTATTTCAAAATACGACGAAACGATGAACCTATGCAAAATAGGAAGAAAAATAACAAATAAATAAAAATTGACCAAGGTGCTGGGAGCATGGACCCACTGACCGGCCGATCGTGTCGTGGTCAATCCCACACCAGTCTCATATTTTTATCATATTTTTGTTGTTTTCTCTGAGTTCATGAAAAACCTTTCGCTTGAACAAATATCCTTTATTTTGAGGAAACTCCTCAACTTCATGGTGCTTCCTCCGCGCGGAGGAAATAATATAAAATCAAGGAGAGCATGAGGGGGGCGTGACCATTGGACAACCGGCCATTCCTGGTCCAGCTGGCCCCACACCTCATATTTCCTCATTATTTTATTAATTGCCCTAATTTCATGAAAACTCCTTAATCTCATGATATTTCCTTCGTCCCATGAAAAATAATAAAACTTAGGAAACTCGTGTGCACGAGTCATGGCCGGTCGGCCAAACCCTAGATGACTCACACGTCCCACTCTTTTATTAGCATATTTTTCATGTTTTCATAATCCCATGAAAATTCCCTGATTTCATGATATTTCCTTCAAATTATGAAAATTCCTTCGAATCATGAAATAATGCATAAAATAGGGAAAACGCACGGGATCGGGCCTTGGTCGGCCAGTCATGCTCCAAGCCGGTCCCACACGCTCACACGTCCCTTATTTTATTATTTATGATTTTTGATGTTTCCTTCGTCTCATGGAAACTCATTTATTTCAGCAAAACTCCTTCGTTTTATCATATTAGGGAAAATATTAAGGGACTGGCCCCTTTGATTTTTCCTGAGTTTTACTCTCTGGCTGTTTTCACCTCCCAAAAGAGCTTAAAACCTAAATATTCCCGCGAACGGAGATAGGAAATTCTTTTCCGTACGTAATGGATGGGCGGACCAGCAAAATCCGAGTCCGTATGAGAAATCTATGTTGATTCTACCAAAGGACGTTGATTAGGGTTTCAACCAATCTGGGAGTGCTCAAACGATCAACATTTGATCCTGTGACCACCCAGGGACGGTTTCATGACCTCTTGGTCGGTCCCTCACCTCTTCATAATTCCTTCACTTTTCATTATTTTCCTTCATCCGATGAAGTTTTGACGGTTTTATCAGAAAACCTTAATTTTGTCATATTTTCTCAAACGGTCGCTCAAACGAGCACCAGAAAATATCAAAATTCTCAAAACTGAGACACGGACGTCTCGACGATGAAAGCATGTTAACTTGACCGACCAGGGTTGGCTTTGTGGCTCACAATGAGCCAGTCCCACGTGTTTCTCACAATCTGACCTAATTTGCACAATTGCACGTATTAGGTCCAAAACTCTCCAAACAATTTCGGAATTTGACGGAGCGATCATCATTTGATCCCGTGACCACCCAGGGCTGGTTTCCCAACCTATTGGTCGGCCCCTCATGTTTTAATAATAATTAATTAGGTTCTATCACCTAATGCTGAACCCAGCAGTAATTTAGTAAATGATTAAACCAGCATTTAATCATTCTTTCAACAACTCACCAACTCTTCAAAGAGGTCTTGGATTTTGCTCACGTGAGCATATGAGAATTTCATGGTCGATCCACGGTCCCATGAAGCCGGTTCTCCTTCATTCTATGGTTAATTTCAAATAAATCATTAATTGGTCATCAATTGATCAAATTAGGGTTTCTGAATCCAAGGATCATGATTCCAGATTCAAACACTAATAATTTCACACTGATATCATGATCAATGTTCTTATTAATTATGCTCGGTTCAACTACCAGCGCTTTAATTAATATTTTATTTTGGTCACGCTACCAATATTTCATCAGACGAGCAACACTTGCTTAGATGAGCAATATTTACTCAAATTAACGAATATTGGGACTATCAATATTAAATAAATTAGAGAGAAACACTTGCTCTCCTCAGCGTGAGGATCCTATCATTGTCTCAGCAGACATTTTTGATTCATGAGTTGCAGAACATTTTACAAAATCATGTTTAACTCAGCAAATACGTGGACTCATCGTCCCACGAGGTCATGAAATCAGCAACTGACTTATTTAATCACGAGACATCAATCGTGTCACTTGGGGGGATATCAACTAGGTTGTGGTTTGGCGGTCTACGGCACGTGTGTTCAAACACACGATGAAATGTGAGCAATTCGTGCAATCAGTTGAGGGAGTTAGAAAAATAGTGGGTGGAAAATCAACCAAGTCTCCGCACGATGAGCGCAACTGGTTTTGAGCATTATTTCCATTTCTCCACTCCTTCACTCCATAAACTGTCGCACTTCATGGGATCATGGTGTTTTCAACTCCGGAATTATATAATGTTTCTGAATCCCGATTGAACAACAAGATTCGAAGAGTTCTCAAACATTCGAACAACAATCGTCTGAATGAGCAATTTCTCAACAAATTTCATACAGACGCTCATTCGTCTACACGAACTCACATAAATCACTCTCAATCAGGAAATATTCAATCATTCAGAGCATTTCAAGGAAACGATAACACACCTACAATCTCATATCACCATTGATCTCACACATTTCTCAGCTTCCCTCCTACAGACCAACCCATCCTCTCTTGTGACCGAATTTATTCTGGAACGACCATTGTCTTGGTTTAGGCTGGAGTACTACAGATTGGTCTCTCGAACTAAAAAGTACCCCCTTCATAGTGGTGCATCTGTGTGAGGTTGAACATTTCGCTCGGTTCAAGGAATCTCCTCCGCACGGTCGTCCTCAATTCCGCAAAAACCAGCAGATAATTTTTCCCCATCTACAGATTGGCGACCACAGTGGGAGATCATTCTCTCGGTTGCAATCACTCATTCTCACAAGATGGTTGATCTAAGGTCAAGATCGGTCACAAACCCTAACGCAAACATCGCTAGTACTAGCAACAATGAAGACATCACGGAAACCGTTCCGGCCACTAACACCGACGGTGGTGACATCACTCCTCCTCACAACAACGCAGAAGGTCATCCTTTGTTCGGCCGACAGCCTGAAGAGGTCAGAGGAAATCCACCACCAACTATGGATGATCTCGTCAAAGCGCAAGAAACTCTTGCAAAAAATCAGACGGATATGGCCGCAGCACAGGAAAATCTATTTGATCACCTGAAGACCCTTGCTAACAAATTGTCAGAGAAAGTTCAAGACAAAGGGAAAGAAACGGAGAAGTCCTCAGACGCTGCTGATCCTGAGGTAATTCCGATTCGCACGGTGAATGACGATGAAACTGACAAAGATATGAGCAATTCGTCAAAAGAATCATCAAGTTTCATCACTAGAGAAGACTTGGAGCGCCTTATGGAGAATTATGGGAAAGACAATACACCACATGTCCATCGTCACCAACCTCCCTATCCTACCGCTACACAAAGGACTCCGCTTCCTAAAGGTTATATTTCCCCAACTTTTACTCTGTATAATGGAACTGGTAATGCTCGAGAGCATGTATCTCGCTTCCTTGAAGCCTTAGGAGAACATGAACATAACCATGTCGTCCGTCTCAAGGAATTCTCAAAATCCTTGAAAGGCAGAGCATACACCTGGTACAACAACATCGCACCGGGGACCATCAATAATTGGGGAGAGATGATTAACGCCTTCTACAGAAAATACTTCTTCGTGTCAGAGCAAGTCACTCTCTCTGACCTTGGAAGAATGTTTCAAAGGGTTGGTGAAAATCCCAATGACTTCGTGAAAAGATTCAGAATCCAAGCCCTGGATTGTCATGACCCAAACGTCACGGAGCAACAACTGGTGGATTTGTGCATCAATGGCATGCTCACAGTCTATAGAGCTCTTTTGGAGAACCTCCGATTCCAAACTTTCTCAGAGATTCACGAAGCAGCGAAGAGGTCGGCGACCACTGCGCCTTCTCTGTTAGAAAGAACAAAATCCACAAAGGCTGAAGAAGCACGAGATACTCGGGGAAGAAGACGCCTAGTCAATAAGCAGTACAGTCTGAAACCTTCCGCAAATGCTGTCACAGAAGGGAGCAAATGGAAAGCCGAACCACAGCGCAAGCATGCTTCTTCCATCCCTTCAAAGACACAAAAGAAAGAAAATATGGAAATGGCTTCTCAGCATATGGAAGATCCAGAAGCACCTGATTTCCCATGTTCCATCGAAGAAGTCATTGAATTGCTAGAAGCCTGGATTCACGATGGCGCAATCAAATTTCAATATGTCAAGAAGGAACCAACTGAAGAGGCAATGGAAAATCCTTGGTACTGTCGCTTCCATAAGTTCATCGGCCACCCCAAAAATGCTTGTAAGACTTTGAAGCGCATATTTAAAGAAAGGGTCGAGTCAGGAGAACTTAACCTGGGGACTGTAGGATTGCACAGAGATCCACTTCCTGTCAGAACTTTCTCTATCTCCGAAGCCCCAGTCAAGGAAGCAGTCCAGTCATTAGTGGAGCATGTGTTTGAATTACTCTATCTATCAAAGGCGCAACGAGGAGATATGTTTAAGGCTTTGAATCACATAGTTTCCGGGAAACGCCTGCTAATTTCAGATATACCTCCTGAACCCTCAGCCACTGACAAAGAAATGAATAACTGGGGACTGCTCGCCACAGTGCACGTCAAGGGAAATGAATTCAAAAGGGCTTTTATTGATGTTGGTACTGCTGTTAACATCATTCCTTTAAAGACTCTTAGAGCTGCTGGCATCACTCGACATGAGGCTACTCACGCTCCCACAACAATCAGATATCATGAAGGAATTCTCAAGGATGCATATGGCTTCATCAACCTCAAAATTGTGAAAGGTTCGACCTGCACTGAGACCAAATTTTACATAATCCGGGAAGACCCTGGATATGATATGATTCTTGGGCGCCCATGGATCCACGATGGAAAAGTTGCACCAACCTCTTCGGTTGTACTTTCATCCGCTGAAAAAACCTCTGACTCCGCTGAAAAAACCTCTGACTCGGAAGAGGAAACAGAAGATATCTCGCCATTTGAATATGTAGAGGAGGTCAAAGCTTTGACAGAACTTGCACAGAATTTTGGAGAGCATCCAAATGCTTTTATCAAGAGATTCCACGCTCAGGCAAGTCTTATTCCTTCTCGTATGTCCATATCGTCAGTTTTCAAATATGCTCATTTGGTTCAAGGGCTTCACTCCACAAATGATTTAGCAATTGCAAACTTCTATGCGTGGATCATTGCACCGCATCAATATTTTACCCAATGGCTGAATCCAGAGCCTCTTCAAGTTGATCATCCAATCGGGCTATTCATTGTAGAAGACATGGCTAAACATGACAGGCAATATGAGGGATGCTCCCTTTTGCACGAGTGACCATATGTTCCATAGCCCTAGAGTCACATTGCTCGAAGGATTCCAAATCAACAGAAGATATTCAAGGCACGGATTGCAAAGCCAAACAAGTTCAAAGAAGGAGATTTGGTTCTCAAGGCAACTAAGATGGATCTTCATTCTACAAGGAACTCCAATTTGGAAGGACCATTTATGATCGCTAAGTCCATGATCGGAGGATATTACAAGCTGATCAACGCAGATGGACGGACCCTACCAGTAATTCACGAAAATTGGCTTAAGGCGTTTGTCTAAGATTACGGGACATTCGAGGTACTGGGCGCTTGAGCATTTATGACGTCTGGATTTGGCATTTTAGGATTTTCTTTCATTGTATTTCAATTCCTCCAAAACGTTTGCAACACTTGCAATCAGTATTTGAATTCAGCAATTTATCAGAAATTCAGTTCATATTTCTTAAAGGAAAATCTCTATTAAACCCAAAAGAAAATCCTTAACCATCTACCAATCCAAAACCATGATATCAAAACCCAAATAAAACCTCACATCTCTCAGAAATTCATATGCCTAAGAGAAATGAATCAAAGAAAATCGGCAAAGAAAGATTTTCGCGCCTCTGCGTCCTTCAAAGCTTGCAAAGCCGCCTGCTCCTTGGTCAGCTCTTCAGTAAGCCTGGCGATCTTGTCTTCCTTCTCCATCACATCATCATTTGGAAAGGGTATGTTATTTTCACATGAATATTTAATAGCATTCATCTTCTTACGAAGCCACTTCACATTGAAGCCAAGTCTCTCAGAATTCTCCAAGTTGAACTCCCAATCAAAGAGTACATCTGGAGTTACAGCATTTCTAGATCTAGTGCATATGTCGCTTACAACATGCAAGAGTACACTTACCAGCATTGTTAAAGCGTAAGCACGCCCAGGGTTCCTGTCAACAATTATATGGCCAAATTTCTCCCATATTTTCTTGTACAAGCCCGCATACCCAATAGGAACGCTGAATCCACCAACTAACTCATGATACGGGAGTGAGGCGTCGAATGGAGGATCAAAATCAACTCCTGCACTTGGGTATTCATGCACTCATACGGTTTTCAATTACTGGAGCAACTTCTACGGTCAAGGCAACAATTTCTTCAGTATTTTCTGCCGGTGTCCTGGATTCTTATATTACAACAACAATCTGAGCCTCCATGACTCCATCAACAACACTTTCCTGACCTTGAGGATTAGAGATGGTATCCTCCCTATCAATAGCCTCAAATTCACTCGTTTCATCATTTTGGGTTCCTTCATTCTCAACTTCGGTATTTTGTACCTAATACGAAGATTACATGAGATTAGGCTCATCCAAGCATGAAACCAAAGGAAATCATGAACTAAAACATGAAATCAGTTTAACATCATTAAAGAATTTCATTTTACATGCTAGATGTCATTAAATAACTTTAAGGTCACAAAACCACGTTTTGCAACAAGTCCGCCTGAGGAGATTTTACACTTCCCTGTACAACGCTATGAACTGGGAGCAATTGGTGAATATCAAGGATTCAGTTATATACCATTCTCTTCGTATTGGTATTACCTACAACAGGTAAAACTTTCATAGCAATTGGATGAACGAGCAAAAAGATATGGTCGAAACTCGGGACTACACGATGTCTGGAAAAGTTCTGAAAGTCTCCTGGAAGTTCACTATTTCGTCTTTTTCAAGCTCTGAAAGTGCTCAAAATTTAAAATGCTTCTTTGTTAAAGCTTGGAAATTTCCTGGGATTGAATATGCATATGCTAATCAGCAAAATCTGTCATCAGACGAAGATTCTACAACGTTTTTCCTAAAGTGCTGAGTTCTGAATTTTCTGGTGACGTATTTTCGGCAAAAACTTGTCATATTCACAATACTTTCTCGTTCAGTCATTCATGGATCAGCAAGTTTATACTTTATGGATGAAATACAAGAGAAATACTTACTTGGGTAGTTCCCGAAGCATTCAAGGAACCAGGATTGCTCACATCAATGTCGACAGCTCCGCTACCTTCATTCGGTCTTGAACCCTGAGAGTTCTCTTTAAAGCCATCCTTCGAATGACCGTCACCAGTATTCTCTACAACCATGGAATTATTTTCCTAGATATATCCCCAACAATCAGCATTTAATTCATAAAACACCATGATTACTGTGGGGGAGATACTTACAACTTCTTCATCGCTCAAGTCAGAAATTGTTTGCTCGGAAAAACGAAGACCATCGATACTTGATGAGGCAAAGTTCTACAACTGAAAAACAATATCAGTTTCATGATCCTAACAATACAGCCGAGAAAGGGTCATAACAAAGATAGTACTGAAGACTTACCAAAGCTCCAGCTGGGGACTTTATAGTATTAGGTAACAACTTATAGCTCTTATGTCTGCCTTCTCCGCCATGAACAACAGCCTCAATCTCTGAGAAATCTACACGGATTCGAGGTCTCACAGCACGACCATCCTGTGATAAATTTCAACAGCATAATCAGAACTCAGTTATCATAATTTTATGAAGATTATAAAGCAAAACTCACCTGAGAACATCCCGGAGACGATTTTCGCTTATCACCAGAGAGATATTTCAATCTTGGTCGACTGGAAATCATCTCATCAGAAGGACGATCCTTCACTGGAGGCTGACCAACTGTCACGAATTCATGCAAGCGCTCAAATTGATCGTCCCAGAAGGCTGCATAACCTGGAGTCACATAGGCGAGCCTGTCAGAGCAAGGGAACCAGTATTTACTTCCTTCCACATGAGTATGGTCCAAATGAGTCATGAGATGCTCAGCCGATGGTTTCCTCCTACGAATAGTTGGAACGCACTGGTCCATACCCATTTGTCGAGCTGCTCTATCAATATTATACTCCTCCACTGAAAATTCCCCATACGAGACTGACGGCAAATGACCAGGGGTGCAAATCAACATGAAAGACCACTCACCATCGTTCAGATCTGCACCGGATGACAAGATAGTACTCTCTCCAGCATTTAAAGTCGTTGGTTGGGAAACATAGGAAGGCACTTATACCCAAGGACGAAAATTGAACTCAGACTCATCGTCCAACATGTCAATAAGGTGCGCCTTATACCGAGGTTGCTTTGTAGACCAACGCATGATCCTAGCATTGTCTTTCTCAGGAAAAATGTGGCGAGCGTCAGTATTGGGTCCTTGCAAAACATTACGCGGGATGGGTGCATAATTCTTGAAGTGTTCCCACATCAAGGCTTGAAGAAACATCATGTTAGTATAACATTCAACCCTCATGAAGCTGTTCGACACACTGGAGTCGATAACCAAAGAATCTAAGTTGTAATATAAGGAGCCCAAGAACAAGCTCCCTATTGGAAGTTGCTCACCTTGAGCCATTTTAATAGCAAAGGGGATCACGAAAGGCTTCAACAAGTTTCCGTTGTCTACAAAGACATCTCTGGACAACCATAAACACAAGAAAGCAGCAATGGGTAATATATCGTCAATAGGTTTATCAGAAACCTTGTCTTTGGGCCACCAGCGTGTCAACCAAAGAGCATAACATCCTTTACTGCCAGCCTTGTTTGCTACCTCCATTGCAGCTGTCAAGATGTGAGAAATGGCGGTCTCCTCATCAGAAAGATCCCCAGGGAAATTGCCCGTGATTGGGAGGTGCATCAAAGCTACAACATCTTCCAAAGTAATGGTAAATTCTCCCCATCTGCATATGAAGGTGTGAGTGGGAATACACCAACGAGAAAGCAGAGCTACCATACTCCTTGCGTCATGATAAATGAATAAATCTCCAGAATCCTGAATAGCTCTCGTCACCTGCGCCTGATCGAGCATGGCCCTCACATGAGGAAAACACAACATATGCCTCGCCCATCCAGCAAATTTCTCCAAAGGTCGACGAGAAAGTTTGAATTCTATAATTGATGCGAAGAAGACTCCTCGCTCAAGACAAAACTGGATGACTGTCTTAGGGGTCACAAATTTATTCTGAGTGACAGTTCTGGGATTTATCAGAAGACGATACGCTGGGGACTTCAAATGTTTTTCGGCTCCTGGAGTATATTCCTCAAAGAATGCGTCATCAATGTTTGGGATGTTCTTAATCCCGGGGGTTTCATCTTCGTCTTCACCAACAGAAGCTTCATACATGAATGTCTCACCTCTGGAGATGTCATCATCAATACACATTTCATCTCTTGAAGAGTCGTTAACTTGGGAGCTGGTCATATTTATGAAGTAGCTGCAAAATTTATATTACATTTTACTTCAGCGCATCATCCAGAATCAAGGAAATACTAGCGTCTAACGGTAATTCTTAACTATTACCTTTTTACGGTTCCACTAAACAGTAGTGAGAGTAATGCTAGAGTTAATGCTCCCGAATCGTCTGCTTCTTCAAAACCTACAAAGGATGTCCGAAAATTCAGATTTTTCATAAAATCATGAACAGTTCTACTGTGTGAACATTCAC
This sequence comes from Papaver bracteatum, assembly GCA_023529315.1. Taxonomy (NCBI): domain Eukaryota; kingdom Viridiplantae; phylum Streptophyta; class Magnoliopsida; order Ranunculales; family Papaveraceae; genus Papaver; species Papaver bracteatum. The sequence goes on from JAJJWX010002613.1 coordinate 303,188, forward strand.
CATAGAATTCTGAAAATTAAGACATTATTTTATCATGAATAATCTTTATCTCTAAGCAACATCACATAAAACTCAAGTTTCGATTTTAGAGGAATAATATATATTTGCATACATATATATGTAAACGAAACGTTTATTTACTCACGTAAATAAATAAATATTTTCATCATGAGCCAGGCTCATAAAAATAAATCATGGATACTCCACGGTTTCAAAAAAAAAAAAAACTTTTCATGAACCAACCATGTTTTTACAAGAAAACTCTTTTCCTTCGTGCAGTCATATGTATTTGAAACGAAGGTTTATTTCAATTTTGTGAAAACTCACGCATTACATGATAAAGTTTTACATGAAAGCTCATACATAAGATTTTATCACTGAACACAAGTTCACGTATACATAAATAGGAGAACCCTCTTCTCCGCACCATCGTTATTATTTAAAACGAAGATTTTACTACGGTTTTGTGAAAAATTCACTTTTTGTGATAAAACTTTGGCTCACGTGAAAGCTCATCAACATAGTTTCATCACTGAACCTACATATTCATATATGAAGGAAAACCTCTCCTAAATCAGGGATTATTACTAGTTTTCAAAAACTAACGATCAAACGAACATACATTTTCAAAAACGAAGGTTTTTTCAACGAAACCCACAATCATATATACACGGGTATATAATTTTATCATGATCAATATGTGAACAACTCATAAAATTCATGAGTATCAGCAAAAAAAAAAAAAAAAAAAAAATTGACGCATACCTGTCGGCGCCAGTGAAGAACCGCCGGACGGTGGCGGCGCTGGAGCTCCGGCGAAATTTTTTTCCCTTCTCTCCTGGTGTTGGTGTGAAGATGATGAGGTGATGGGAGTTGTTGGTGGTGAGAAAAAAAAAAGGAGAAGCAATTCCTTTTATGACAAATTTTGTTTCCAAAACCTAATTTTCCAAGGATTTCCTTATTGGGCCCTACTGCTTAATCCCGAACGACCAAGGTCCCGTCATCCAAATCAGCGGTTCAACACCAACTCATGCTCATCAAACGAAATTCTATCATGCCACTAGAGCCTGCTTTCAAGTCATGATATGCTCGTACGATCGAAATCTGGTAACATCTTAACTTACGACTGAGTTCAATTACTTGCATTGTTATGACCGGAAAATCACCATTCAATGCTGACTGAGGAACACGTCTTTCCTCACTAATCAGGGGACTTAATGTAGATGGTGGATTTTCGACAAAGTCTAAAATCATAAACCCATAATTACACAAACCTCTGACTCAGCAATCAGGCGTAAATATGCAGACACGGGTCTCTCATCGAATCCTCTGACGGAGAATACTTTCTCTCAGAGTGTATATAGATATGTAGTCTCACAGCTGGACAACGGCATATCTCATGAGTACTGAATACTTCAGTCATAATTTATATTACGGGATGAACAACTCCCGAACAACTTGCTCTGCTAGTATAAAGTCATAAATTAATCATTCCTAAATTCTTGGATTCATCCGCAGAATTTCTGAAAATATTCAAATATTTTCGCAGATATATCATTACGCAAACCGTGGTTCTTCCCAGCAGAAGTACATGGATTAGTAATATTGGACGCACGGGCATCAGTGCTACCGCCTGAGCGATCCTTGTCTCAAACCTAAATTCTTGGATTCATCCGCAGAATTTCTGAAAATATTCAAATATTTTCGCAAATATTTCATTACGCAAACCATGGTTCTCCCCAGCAGAAGTCCATGGGGTAATAAATATTGGACGCACGGGCATCAGGGCTACCGCCTGAGCAAGCCCTGTCTTAAACTTAAATTCTCGAGTTCATCCGCAGAATTGCTGAAAATATTCAAATATTTTCGCAAATATTTCATTACGCAAACCATGGTTCTTCCCAACAGAAGTCCATGGATTAGTAATAAATATTGGACGCACGGGCATCAGGGCTACCGCCTGAGCAAGACCTGTCTCAGATGGTGCAATTGTATTCAACAATGATACATTAAGAACCACCGCACGAGCAAGTATTTCAAAATACGACGAAACGATGAACCTATGCAAAATAGGACGAAAAATAACAAATAAATAAAAATTGACCAAGGTGCTGGGAGCATGGACCCACTGACCGTCCGATCGTGCCGTGGTCAATCCCACACCAGTCTCATATTTTTATCATATTTTTATTGTTTTCTCTGAGTTCATGAAAAACCTTTCGCTTGAACAAATATCCTTTGTTTTGAGGAAACTCCTCAACTTCATGGTGCTTCCTCCGCGCGGAGGAAATAATATAAAATCAAGGAGATCATGAGGGGGGCGTGACCATTGGACAACCGGCCATGCCTGGTCCATCCGGCCCCATACCTCATATTTCCTCATTATTTTATTAATTGCCCTAATTTCATGAAAACTCCTTAATCTCATGATATTTCCTTCGTCCCAAGAAAAATAATAAAACTTAGGAAACCCGTGTGCACGAGTCATGGCCGGTCGGCCAAACCCTAGATGACTCACACGTCCCACTCTTTTATTAGCATATTTTTCATGTTTTCATAATCCCATGAAAATTCCCTGATTTCATGATATTTCCTTCAAATTATGAAAATTCCTTCGAATCATGAAATAATGCATAAAATAGGGAAAACGCACGGGATCGGGCCTTGGTCGGCCAGTCATGCTCCAAGCCGGTCCCACACGCTCACACGTCCCTTATTTTATTATTTATGATTTTTGATGTTTCTTTCATCTCATGGTAACTCATTTATTTCAGCAAAACTCCTTCGTTTTATCATATTAGGAAAAATATTAAGGGACCGACCCCTTTGATTTTTCCTGAGTTTTACTCTCTGGCTGTTTTCACCTCCCGAAAGAGCTTAAAACCTAAATATTCTCGCACTCGGAGATATGAAATTCTTTTCCGTACGTAATGGATGGGCGGACCAGCAAAATCCGAGTCTGTATGTGAAATCTATGTTGATTCTACCAAAGGACGCTGATTAGGGTTTCAACCAATCTGGGAGTGCTCAAACGATCAACATTTGATCCCGTGACCACCCAGGGCCGGTTTCATGACCTCTTGTTTGGTCCCTCACCTCTTCATAATTCCTTCACTTTTCATTATTTTCCTTCATCCGATGAAGTTTTGACGGTTTTATCAGAAAAAATTAATTTTGTCATATTTTCTCAAACGGTCGCTCAAACGAGCACCAGAAAATATCAAAATTCTCAGAACTGAGACACGGACGTCTCGACGATGAAAGCATGTTACCTTGACCGACCAGGGTTGTCTTTGTGGCTCGCAATGAGCCATTACCACGTGTTTCTCACAATCTGACCTAATTTGCACAATTGCACGTATTAGGTCCAAAACTCTCCAAACAATTTCGGAATTTGAAGGAGCGATCATCATTTGATCCCGTGAACACCCAGGGCTGGTTTCCCAACCTCTTGGTCGGCCCCTCATGTTTTAATAATAATTAATTAGGTTCTATCACCTAATGTTGAACCCAGCAGTAATTCAGTAAATGATTAAACCAGCATTTAATCATTCTTTCAACAACTCACCAACTCTTCAAAGAGGTCTTGGATTTTGCTCACGTGAGCATATGAGAATTTCATGGTCGATACACGGTCCCATGAAGCCGGTTCTCCTTCATTCTATGGTTAATTTCAAATAAATCATCAATTGGTCATCAATTGATCAAATTAGGGTTTCTGAATCCAAGGATCATGATTCCAGATTCAAACACTAATAATTTCACACTGATCTCATGATCAATGTTCTTATTAATTATGCTCAGTTCAACTACCAGCGCTTTAATTAATATTTTATTTTGGTCACACTACCAATATTTCATCAGACGAGCAACACTTGCTTAGATGAGCAATATTTACTCAAATTAACGAATATTGGGACTATCAATATTAAATAAATTAGCGAGCAACACTTGCTCTCCTCAGCGTGAGGATCCTATCATTGTCTCAGCAGACACGTTCGATTCATGAGTTGCAGAACATTTTACAAAATCATGTTTAACTCAGCAAATACGTGGACTCATCGTCCCACGAGGTCATGAAATCAACAACTGACTTAATTAATCACGAGACATCAATCGTGTCACTTGGGGGGATATCAACTAGGGTTTTGGTTTGGCGGTCTATGGCACGTGTGTTCAAACACACGATGAAATGTGAGCAAGTCATGCAATCAGTTGAGGGAGTTAGAAAAATAGTGGGTGGAAAATCAACCAAGTCTCCGCACGATGAGCGCAACTGGTTTTGAGAATTATTTCCATCTCTTCACTCCTTCACTCCATCAACTGTCGCACTTCATGGGATCATGGTGTTTTCAACTCCGGCATTATATAATGTTTCTGAACAACAAGATTCGAAGAGTTCTCAAACATTCGAACAACAATCGTCTGAACGAGCAATTTCTCAACAAAGTTCATACAGACGCTCATTCGTCTACACGAACTCAAAGAAATCACTCTCAATCAGGAAATATTCAATCATTCAGAGTATTACACGGAAACCATAACACACCTACAATCTCAGATCACCATTGATCTCACACATTTCTCATCTTCCCTCCTACAGACCAACCCATCCTCTCTTGTGACCGAATTTACTCTGGAACGGCCATTGTCTTGGTTTAGGCTGGAGTACTACAGATTGGTCTCTCGAACTTAAAAGCACCCCCTTCATAGCGATGCATCTGTGTGAGGTTGAACATTTTGCTCGGTTCAAGGAATCTCCTCTGCACGGTCGTCCTCAATTTCGCAAAAACCAGCAGATCGTTTTTCCCCATCTATAGATCCATTCTCCTCAATAGGAAAACTTGCTGCACATGTTCATAGGATATCGTTCCCCTTTCTTCTATAAATCTTGCTGCACCTCATACAAGGATCGGTTCCCCTTGTGATGCACTGCACCTCTTACTAGGATCGGTTCCCCTCTTCCCAGTAATAAGTTCAGACATACACAACCCGATCATACCCCAGGTGATTACTTAAGATCGGTTTCACTAATAAAAGTCATACCAATACATAATTCTGGCCTCATGTGAATAGTTCTACCAAGAACACAAACAAGTCGTGAACGGTTATACTAATCACACATATTGGTCGTTCATAACATATGCAATGAAGAACAGCCCCAATAACGCCTGACGATTTCCTTTTCGGTTCACAACACATATCATGAACTTACTTCCTTAGAAAACATGTAAACATTGTTCCCTAAGATGAAATCCTCACCTCATACTCATACATAATCACAATTGCATTAAATAAATTATGTTAATAAGTTCCTTGACAATTTGCTCATACGAATAATATTTTGCATGTTATGTTTTCAATCTAAAATATTTGAAAGACACAAGATAGATATGGAACAAGTCAAGTCATAGTTACTAACCTCAAGATGAAGGATAATGTCTTTGTTGTCTTCAATTCATCTTCAGATCTTTGTGAGTAAATGGAGCACAATACTTCTATCATTTTTAGTCTATCCTATCGAAGTTAACTGTAGTTTACAAATTAAGCGACTCGAGTTTTGGCACTAAATATGACAACCAATCTTGACATACCAACGCTTGGTGGGTTCAACCGAGCAGTGCTCTAACATACTTGATAATAGGTTCGGTAATAACCAAACTCTATAGGATCACTTTCAAGTATTACAGAGTTAACATACAAGTGTAATTACTTTTAATTATAATAAGAACAATTATAATTGTGAAATAAAAAAGTAAATGACATAACAAGATTTTGTTAACGAGGAAACCACAAATGCAGAAAAAACCGGGGACATAGTCTAGTTTTGAATACTGAAAAAGCGGGGGTCTAACAACCTCACCCAATTTTTCATTTAGAAATCTGTATGGACTAACTCTAATATACTTTTAAGAGAATTAACTACACAGTCAGACTCAATCTTAATAAAAAGTATATCAAGGAGTTAATATATCTATCTCTCGATTTGATCTATACTCAAGCAAATAGAAATTTGCGAGTCGTTATCAAATACAGGAGAAATAACCTTGCATGATACCAAAGACCAATATCCAAGTATCAATCAATTTCCAATCAACAACCAAAGGTTTGATTTCACAATTGATCGATACAATGCACAACCTGTGATATTTCAATTATATAACAAAATATAATGGGAATAGAAATAACACAGACACCAGAAATTTTGTTAACGAGGAAACCACAAATGCATAAAAACCCCGGGACCTAGTCCAGATTGAACACCACATTGTATTAAGCCGCTACAGACACTAGCCAACTACAAACTAACTTCGATTTGGACTGTAGTTGAACCCAAATCAATATCACACTGATTCAAGGTACAGTTGCACTCCTTATGTCTCTGATTCTAGAAGGATACTACACACTTGATTCCCTTAGCCGATCTCACACACAACTAAGAGTTGCTACGAACCAAAGTTGGAGATTTTAATAAACAAATCTGTATCACACAGAAAAGTCTATGATAATAGATAAATCTGTCTCCCACAGATAAACCTACGAGTTTTGTTCCATCTTTTGATAAAATCAAGGTGAACAAGAACCAATTGATAACCCGGATATTCCCGAAGAATAACCTAGAATTATCAATCCCCTCACAATAATCTAAATCATATGATAGCGAAACTAGATATTGCGGAATCACAAACGATGAGACGAAGATGTTTGTGATTTCTTTTTATCTTGCCCTATCGGAGATATAATATCAAGGAAATTATTCAATTGAACTCATATGATAGAAAATGGCAAGATCAGATCGCTCAACTATAAGAGAAGTAGTTTCGTCTGCCTTCACAATTCCAATGAAGTCTTTAAGTCGTTAACCGACAGGGTCTCGAGAAGAAACCTACGGTTAAAGGAGAATTGACTCTAGAAAAACCAACTAGTATCACACATGAGGTGTGGGGATTATTTTTTCCAGTTGCTAGACGTCTCCTTTATATAGTTTTCAAATCATGGTTTGCAATCTAAGTTACCTTGGTAACAAAACATTCAATATTCACCGTTAAATGAAAAAACTGATTTATCCAAGCTAATGTATTTCAACCGTTAGATTGAAACTTAGCTTGTCACACACACAAATGAAATGTATTTAATTTAGGTTTGAGTAACCGTACCTAAACATGTACATTTGGTTGGTTCACAAATAGTTAACCAATGGTTAGCCATATGAGCACTTTCATATTTACCGTATTCATCTTTCTCATAACTAGTTCAAATGACTCATAAGAACTAGTTGAAGAGTTTTTCAATTGCTTAGATCTTTATACATAGACACAATTGAAACAAAATCGATTTGATTCACTCGAATCAATTTATGAACAATATATAGCCACGGTTTGCAAAGATTGCATTCCTTATTGATTTATTGTTTAAGTTCATGAACTTCCGATTTGAGCGATATAACCATCTTGGGTACGCGTACGGGTACGTGTACCATAGCTACCGGATTTGGGTTTACAAACTCAACAGAAATTTTCAGATCGAAAACTTCCGTGGGTACGCGTACCCGACTGGTTTAACAGTTTGCAAACTTACAAACTCAGCAGAAATTTTCGGTTCGAAAACTTCCGCTGGTACGCGTACCTAACCTGTATCCTTCACCAATACTGCATGCACACATATGCACACACTTGGTTTCTGGCACATTGATTTATACACTAATGTGCGAACACACTATATATTCTTATATCCATAGTTGGTTACGTATTCTCAACTCTACATTTCAATCATTGAAACATTCTTCTATAATGTTATAACAATTGTTATTCACGACTATCGTCATCAAAGCTATTTTCAAGATTGAAACATCATCATGACTTTCTTCATGGGTAAATATGAAAATGATTAAAGCAAAAGCTTAACAACACATATTTCGACAAAAAGATATGCGAGTAAACTCGGCTCGAAATAGAAAATGTGTATGTATGAAAACTATCATATTATACGACTTTTGTCTCAATAGTAGGGGATAGAGTAGATAGACTTTTGAGTGACAGATGAGTTCAAGTCTCCACATACCTTTTGGTCGGATGAAGTTCCACTGGTTCCTTGAGTAGTTCTTCGTCTTTGGAGTTTAGAGATCAACTATACTTAACTATCCTAGACCGAGACTCAGTCATAAGTAAACTAGAAATCAAGAAGTATAGTTTTGATCACTAATATTGACAAACATGCTTGAGATATCAACGCATGCGAGTTCGACCGAGCAATGCTCTAACAAATAATCTCAGAATTAAGTCGTTATACAAAATCTAATACCAACTTCATATAGTTGTGACCAAGAAGACTACCCATAGCTACTTAGTTCCCTCAGTATCTCTGCACCTTCGACTTCTAGAGTCACTCATGTGAATAGCAAGTCTTTTGAATCATATTCGGGTTAAAATGATTCCCCAATAAAGGATAAATTATATAAAGATAGAATTAATGTAGTACCGATATGCATTACTTCCTAAGATAATACTAACCTAACCTAACTTACTAACTCGACCAGGTGAAACTCTAACTAGTTGATTCGGCGATCCAATTGAGTTGACAACTCGCATATTATTGATATTTTATAAATAGTTCAACTATTCTTGAGTCTTTAGATGGAATAGGTAATATTCAAGAGCTTTGCTCAACAATAAAACCTTATCCAAATACAAATATATTGAGAGTCCTAGAAATGGATTCCATGCAAAATAAGAAAAGATACGGGGATAAAGTCCTAGAAAGGGATTTCATGCTGAGGATATGGGCCTCATCACTGGCACTAAAATTTCCAAGAGAGCTCCCACTATCAATCATCTTCTTTTTGCTGATGATTGCATCTCATAAACTTCAACAAGTCTGGAATTTTCTTCAGAAACAACACTAACCCAAATCTTATCCCCATTATCAGCAATGTTATGGGAGTTCAAGTCCTACAAACAAATTAAAAGTACCTTGGATCACCTCTCTTCACCCATAGAAGCAAGATCAACTCCTTCAAACCTAGATTAGATAAACTCAAGCTCAGATTGTCCAGCTGGTAAAACAATCCTCTCAACCCAGATGGAAGACATATCCTCATAAGATCTGTCACATCAACTGCTAACACCTATCAGATGAACAGTTTCAAGCTGCCTAAACAAACTTGTCAAGATTTGAACAAACTACAAAGATATTTCTTTTGGGGTAAATCTCTAGACAATCCTAAAGGTTATTATCCAAAGGCTAATTGGACTGTTGTATGCAAGCCAAAAGTTATGGGAGTTTTAGGTTTCATAAATATAGAGCACTTTAACAGCTCTATGATTACTAGAATTGGTTAGAGGCTTGAAACTGAAAAAGACTCTCTTTGGTATCAACTAATGGATGCTAAATATCTCATAGGCAGGAATATTCTGAACATGGATACTAAACCAAAAGATGGGGATTCTTGGATTTGGAAAGGAATTCTAGAAGGCATCATCAATATACAGAATCATAACTCTTGGAGAATTGGAAATGGAAAGAATATTAATATCAGGGAAGACATTTGGATCCCAACCATTAAATACATAACCCATGAACCTGTTGATTGCACTTCTGAGATAGTCAGAGTTTAGCACCTTATGCTTCCAAATGGGGATTAGAATGCTGACCCGATTATTACCTACTTCAAAAATCCTACTGCTCATGTTATCCTCCATACCCCCTATTCATGCAGGGGAGGAGGAAAAAATCATCTAGAATCTCACTGACACTGGAAAATTTAGTTTTAAATCTATTTACTAAGCCAGGATGGAAAGACTCTATTGCAATAATCCTCAAACTAACAACTAGAAAGCCCTATGGAGAATGGACATTGCTCCTGTCATTCTGATTTTCATCTGGAAATGTGCTCATGGGATTCTCCCCACTAATGTTAAAATAACTAGCATTTTATACTACATTGATCCTTTATGTTAGCTATGCCACTCTAGAGAGGAAACTTTAACTCATATGTTATTAAACTTTCCTTCTGCTACTCATGTTTGGTGCCACCTACTTGGACCAAATCATGGGAACTTTGATCATACCACTGACTTTGTGGATTGGCTTAATTCATGGTTCAGACCTGGATTGTGATTTTATTTTTGATCACACTCCTCTGAATGCCAGACAAATAGTCACCAGTATACAACAATATTTGGGCAAGTATGACAGGAAACACCATAAATAGAATCATATCCTAAAATCTCTTCCACCTATAGGAGAAGTTTTAAGGAATGTTAACCAATCTACTTTCTCATGGACCATAGCTACAATGATCATTTTAGTATCACTATCAAAATATGCACCATAAAAGATCCAGAAACACTTCATTATTTCACTGCCCTTACTGCTCTGGGTTTTGCAGGAAAAATCATTGGGGCTAGAGGATATCCAGAATACTTTGGAGCAGGAAGAAAAACAGGAGGAGCGGATCTAGCTTTCATATGGGAACAAGATTGGAGACACACCAACATCGAAATCCAACCCGAATCTATGGATATATTATCTCGTTTCAACACTCTATACCACAGTGATGTGTATGGTCGTTTTCATCTAAGCTATCATGAAAGTACGCGGGGAATTAAGCATTATGAATCAAACTATGGACTTCATTTTATTACTTGTGTTTTAGTAGGTCTAAAATTCATTCATAGACTTCAACATTTTGACTATTTTAAGTTGACTTTATTATGTAAAAACTCAATTAGGAAATGTAGTGATTCTTTGGCCACCAATCCACTTATGCTCCCTCTTAGGTCTTTTTCTAAAGCATAAGTTTTTCTATTAAAAAAAAGAGTACAAATATATTCGTCCCGCTAAGGAGACCATACCACTCCACGCAGTGTACTATCATGTCGCACTTCCTCTTCTTCCTTACATATTAAAGTAATTGTACTTGTTTTGCAACGATGCTTGGTATATCGGGAGTGAATCATGCAGCCACCACCGTGTGAGAGAAAGAAAAAGGTGCCCCCACCCCCTGCAAATCTCCCCCAAAGGTCCCCATTTCTCATCCATTGGATCATCCTACGGGATTTCTCTTGGTTTTTTTGGGCGTCAACGTAGCACTATTCTTTCTTCCAGGATTTGACTTAACAATACAAGGGAACCAACTGGAAAATGGTACTCCAAAGCTAACGGTGATTAAAATTTGTAAGTTGCCATGGAATTTTCTAAGTCAACAACTTTTGATCATGGTTTGGTTGAAACAAAGAAAGTGCAAGGTCCGGAGACAACTTTTTTTATTGTGTATTATAGTAAAGTAACATTTAGCTATCATCCAATCATCTGATAAATGAAGTTTTACCTATTTCCTATCCTTATTTTCCCTATATCCCATCCCAACTCTACTCATTATATTTTGTTTGACTCTTTGTAAGTTAGGTGAACAAAACAGACCCTACCATACGTTATAGGTAACTAACAAAGTTAATCAACCACCGTCTTCTTCTTCCTCGCTCTCCGATCTCATCCTAACTTTTCCCCTACGGCAAAATTTGGTTAACAGACCCTATCATACATTTTCCCTATCATAATATAGCACCACCATGTCCCCTATATATTAACCACTATATTCAATTTTCTTCCATTCACATGTTCTCATAAAGGTTCGGTGCCCAAATGAGAAGCACAAAATGACGAGGAAACTTTCACCTAAAGAAAAGAAAAGAAAAACTCTCTCTTTCTCTCTCTTTCTCCTAAAGAGACAACAGAGCCTCACAAACCCTAAACTCCTTTGCTCAGATTTTCTCCCATGGGAGTAAATCTGAGCAGAATAACTCAAATAACTTACTCATCTTATTTCTACATTCAGTCTCTTCCTCTTCTTCCTGTTTAATTTTATAGATTTCGGTTTCTTTTCCTAGATTTGGGATTTTATATCTTGTTTTCTTCCAGATCCAATCTGTCGATCTCTTTTGTTTAGCTTTGGATCTATCTCTTTGCAGTTTCAGATCTTTTATTTCAGTAGAACTTTCAGGGTTCTAATCTTATCTCTAATTTGGGTTTTATATTAAGTTTAACTAATTTATTTCTTGTTTTCTTTGAGGGGTTTGTTCTTTATAGAACTTTGATTCAATCTATTGCTTTGGTTTTGGTTTGCTTCATATCTTGGTGATGTTTAATTTTACTGGAAAGGTTGTTTCTATAAGAACACCAGCTTCAGTGGGTACAAATTTAACATCAAGGTCGTCAATAGTAGCAACAATGAAAGCTGAACCAACATCAACTGCATCTTCAACAACGGTAGAAACAAAAACAGCAGCAACATCGACAACAACAACACCAATTTCTAAGACTCGGACACCGATTCAGACATATTCAAGACCGATTCATACCGATTCAGATCAATGCATACTGATTCAGACACATTTTGTTACTCCCTGTTACTTTAATTTAGCTTTAGTGTGTTACCAATGTTACCAGTTTATGAAAAATTTGGAGAAATGGATGGATCATTTGTTGATCCTAACTTCATTGTCTTGTGCGGTGTTGTTAAATTGTTTGATGTTGTCTTATACAACCCAAACATGGCCATTTAACTTAGTTATGAAAAAACATGAGAAATGGATGGATCATTTGCTGATCCTAATTTCATTGCCTTGCACAGCGAAGTTAAATTGTTTGGTGTTGTCCTCTACAACCCAAACATGGCCAGTTAACTTAGATATGAAAAACCTTGAGAAATGGATGGATTTTTTATTGATCCTGACATCCCTGCATTGTGCAGTCATGTTGAATTGTATGGTTTTGTTTCTAACAATCCAAGCATGGCCATTTAACCCATTTAAACTTATTATGCATATCTGGTTTTGTGGTCATTTGAAATCGGTTATAATGTTTGAATTATCTTATCTGTGGAGAGCCTAAAGTATTGAAGGTGGTAGATTAAATTCTGAAAATATTGTAATGATTGTAATCTCAATTAGCAGCCGAGTCAGTCCTGTAACTCTTATGAAGCAAACTAATGTATGAGGTTCGCCTCCTTTTCGAAAAAAATAAAAATGAGAAGCACAAAAGATATACTTTTATATTAACCACTATATTCAATTTTCTTCCATTCACATGTTCTCGTAAAGGTTCGGTGCCCAAATGAGAAGCACAAAAGATATACTTTGATGAGTTGATCGCAGAATCGGTTATGCAGTCTTTCGTTTTTCTTTTCAATTAGGTTTTTGTCGTTTTAGGTTAATATGGAGATTCGTTTACCAATCTAAATGAGTTATACAAATTTTAATTTGCATGGTAGGGATAGGATGTAGGAAAAATAGGGATAGATTTAAGAAAAATAGGGGTGCCCAAATGAGAAGCTAGCCTCTCTATGAAGATATACTTTGATGAGTTGATCCTTGGGTAGAATACTTGTAGAATCGGTTATGCAGTCTTTCGTTTTTCTTTTCAATTAGGTTTTGAATCCAATTAGCCCAATTTTAACAATTTTATATTAATGAATTTTACTTCAGTTGTCCATGCTATTAGAGAATGTACGGAAATACAAAGCAGTTACGGTTTGATCTGCAAACCAGGTTAATGCGGTGATTTACAAATAAATTTCTAAACCAAATTAGTTCGTTTTAGGTTAATATGGAGATTAGGGAACATTAAGTGGGTTTTGTTTACCCAATCTAAAATGAGTTATACAAATTTTAATTTGCATGGTAGGGATAGGATGTAGGAAAAATAGGGATAGGATTTAAGAAAAATAGGGATAGGAAATAGGTAAAACCTTATTTCAAAACCTACATGAACTCAGGCTAAGTAAAAACTAATTAATAACAAACTGAGTTCAGGCCATGTGATTAGGTGATTAACAAAAACTTTCATTCAATTTGCTCTCCGATAATAAAGCATATTTCAAAAGCTGCGACAGTCAAAACCCAAAATATTGACCATTTGCAAAATGATGCATCCTGTGTGCTATTGAGACAATTAAGCACATTACCGGAGAAGTCCTAACAAAATGAAAACTCAAAATATTTACCCATTTACAAAACGGTCCGCGAGTTATAACCCCGAAGGTATCACTATCCATCCACAAAAAACCCATCAAAACAAAAGTAACACAAAAACCCCAAAAAAACAAAAGTAACTCGCGGTTGATGAAACCAAAATTTGGTTTCATCATAAAATTTAATGAAACCCTAAAGAAATTGATGAAACCAATTTTGAAATTTGGGGTTTTTGTATCAATTTTTAAAATTTTGGGGTTTTTGTATCAATTTTGTTTAAGATGAAGTTTTAATGGATCCCAACATTTGAGTGGGGTTTTTGTACCACAAGTTTGGTCACCTTGGGTTTTTATGACTAGTTTTGTTTGCAATAACAATAAGAGATAAAGCACTAACCTCAAATAGTCATTGACCTCTCTGTTGGATTCCGACCAAGAAATTTCAATGCAGACGAAGCCTCTGCTTAACCCTAAAACCGTAAATAAAAACAGCTCAAGCCCTTAAATATAGTCTAGGGGAAAACAAACAGATTTTAGCTTTTAGACTTCCGCGTTATATTGGTCTCTGCATGAAAACATGATAATGTAGTCAATCCAATCATTCCCCTGTTTTGAACCATGAACTGACCCCGTCTGTCACCGTTCTCTAGAACGGTCAAGACTCGAGGGCCGATGTTGTTGCCGAAAATAATGGAAACAATCGATCAAACACTATTGCCAAGGTTATGGGATACCATTACGACGATCTATTTCATACATTTTCCTTTGACTACTCATTTTCTCACGATCACTTTGTAATTTGGGAGCCATAAATTTGGGCTTGACTAGTTCTTGGGAAACAAGGACTATTGCGTAGGCTAATTACATTTGATGCTTCAAATACCGCCACAAAGAATTTGACACCTTCAATGGAAATGAAAGACCTCCAACTGAAACGGTCTCTTCCATCAAGCTAAATTTGAGCTTGGCATAGTGCTCAAATTGTAACTTTTTTTTTTTTTTTTTTTTGAAGCATACTCAAATTTAACAGAGTGCTTGTCAAGCTCAGTCCGAGACTGTGCGCCTAAAAAAAAAAAATTTGATTCATATACAAGGACGATTTTTATCTCTAAGACTGTTAACGTTAAGGATTTGAGTCAGTTCCATTTCCTTCTTCAGGTGATTGTTGTGAACACGAAGACTACGTAATGGTGCCAACATGTCCACAACCAAACTACGCATGTACGGGGTGCATGCATTAGGGTATGAATATAGTGCAAGATGCCTAGATAGACGTTGATTCATTGATTCCAAACCCCGCGGGTTTGTCATGATCTTGTCAACATCTGCCATTGTAGATCTATGAAAACACATGGATACGAGAATATATCAATACAAAAATGTAAATGAGACAACTATTTATGTGGTTCAGCTCTAAGGCCTACATCCACAGGTCTGGGGGAGATTTCACTATGTGGTAAACGATTACAAGAACAGTCGAAAGACTTTCGGTCTCTCTGGAACCCGAAGGCTCATGCTCATACTTACTTCTCACTGATCTCTCCTTCTCTCTCCCTAAAATTGCTCGACCCCCCCCCCCCCCCCATGTAACAATAAGGGTCATATATATATCTAATCTACGTGGGACCCTTAGAAAAGAGCTGTTGTAATCTTATCTTCTTGTGTTTTGTGCAAAGTCCGCGGACCTCTTGGTCATCCCGCGGCTTCTGTGCTTTCTAAGATCATCAATTACCGACCAATCTCTGTCTCCTTCGTTAGTTAGCGCGATTGCGTGCCCTCTGAGCAGTGCTAAATACGAGTGGTTGGGGCGATCCAGTCCGCGGAATGTGGTGTCAGTTTCCCTTTCGTTGATGTTCCTTCATCTTAGACTATTGATCTCGACATGTGGTGTATCACCCAGATCCTTGGGTCCCCCTGTGTACCATTCATATTTATGACGTGGCCTCCACGTGGGCTTGCTAGTGCACGTGGCGAGGGAGATACATAAGTGTACTTATAATTTGCCCCTCTTCTTATGACTGGGTGTCAGCTATAGTCGGAAGAAGAATCAGGTAGTGCGCTTTTTCTCCCTCATAACTTCTTCTAAAAAGACGTTATTTGCATTTATTGTGCATGTTTCCCATGTCCGGCCGTAATTGTGTCTCGGGTGGTGGACAGTTTCTTTTGATACTTTAAGAGAGAGGAGAATGAGGGAATGTGAATTTAATTCACATTCTCTGTTTTATTCCTTGCCCCCTTTCCTTCTTCATCTTCTTGACTTTTTCTGAAACTTTTTTTGCTGCTGCTGTTTTTTCTGCCGCACCCTTTCATTAAGAATCCTTATTTTCTTACTGCTACTGATGCTGCTGTTGACGCCTTTTAATCATCGAAGTTATTGTGGTTCAGGTAGGATTTTTCACCTATTCTTCTCGCCATTTTTGCTTCTGTGGAGTTCTCGATTTTCAGTGATGGACCATGATGGGTTTAAATCCCATTCATGTCATGGATTCGAAGGCTGCCATTGCTGGGTCGTGCATTTTCAGCTTTGTTTTTGATTCCTTTTAAGTTGATTAATGATTTGAGAGCTCATGTGGTGGTAGATGAAATCTAGGGTTTTCTTCGTGTTCTTCGCTGTTCTTGAGATTTCCCTGTTTTTGATCTTCCTTGGCTGACTAGTCCTCCTATTTGTGTTTGTGTTCGCAGATATGTCCGAGCGTCTGCGGGTACCTTATCAAACTCCTCCGCCGAGTCCCCATAGATCTCCTCGGGGAGACTCTCATATCAGGTATGGGGCATCTCCTCCTTCTGTTCAGGGAAACCCTCGGGATAAGTGTCCATCTTCGTCCTCTAGCCAGAAGCCTCCGTTCCAGAGAGGTGATCCGCCCCGGGGGTCGAGATACGCCTCGAGTCGCTCTAGAGATGAGTCTTCTAAGAAGCAGCAGAATCCGCGCATTGAACTTTTAAATGTGCAGCCTCTTCGTACCATGCCTCCCCCGTGGGCTAATCTTCCTCCGTCTTCATCTGTGCTTGGCTCAGGAAAAACAACTAAGATCCAGCATGGGAAGAGGAAGGCCTCAGAGATGGAATCTGTGGGAGACGTGGTTCCTCCTAAGAAGAAGGTAGCAGATTCTGCGGAAGATGTTGCGGGGGATGTTTATGAAGATGACTATGCTGTCACTTTTCGTCCTCTACCCATGGGTAATAAGAAGTTCACTTTCAGGCACATAGATCTTGAAGCCTTCAAAGTGAAGCACGGTCTTCAGCACTTCCAGGTGAGTTTCTATGCCCCTGATAAAGATATAACCTACGAGATGATTATTAATTATCAGTACGATGCTTTTCATCTGTTGACAACCGTGGGCGCTTTTGAGGCTGGTTTGATGTTGCCTCTGTATAAAGCTGGTGATAATTTCTACTACCGGGTCTTATCTAGCCGCGGTACTGCTAAGAAGAGTCATAACCGTGGGGTGCATCAATTGACGGGAAATTACCTTCGTCATCTCCGAGAGTGCTATCTTCGTAGCAAGGGGCAGACGATGATGACCTACTATGCTCCTAACTTAGAAGAGGAGAAAGGGTGGTATACTCCTGAGAACTTTAAAAAGTCCTTTGGAGATTAAGTTAATAGGAAGACGCGTAAGCCGTGGTCTGTGAATCTGCGGAATATTGCTCCTGTTAAGGGGTAAATTCGCTTTTTGAGCGATGTAATGAGTACAGTTGCGATATTCCGAAAAATTCTGAAAGAGTTTACAATGTTACGAATCTGCCTTCTTATATATTCTCCTGCGATGAACAAATATTTCCTGCATCTTAAAATATAATAGTTAATTGTTTAATATTATTTTGTTAGTCTTATTTTTCCTTACTAGTTAAAGGTCTTATTTTGCCAAAAAAAAAAAAAAGTTTTTCTTTCTGCGACAAAATCACAGGACGTCTTTACATTTGCATGTATTGACCCATTGATCTTGTCTTATCAATATTTTTTCAACATCTCTGCGACAATATGATAAATGTAAACTCTCTTGCAAGAATTAAACCTTATGACATTGCCGTCTTGCGATGAAATCGTAGGACGTCTTTACACTTTCATGTAAAAACCCATTGATATCATCTTAACTTTTCTCTTTTGGCTTGTTGCCATTTGTATAACTTTCGTCACGCGACAATATGACAGGTCTAAATGTTCTTGCGATCATAAAGCCCCATGACATTGCCGTCTTTAGACACTTATCAGCTCCCTAATGGAGGGTGCCGCCCTTATCTTCCCCATGTTTGCCCCTTCAAGGAGGTCACATCGGCCATACAAGACTAGATCCTCCCATTCATATTTGCCAACAACCAGCTATTTTTCGCAGTCTCTTGTCCTTTATGCCTATATGGCTTATAGTTACAAGACTGCACCCTAAGTGGGGTTTTCTTCAGGCCAAGTGCATCATAGCCAAGACTTACCAAGAATGGCCAGGGTAGTTTAAATGACGCCGGGCACCCTTTGCTCAACCGTGTACCTCGGCGCCTTGGTCATACTTTGCACTTCTTAGAAGAGGTCCTTAGTCGTCCAATCAGGGTATAACCTTATATAATTGGAAATCCAAGATCCCTCCCCTGGATAGGTTTTCTTTAACCCCAACATCTGCATAACTCAGGTTCCAGCAGCGGTATAACCTGATGCAGTTTTACAAGTGGTAAGTACAGGGGTTTGATTCTCAGACTTTTTTAAAGATTCGGTTTGTAGATAAAAAGATAGTGATTTTTATAAAACTTATAAAATAATGGAAATGCTAAAAATGATTCTTGTGTTCAATTAAAAGAGTCTAGGATGTCAAGATTCCATCACTACTACACATACTAAATGATTATAACTATTCCCTATAACATTCTCCCAAAATTACTCAAGACGTTTTAGGACAAATAATACGTCTCGGAAAATAAATCTTTTCAAACAATTATTTTTCTCAAATAATTAACAATTTTTTTCACTATAAAATGCTATTCTCTAACATAGAATATATAAATCAATTATCAAGCATCATAGGACACATGAAGAAAATTATTACCGTTACGAATCAAGAATAAGGACCAAGAGAATTATTATAGAAAATAATCAAAACATTATAGCACACATAGTAGGATTTCCTCCCTAATCCTAGATACAAATTTAGCTACTCATAATTAGAGTACTAACCAAAAATAAAGAAGAAGAAATAAAACTAAAACTAAAAATGAAAGAAGAGTAGAAGAGGTGTGGGATGTAGAGGTGTGGGATGTGGAATCGTGTAGAGATTGTGTTGGGTCGAGCTCTATTTATAGTAGATGATGTCGGACCCTTTTTATTTTCTTAATTTATTTTTACTTTGTGGGTTGGGCACTCAAGAGTGGATTGCTTCTTTTTCTTTTAATTTCTTTCTTTTGTTCAGTGCATTGGGAACTCATCACACCAGCCAATATCATTGATTGTCTATTGCTTTCCACCAGCTGTTTTGCTTTGTCAACAGCAGCCGAGCGACAGACCCGAACATATCCATGGTGTCAGCGTCTCGTCATCACTCGTCATCACCGGATTCATTACATTGCTAACTCACCATCAGCTTATCTTCCGCCATGCAAGCAAGACCGACAGACCAAAGATCACCGTGATAGCAACCAAACTTCGTTCTCCTAACAACAGCAACAACATCTCTTTGCGAACGTCACCATTTTCTCCTCAACAGCAGCCATGTCATCATCTATGGCATATTCTCTCTGCCAATCTCGAGCTCCAACAGCCTCAGTAAGAATAGCATGCACTCGTCGTTGATAATCAACATGAAAGCACCTCATCTTCCACCATTTCGTCGTCATCCCCATGGTGTTGACGCAACTCCGTCTCGCTCTCCTCACTGTCCGGCTCCAAACTCGTCATCGAACTAGTTCTCATTCTCATCAGCCTCGAGCAAAGAAATCACCAGCTTCAATCCCGCCATCGAACTAACAGCAGCCCAAACTCGTCATCATTCTCACCAGCCGATCAACTTCCGTTCTCGCTTCACCATTAATGGCAGCAAGCCATACATTGTCCTTCTCATTGAACTGCCGCATGTCCATCACGAGCTCTGTTAAACACCAGCAACAAACTTCATCGATCTCCATCAACGGTATCAACCATGACTGGTCGTGAAAGTGAAGGAGATGATGGCGGCCCCCTTATCAGTATTGCAGGTGCCATTAACAAAATTCGAATTTTTACAACCCCTTAAGTAACAAAACGGACTCCCTTTAGCACTTACCTTGAACTGACTACCCCTTAACATGAAGGTGTCCCTTAACGTACAGTGAGGGTGCCCTTTAACAAGAGATGCCCATTCAACTGTCAGACCTGGAAGACTGACAGTTTAATTCCAAGTTCATTCTTATTTTTCCCATAACTTCTTCATACGAACTCCGATTGACTCCGTTCTTTCGTCGTTGCCTTTGACTTGTCGTCCTCTACCCCATGAAAAGTAGAAATCTTGTATTTGAACGAGTTATAATTGGTCTTTAGCTCTTCCTCACTCTTAGCTAGCTTCTTTCACTGCACAACTAAGCTCGAATTCACTTCTTTTTGGATTATTCACCTTCTAACACACAAATAAGAGAAAACACGCGTAACACACAATAATCTGCAAGAAAACCATCAAATACTAGCATGGAATTAACACCAAATATATGTGAAATATGCACTTATCATAACCTTTTCACTGAGTCATGTCAAGAGATACCCCCTTATATGACGCACTATTAGGTCTTACATTTGCCTCTTGCGACATTTTATTCGCGAACTAAGGTGCACGCCATAAAGGTTCGTCCCATTCTATTAATCTCTGCGAAATTTTATTCGCGTTTCTCACGAGCATTGTAACTCTGATAAAATTTCATTTCTTTGATTTTCTTGTAAAATTTCGCAATTCTTTCAAATAGAGTACTTTTTTCAATTGCATTTTCTTTAAACAAATTCTGCATAAGTTTCTTTCATCATTTTACCTTTCTACTTACTATCTTTTGGTTCTGCTTTTCTGTAACATTTTGCTGTTTTATCTGCGAGCTGCTCGCCATTATCTTCCTCTCGCTGCTCTATTGAATCAATCATCAATCTTTCACATCTCTGTCGTTGCTTGATGTTGTACTTCCAATTGCTCTTCTTCTCAGCTCTTTCCTCGCAAGATTTTATATCAATCTCATAACATTTCTTGATTTCTCCCCAATCTCCCTTAATAACTCCAACACCATTAGGATGAGGAAATTTAACACACTGGTGGAAAGTAGATGCTACACCTAATATACCATGTAGCCAAGGTCGACCAATCAGGGCATTGTGTTTTGATTCAATGTCAACAACACAAAACAAGATCTTGGAAGTTATCCCTTTCAATGGAATCCGCATTTCAATTTCCCCTTTGGGTTTATTGGCAGTACCATTAAAACCATAGATTTTATATGTTGATGGAATTAGATCTTCGCCTCTTCCACCCATGGTCTTATAGGTATGATAAAATAGTATGTCAACTGAGCTTCCCGTGTCTATCAGAACTCTATTGATAGCCCAAGAATCTTCATTTGCATCATCATTTCCTCCATCTTCTTCTTCTTGCTTTCTTTGGATTTATATCTAATCTTACTACCAATGGATTATCATGCTTCTCGCCAGGTTCTGATACTTCTTATGTAGTGAAAGATATAATTTTTTTCTGCCATTCTTCTAATGGCGAGGCTCTCGCGATATTCATTATCTCTCTTCCATCTGTGTCTCTCGCGAAGACTCTGCTTAGAACATTATCATGGAAATCCTCTATTGTTCTGTGTGAATGTACAATGGAATTATAAAACAAATTCTTTACTTTAGCCCCAACTTCTATTACGAATGATTCTGCTCCTTTTAAAGTATTTACCCTGCGAATTTCTGGTGCTGGAGGAAATCGCTGAGATTGTGGTTGTCCTACTAAAAAGTGGTTTAGCTTTCCTTGGTCAATCATCCTTAAAATTATTCTCTTTACATTTCTGCAATCATTTACTGTGTGACCATGAAAGTGATGGTAAGGACAAAATTCTTGACTACGATTATTAGGATGTGGTTCTTTTCCCATATTCCATGGAGATGGTATATTTTCCATCAAAATGATAGCTTCCCAGATTTTTTCTATACTATCATTTAGAGGAGGCATCTTAATTTATTCCCATATTATCCTCTGATTTCCTTGGCTTCTGAAATTGTTTTGCCTCTGTCCACCATAAGTTTCTTGCGGCTGATCAAGCCTTTGAATCTTATTATTCCCACCGCGATTGTAATAATTCTTCTCCCTTTCATATTCTTCTTGATCTCGACTTCCCATTGCTACCAATTTCTGCTGGTTATCAGTCTCCACTTTCTCTTGTTATGCTTGCGAGTTGCTCGCCACATTGTTAATCATTTTAGGAAGTAAACTCCCATTTGCTTCTACTGAATTGGTGTTCGCGATGGGATATGATTCCATCTCATTTTGTTTCTCCTCCAAATCAATGTATTCTTCTTGTAGTTCTCGTAGTTCAGTCATAGTGATTGTATTCTTGATTCTGAAAATTTGTATGTACAATAGATTGGTCGCGAACATTGCATTGATAAAAGACAAGATAAGATATCTCTCGTCAACTCTTCCTGCCATATCACTGCACATTGTCTTCCATCTTATGGTTAAATGTTTTAGACTCTCGCCAACCCTCTATTTTAACCCAAACACATCTTCAATACCTGGCCACGATGAATTGTTGCTTATATATGCTCCCAGAAATGTAGCTTGTAAATGATCAAAAGAAGTTATAGTATTTTTTGGAAATCCCTCAAATCATTTTAGCGCTTCGCCAGTTAAGCTAGATGCAAAATACTTGCCCAATACAACATCATGATTCTCCCATTGCAGCATACACCTAACATAAGTCTTAACATGTTGTACAGCACATGTAGTTCCATCAAAAATGCTGGTTAATGCTGGTAAGTTGCACTTTGGAGGTATTCCTCTTAATTGTACTTCTTGAGTGAATGGAGTTCTCGCAGCTTCTTCAATAGATTCATCAAGTTGCCTTCTACCTCCTTCTTTTCTGTTATTTATTATTCCCCTCATCTCTGCTAACTCCCTTAAAATTTGTTCATTCGCAGCTGAATTTGGTTATATTGGTCTTTTCAATGCTGCTTCCCTTCTTCTGCGTTAATGTACTTCTTGTCTTGTGAGATTTTGTATATCTTCATCTACATCCATATTTCTTCTTCTGCGATCTTCTGCTTCAGCTTCTTCTTGCCATCGCAGCTGATTATACTGTCTATTTTCTTCTCTGCGAATTTCTTCATTTCTCATCATTTCTCTTCGCTGTCTTTCTATTATCCTTTGTATTCTATCATACTCTTCCTGAATATTATTATTATGGCGATTTTGCGTCCGTCTCCTTTCTCGGTTTTCATGATTATTTTGTCGTAATGCCTCTTGAAATTCTTGTTCTTCTACTTCTGCCCTCAATCTTTCTCTCTCGTGAGCTAGTCGTGCTTGTTCAGCATAATGTCTCTTAATTTCTTCCTCAATTATTCTCCGATTTCTTTGGATCTCTCGCCCATGTCATATCCTCCTACCTTCTTCTGGATTATCTTCATCATTTTGGTTGTCTCTTCCCTCTTGATTTCTGTTGTTAATTATATTATCTAAATTTTCGCCACGCGGATCATGGCGATCTTCTATTACCTCTTCTTCTCCATTATGTTGTTCTTCATTTGGATTTTGCATTTCCTCTTGGATATTTCCTCTAGCATTCCTTATTGGAGAATTTGGCCCTAATTCTTCTCTTAATGATCTTGAATTCGATCTAACAGTACTTCTTGATCTTCTATTTTGTAATCTCAAATTCTCCATTCCCAACTCGTGATTTTGTCTTGTTAAATTTGCACGCTCTTCCGCCTCTAATCTTCTTTCCTCTTGTATTCTTTGTCTTGGATCATTTGATGTTTCATTTTCATCTCCTCCATGAATTAATCCTTCAACCATCCCTTGATTTATTTCTTCTCTTCTTCCGTCTCTTAATTGTTGATCTTCTACATCTTCCATCGAATCCGATCTCCAAGTATGTACACTCACTCTACCATAATCCACATTTCTATTTTGTATCGGTGTTTGTTGATTAGGTTGTGGGATTTGATCTTCTCCTTCAATCCTTGTTCTATTTCTTCTTGTTCTTATCCTTGAAGAATCTCTTAATTCATTTGTTTCTTCTCCTGCAAGTCTTTTACTCCTCCTTACAGTTGTTGGTGGTTTTGATGTATTTCTTCTTCTTCTAGCCATTTCTTCAACTCTAATAATTTCTTCAAATCTTCAAATTGTAATTAGAGATTTCCTAATTTGATTCTCCCTGTTTCGGGCGCCAAAATGTAGTTGCAGGATTTCCCACACTACACCCTTGTTAAGATTTTTCCATAATCAACTGTGAATTGAAGATGAAAAACGACACTTTATTATTTTGGTTTCAGAAATGTTTACAGAAATGAGAGAATTCAAGATTACAACTATTCTCTTGAAGTTTCTCTCTCCTCAAGACTTTCTTGACTCTCAAAAATACATCATCTTTTCTGAAAAGATTGAGTCTATATTTATAGGGTAGTTACATAGTGGATGACAGCTAAGTTTTCCTATTATTTCGGGTTGATTCTGCGATTGTACCGCGATAGTTAAATGTTAAATCTCGTAAGTTTTATAACCATCACAGACAAACATGCTTTTCTTAAGTTTTCTTCAATCGTCATTTATTACGTCGCTCTTTTGACTACCTTTGTGACACTCGCAAAGTGTAGTTGAAGATCTTACGGTGATACTCGCTGGGAAGTGTTGTTAATCTCGCAAAGAAGTATTGTAGCGATATTCTGGTCCTACAATTATAGATCCTCTAAATCATGTCGCGGTCTAATACGGCAATACGCCAATACCTATAGAGATAACTTCTGGAAACATGAACATCATGAGTAGATATGGATGGACATGAGAACATAGCAATTCACAGAGCAAAGATGAGTTTGGCACACCCATTTCTTGATTGTGAAAAGTAAAGCCCGTGTATCATGACTACTCACGGCGAAATTTGACCCCATACCAGTTACATTTTTCTCAAGACAATTGTCCTGGAATGCTTGCTACGGTTTGTCATCTTAATTACTTCCCTTATTCAAGCGAACACTTGAGAATTTGGGGATTATACTGGCAGTAAGATTTGGAGTCTTAAAATTTTGGGTCTAGATTTTTTCAGTTCGGCCTTTTGATACGAGACTACATGAAGCTCAAGTGTAGGGAAGAGGTAATACGAGTACAACATCCATCACATGCCATGTTGTTTCAATTTTTTACTCCAAAGATTGTACAATATCGTTCTACATAAGACACGAAAAATATCTATCCTTTCTACATTAAGCAATAAAGGATCAACAGACACACCACAACACTTAGTTTTTACTGTTAGTCTTCGAACCCGTAAAAACAATATACGCCATTTCAGAATCTAAATGATTGATTGAAAAGAAGATAATTAACATCAAAAAATTGTAACAATATTCAGTACTCAGTATGTGGACATCCAAGTCATTGAGGAGTATCTCTTGTTGCTACATGAAAGCCAGTGATGTGCCCCATACATTACAACTTTACAAGACCGCTAGGTTTTGCGCATCAGATATGTTCACTGAATATAGCAGCAGCAGCTGCTGAGAACTTACCTGAACAATCCGTTGTACAAAAGAAAGTTACTTAATAAATACTGAACTTAGATCAGATGCATAATAAAAAATCAAACAAAATCGCTTACCATCTTCACTAGGTTTACGATTGTCGCGGTAGTACCCAGTAAGATGCACACTATGAGGACCATCAACAGAAAAAATAACTTCCATATTCTCATCGAAGTCCAAATCCAGCTCACAGGACTCAATTTTTCCAGCCGTCAATGAGCATAAGATAATTGAAGTCCCAAGCCCTATGGCAATACTGAACTTCGACCGAGTCTTGAACAGTGGCGTTACAGCAGTAATTTTTAGTTCTATGATATAACTAGAACTTTATCAGTGTCGTAACGGCACTATCTTCCCCCTTAAAGGTCTTGACAAAATATGCTGTCACGTTAAACGGTGATGAAACCCTCGCTTCCTATTGGCCTAGAAAGACCTTTTCTAATGCAGAAGGTATGGTGATGATACTTGGCATAACTCTATTAGTTAGAATAATTAAAAAAAATTACACTTTGTTTACATACGCTACTTAACTGTTCGTTAGTAACAGTGTTGACAAAAAAGTAGGTAGACAATACTTATGTTACAATTTAAACTTATTATTTAGTTACACCGGGTTTACACCTATACTTAATTGTACTTTAATAAGGGTGGACAAAACTTGCGTCCAAATCGTTAAATAAAAAGTAAAAAAAAAATCGTAAAAGGAAATCGGTGAGTCATCTTAAAAAGGAAATCAGTGATTCCATTAAATTAAGGAAATCGGGGAATCAGCCTTTCTTTACTTCTTTTAAAAAATTCCCAAACAAACTTTGGTCAAAAAATCTTATTGTTTCTAACGCCATCTTTAAAAAGGAGAAACATCAATTTCGGGTTTTAATCTGAATCAAGTTTTTTTTTTTTTTGATCTTTTGGAATGCATTCGAAATTTTCATTATTGCTTTTCGTTGGCAGATCTCAAGGTTAGCAATCATGTTATGAAATCTAATTGTTGCTGATATATTATTTACGTATATTTTGTCTCTTTAATCAACAGTGGTACTGATGTTGAGAGAATTTTGAATTTCATGATGTTATTTCCTATTTATTGATGTTGGGTACTCTATTTGCAGGTTATGTACACCAGCCACGGTGAATCTAATCTTAACTTCGATCCACAACAAGGTAATACTGTTTTTTTATCTTTTTTTTTTGTCTCATTTGTTTGTTTAGGACTTTAGGGTCTGTTTGTTATTTGTAATTGCTCTTTTTCATGTTTTGAAAGTGAAACTTTGCTAGAGAATTAAGTGGATTTGATGGATTTTGTGTTTTTGGTCTCCACACATTTTCGTGATTCATTACAAGATTTGGGTAATTCAAAGAATAGTAGATTGGGTACATGATTAACAACCATGCTAATTATGAGATCCTATTGGCTTTAGTGATTTAAGTCTTTTGCTCATCCTGGCATTCTAATGGAACTAATCAACTCACAGTAAAGCTAGAGTTCTTAAAAATGTTTATTGGATTTGTTATCTTTAAGCGCTATCCAGGTTATATTAGTACATATTACTCTTATCCAATTGAGTTTAGGAGCAGAATCTATAAATCAGCAGAAAATCTCTAACAGGGTTGAAATCACAGAATATGAGATGAGAGTTTTGTTGGGAGTTTCTATCATGCTCGCTACCCGATCTTCCTAATGATTATATATGGTGCTCTTGAACCAGTCATTAGTGGAGAAATCATGCAACTTCATCACCAAAAACATCATCAAACTTATGTAACTAAACACCAATTACATGAAACCATAAAGAAAGGATATTCTCAAACTGTTGTTAAACTGCAAATCTCAATGGTGGTGGTCACATCAATCATTCTATTTTCTGGAAAATCTCATTCCTGACAATGTAAGTCAGCAATCTTTCCCATCTTTATTACCTCTCTATTGGATTCCTAGCTAGGATCATTGCATTGAGTATCTGTTAATATGTTCTTTGAAATGCATTGCATGAAGGGTTTGGTGAACCTCGAACCGGGGCACTTGGCGAAGCTGTTGATGCTAATTTTGGTTATTTGGAAGGATTAGTGAAGAAAATCAATGCTTAAGTTGCTGCATTACAAGGATATAGCTGGGTGGTGAGTAATTTAGCTTTACAGCATTTTGTTTATTTCTCCCCATAATGATAAAAGTATTGTTTATACCATTGTAGTGGCGCTTGAGCTTTCAACCGGTGCCTGCTTTGTTTAAGGTAATCGTTTTTAATTAGGAAACACAATATTACGTCAATAAGTCAATAAGGAAATCAGATTTTCCCAACTGTTTCGTTAATAAGGAAACCAAATTATTATGGAAATCACGAAATCGTTTATTTGTTAATAAAAAAACCAGCTTATTATGGAAATCATAAAATCGTGTCAGTAAGGAAACTGGATGAGACTTCCCAACTGTGATTTTGACCAGTTTTCGTTTTCATACCCCCGAAAAACATTACAAGTACTATATCCTTGGTAAATTTTACAATATCTGATAGGCAGGTGTGACTAACTTGGATCCAATGAGGTCTATCCATCATTGTTTTGTCCTTGGTAGGTTGTTGTATGGTTGGTTTGCATAAAGCATTAAGGGACTCTCCCAAGAGACCCAACTGTCAATCCTTGCAAGATTGTCGTGTTGTTGTTGATAATGGGTCCCAAGATGTTGCACACAAGCAAGAGTGATAAATCTCAAGCCTTCTAATCATTCAACGTGGTGATTTATAAGAGTGATTCACAGTAATTGAAAGGTAAATGATCTCGATGCTTCAGTTAAGTTACTTAAATTAGGAACCTAAATAATTTGATTGTGAAGTAAGATGAATTTAGGCACCTTTTAAGTCAGTTTCGTTGTTAAAAGCAGTCAGTGTTGAACAGCGGCATTCAGTTGTCTAATTAGAGATAAAGAAAGGTTCACAGATTACAAGGAGATTGACGTCATACTATTGATGAATGCATTTGATTTTGGTATTAGTGAAGGAAGTTAGGGTTACTGATGCAATCGAGCACCCCTGAGACATCATTCTACGGCCTGCTAGACCATTTGGACAGAGGGTATTTTTGAAATTTTCTCACTGCATTGATGCTCAACCACCAGCAGGAAGACACACCCTGCATACATTTGCCAGTCAGATGTGGTGACCCTTCAGCGAGCCACGTCTTCTCATCCCTACTGACCCGGCTGATAATCAGGTATATGCATTCCCTTCGTTAGATCTGATTAATTGTTATATTGGGATTGGTTGCATCAGTAGTTTGTGTTGGGTCGACTCTTCTTGTGATTAGTTACATTCGGTCATGGATTTCTGAATGCTTGACATCTGCAGCATCAGTTGCCATTATCCCTTGGAATCTCACTAACCTTTCTTTTCATGGGGTAATTAAGATACAAATATTTCTCTAGATCGCCTCATTAATTTACTTGGCCACTTTAACTGGAAAATTCTAGCAAAGTTTCTGGGGTTTTAATCCATATAGGCCTTCCTAACAATAACCCCAACTATAATAATTGGTATCATCATAATTTTTTGGTTGTGTTGCAAATGACTTTCAATTGGTATCAGTTGCACTATTGTATTGTTATGCACAAAATCAAAAATGACACCAAATCAAAAATATGATAAAATATTGCACAATTGGTGTTCATCACATCTCCATTGTGTTTTCAATGTCATTGACTGGAATAAAAGAGTTTAATATATGATACATGAGTTTTCAACTCTCCAAGTCTAAACACTTAACTTCAGCTTTAAGTGTCGTACCAGCAGTTTTAGGCTTTTACCTATTTTGGAATGGATACTGACCTAGAGTTTTACAGATCTATGTCTCACCACAACTGACCTTCTTCATGGCACAGTCGAGAAACTCAGGGTTTCTAAGCCTCTGTACTATTCCCTTGACAACGTCCACTAACTGGCTAGAATTTGGAATGTAGGAGTAATCCCAAATAGAAAAAGGAAAGCCTATCTATTGGGGTTAAGTTAAGATGGCTTCAGCCTAACGTACAACTAAAGCCTTTAAGTGAAAAAACATCTCGGTAATTCGAAAGATAGTCAAATGGCGAAAATATCAGTGCTGCACATACATGATATCTGTGGTAGTGGGTGCTTGTATAAATTCCCACCAGAAAACAGGTTTGAACTTTGTTCTCTTTAGTCAAGTAGTTATTAATGCTTCATTGTTGTTCATGATAATATTGTTTTCATTTTATGCTTGAATGACACACATGGATTTCTCTTCTCGTATGAAGTCTATTGACTAGAAAACACTTACTTGAAGATGGTTTAGAAGGATTTTATGAGAAACATCGGAAGTAATAAAATCACGGTGGTTATCAGGTAAGACTCGGAAAACACTTGCGAGTCATTTTTCTTTGTTCTTTATAGATTTCCTTCACTTCGTGCTCTAGGTTATATGCTAAGTTTCCAACTGTACACATGTTGTTCTCTATATTATTCTAAAGATCCAGTAAACCAACTTAGATAAGCTTGTTAGACTTTGTTGGGCTTTTCTTATGAAGTCAGTGTTGCATCTCAAGTCTAACACTTGACAGTATTCCAGCTTTTGAATTGAGAGCACTCATGGGAAAATACAGCGAAGTGGTTTATGTTGGTGAGGGCAATGTAATGTTCGGTATATTCGAGTATATTAATTATAGTTATTGATCGTTTCTCTTTCATATAAATCTAGAGGTGAATGAAAATTTGTTTTGGTTTCCATGCTAATGTATAAAACGCAAACGCAAAAGAAAAACTTAGCGGACAGTTTTTGGAATTTTATGGAATTATGTACTGAACCAGTACAATTTAGCAACACAGAGAATTTGAGAAGAAGAGAATTCTTCAAAAGCAGCCTGAAGTAAAGTTTATTTGATTAATTCTTAGCCAAATGAGTGGCTCTCTATTACACATTAATACCCAATACAATCCCCTTTCCTTTTACCCACTCGGAATTATCCATCTGGCAACTTATTATCCACTCAAATTTATCTCTCACACACACACAAGAAAAGTAAAGGCAGACATAAAAGCGATAAGGGCTAACCCAGTTACAAATAACTACTTCCTACTCCAATCAGATAACAACTCCCAAGTGAGGTTCATGACAATACTCTCCCCTGCAAGCATCCTTGTCCTCAAGGATCAAAATATGAAAAATGAGAGGTGATGGTGGAAGTATATTCCCAAGTAGCATCCTCCCTAGAGGAGTTGGTCCATTGAATGAGGGACTGAGGAATCTGAGCACCATTCCTGAGTACAATTCTAGTGTCCAAGACATCAACATGGTCCACCACTACTGCCCCTGCATGATCTACCAAAGGGAGATGGATAGATGGAGTGTGAGAGAGACCAATCTATTTCTTCAGCTGAGAAACATGAAAAACAGGATGTATCCTGGTACCAGCAGGTAACTGTAATTTGTAAGCCAAGGAACCTACCTTCTGTAACACTTGGAAAGGACCATAATACCTGGCAAACAATTTAAAATTCTTCCTTAAGGCAATGGAGGTTTGCCTGTAAGGTTGTAGTTTAAGATAGACCCAAGATCCAACCTAAAAAGTTCTCTGATACCTCTTCTGATCAGCAAAAAATTTCATCCTCTCCTGAGATTTGTGCAAGGTATCTTTAAGAAGCTCCAAGACAGCAGCTTTCTGTTGTAGATAAGTCTCAACAGACTCCACAGAGGTAGTAACATGGACTGGGAAATCCAAATGTGGAGGATGATAGCCATATAATGCTTGGAAGGGGATCATCTTGATGCTGGAATGATAGTTGGTGTTGTACCACCATTCATCCAAAGGTAACCAATGAAATCATTGTGTAGAGTGGAAACCAGTCATGCATCTAAGATATTGTTCAAGACAAGCATTGACCCTCTCAGTCTTTCCATCTGTTTGGGGATGATATGCTGTACTGAGCTTCAATTCAGTTCCCAAAGCCTTAAAGAGATCTTGCCAGAAATTGCTAGTAAAGACCTTGTCTCTATCAGAGACTATAGAGGATGGAAGACCATGAAGTTTAAACACATTGCTGATGAAGGCTCTAGCAATAGTGATGGCAGTGTAAGGATGAGTCAGCCCAACAAAATGGCTGTATTTGGTGAGTCTGTCCACTACCACAAGTATAATATATTTCCTATCACTTTTGGGCAGCCCTTCAATAAAGTCCATAGAAATATGCTGGAAAGCCTGCTCAGGAACTAGAAGTGGGTGTATAAGACCATGAGGGTATATGTGTTCTCCATTATTCCTTTGGCAAGTATTACATGAACTGACAAACCAAAAAATATCTCTTTTCATACCAGGCCAAAAGAAGTAAGACTTTCCCCTTGTATAAGTGGCATAAGTGCCAGAGTGTCCCCCAACAGCTGATGAGAGCACTGAGGCCATGATAGTGTGCTTAATGTTGTGACCCTCCCCAATATACAATCTGCCTTTGTACCTCATAATACCTTCAACCAGGGTGTAATGAGGAACACTAGAAGAGTTAACCAAGAGTTGAGATATAAGAGTATGAACCTTGGCATCATCCTTGTAGCTTTCTAGAATGTCATGGCTCCAAGTGGGGGAAGATATGGTGATGGAGTGGCTAGTAGCCTCATGATGAGGAATCCTGGAAAGAGCATCAACTACTTTGTTGTCAACCCATTTTTTATAGTGGATTTCATAGACAAAACCCAACAACTTCATCAACCACTTTTGCTGACAGACTGTAGTGATCTTTTTCTCCAATAAAAACTTGATACTTTGTTGATCAGTCCTGATAATAAAGTGATGCCATTGTAAGTAATGTCTCCACTTGGTAACAGCTTGAACTATGGCTAAGAGTTCTTTATCATAAGTGGAGAGTGCACTAGCTTTGGGTCTTAGAGGTTTGCTAAAGTAAGCAATAGGTCTGCCCTCTTGCATCAAGACAGCACCAATACCAGTTCCAGAGGCATCAACTTCAAGGATGAAGGGATTTGTAAAGACATGTAAAGCAAGGACTGGGGCAGTAGTCATGGCCCGCTTCAAGGAATTGAAAGCATCAGTGGCTTGAGGAGACCAGGAGAAAGCATTCTTTCTTAATAAATCTGTCAGGGGTTTACAAATTGAGCCATAACCCTTCACAAATTTTCTGTAGTAGCCTGTGAGGCCAAGAAATCCTCTAATCTCCTTAATAGTTTTAGGGGTTGGCCAATGCACCATGCTGGATATTTTAGCAGGATCAGCCACCACTCCATTGGAAGTAATAATATGGACAAGGTACTCCAGTTCCTGCTGAGCAAAACTGCACTTGGAAAGGTTGGCATGGAGTTGATGTTGGCGTAGTAGCTGTAGGGTAATTTCCAAATGTTAAACATGTGCCTCCAAGATGGGACTATAGACCAATATATCATCAAAGAATACTAAGATGAATTTTCGAAGACATGGTTGGAAAATTTCATTCATCAAGGCTTGAAAAGTGGCAGGGGCATTGGTCAGGCCAAATGGCATGAACTTGAACTCATAATGGCCATGATAGGTGCGAAAAGCAATCTTGAAAATGTCAGAGAGATGCACTCTGATCTGATGATAGCCAGACTTGAGATCAATCTTAGTAAAGATGAAGGCCTTATTGAGTTCATCCAACAATTCATCTATCACAGTAATTTGAAACTTATCTTTAATGGTGATGTCGTTGAGTTTCCGGTAATCCACACAAAATTGCCAGCTATTATCCTTCTTATTGACCAACAATATTGGAGAAGCAAAGGGGATATGACTGGGTTGGATAATCCCAGAAGATAACATTTCCTGCACTAATTCTTCCACACTATATTTTTGAATGTAAGGGCATTTATAAGGTCTCATGTTGGGTGGTGAAGAGTGAGGTTTCAAAGGAATGGTATGATCCAGTGATCTGTGAGGTGGCAATGTGGAGGGTGGATTGAACACATCATAGAAGGACTGAAGGAGGTCAGAGATAGCAATAGGGAGGTTAGTGGGTGGAGGTTCGGCAGAAACTGAGTATAAGTGACCCACAACCCCATAAGGAGTTTTCTTGAAATAGTCCACCATAGCAGAACCACTCATTGAATGCAGATAAGCTTTGTCCTTAGTCCCGACCAGAGTAATATGTTTGCCAAAGTGTTGAAAAGTAATACTCAATGTAGACAGGTTGAACATTATATCACCTAGCTTGCGTAACCAGTCATACCCTAAGACCATGTGACAACTCCCCAAAGGTAATAAATGAAGATCACCCGTAAAATCATGCCCCTGCATCTGCCACTGCAAAGCAGCACATAACCCAGAAATTATTGTCTTGTCACCATTGGCAATAGTAACAAGGAGATTAGCAGTAGGGTGAATAACCAAATGTAAATATTTAGCCAATTCAGAGTCCAGAAAACTATGGGTATTTCCTGTATCAATAAGGATCGAAATAGCATGTTTATGAAGAAAAACTGGAACTCGAATTGTGTCACTACTGTGAGCACCCGTGAAATCATGGGGAGAAATTTCAATGTCACTCTCCACAAGGGAAGTTATGACATCATCAGTTGGAACACCCTCTTCTTCCTGAGATGCATCGTCAGTTTCTTCACCAACTATCCAAAACAGTTGTTGAGTTTTTCAGATATGACCTCGTTGATAAACCTCATCACAATTATAGCATAGCCCTTTATCCTTAAGAAGCCTCATATGTTCACGTGTAAGGCGTTCAATGGGAGGGATGGTGGGGCTAATGGTAGGGGAAGATTGTGATGGGAGTTTTTGATTCAAAGGGGTTACTGATATAGGTTTTGGAGGGAACTACGGTTGATTCAACTGTCGGGTGGATGTAAATGATTGTGAAAAGGGTTTAGGAGCAAGTCTAGGACCCTTCTGTTGAGTGAATAAAGTCTGCTCTTGCATCCTAGCAAGGGAGAATGCTTGCATAAGGGTGGTAGGTTTGAACATGAGGACTGAATGTTGTATCTCATCTTTTAACCCTCCAATAAAACTCATAACATAGTAATGCTCAGTTAAGTAGGGGTACTGATTAAATAAGTAGGCTTTAAGATCCTCGAATTTCTCAAAATACTCATCAACGGTACTAAACTAAGACAACTTATTAAATAGTCCTAAAATATTATCATGAGCAGGATTTTCAAAACGAATGCATGCTTGTTCAGATAATTCAAACCAAGATGTAATAGATCTAAAAGATTGCAGGTTAGATAACCATTTATCAACCTTACCCTCTAGATGCATTGATGCCATCATTACCTTCTGAGACTCGTCCCTGATATTGTTGAGGTGAAAATATCGTTCACACTTTTGAATCCACCCTTTTGGATTTTCATCATCAAACCTCGGAAAATCTAATTTAGGTATTCGTTGGTTTGGGTTGGAGCCACGGCCAGCTGTAGAATGAAAAATCAACCCTCCATCATCAGTAAAAGTAAACCCTCCTTGTGGAGATCTAGAATGTGAATTCTCGCCGGTTTGTCCTTTCCCACCATCTTTCTGAGTGAATTAAGAATCCATGTATTGCAGAAACATATCCTTAGTTAACACTGATTCCTTCAAGGAAGACAACTCAGTGGAGAAATTGTTCATCCTCAGGTTTAGATCGTAAAATTGTGTAGTTTTCGAATCCTGAAGTTTATGAAGATGTTCATTAACTTCTTTAACTGTGTGAGGTCCCGATCCACCCATGGTGATGTAAGATTGAACCTCGCTCTGATACCAATTGTACTGAACCAGTACAATTTAGCAACACAGAGAATTTGAGAAGAAGAGAATTCTGCAGAAGCAGCCTGAAGGAAAGTTTATTTGATTAATTCTTAGCCAAATGAGTGGCTCCCTATTACACATTAATACCCAATACAATCCCCTTTCCTTTTACCCACTCGGAACTAGCCATCTGGCAACTTATTATCCACTCAAACTTATCTTTCTCACACACACAAGCAAAGTAAAGGCATACATAAAAGCGATAAGGGCTAACCCAGTTACAAATAACTACTTCCTACTCCAATCAGATAACAACTCCCAAGTGAGGTTCATGACAAATTCCTAATTCAATTAGGAAGTGTACCTAATGTATTACTCTCTTTTCCAAATTAATACATGGGAGAAGAAAAAAAATCACATATACTTAATCAAAACACATCGTCACGGGGAGAAGCCCCGCGCACGCAAACTAAAAGTGCATCGTTTGCATCGCGCACATCAAATCAAAAGAAGAAGAAAAGGTGCATAGCACATGCACTAATCTAGTCTCCATAATTGGTAAAAAAAAATGTTATCTTTAATTCTTATCATTTTTTTGTTGGCTCTATATAAAATGGCAATTGTTCTCCATTTTTTTAATTATCATTTTTTTCTTTCGAAGAATTTCTAGGTTAACAGAAATATTTGTCTCGAAGAAACCATCGTGTGAAACATGTAATGGGATCAACTGAAAAACTTTACTATCCCATTGGTAGATCCATTAATCTACCATCATTGAATTTTTCTCGGGCTGTTATTCGGGGGAAACTGCGGTCAGCCTGCATTTTTTTTTTTTTTAATATTTGTAGTTACCTAAAATCAGTGAGAGGCCAAAGGTGGGATTCTATCTAGGGATTTGAAAGTGAGTTACGAGAGGTTGAGCACGAACAGTCTTCGCCTAAATCATGCATATTGGTCGTTCAAAGTCTGCTTCAGTCACATGGAAGAGATTTAGGGCTGGTCTTAGGGAGGGAAGCGGAGAGATCAGAGAATTCTAGGGTTTGAAGAATAATTGCTTTGAGAGGTTGTGAGAAAGTTCTGTGTTAGCTTGGAGAAATAGATGAGCTATTTATAGCTGAATTCTCTAATCTCAGGTAGGTGAAGATAAGGATTACTTGCCGTTCTGTGCGAAGCAATTCTCCTGTCTCTTCAGGAATAGATAGAGATAAACTATGTTGAGTTTATCTCATTATTCCACCGACTTTACTCTGTTCCGCGATGAAAAATATGATGGGTATTTCTCACACGTTCCGTAGACCGCCAGACCAAAACCCTAATTGATATCTCCCCATTTGTGTGAAGCTGAGTCGGACTTTGTGATTGTAATGACCTTCAAGCTCGTCAACGCTATTAGACCGGTCAAGAGATGATCAAGTGACAATTTAGCCTTTATTGACTCGATTAGTTTAACACAAACGTTAATTAATAGAAATTAATCTAACAATGAGTTAGATACGAAACTAGTATCGTTAGATATATATAGAAAAGTTACGTGGAAAAGACTACTCGAACGTGTCATTCGGATATCGGATGAAGAAGATATTATCATATTTATTTGAAGGGAAACGTTAACCGACTGTGGCTGCCCATATCAGTTTTTCTGGTGCCTTTAGATATTTTGGTCGGCCTTATCCCCAATCGACCGAGTAGATAAGTCTCATTTCTTCTCATTTTTCTTTCTTTCTATATGTTTCTTCTTATCTTTCCCTTTATTCTTCTCTCCGGAGATTCTGTGGATCGATTGTTGAAACTGTGAGATTAAGAGGAAGAAATCAAGAAACACAATATAAGAGATGTTGTTGTTGTGAATCATGATGAAGAACAATTAAGGGAGTGTTGGGAGTTCGTCTTTGATAACAAACAAAGAGAAGCATAATTACGGTTCTTAGATTTGATTATGATTCTGAAGATTTAGAACATGATAAACAGAATTGTGGTTAGATGAAGAACCATGGGTAGAGTTTTAATTGAAGCCGTAGAGCTGTTTTGATGAATAATATATGAATTAGGGTTTGTAAGAAGAACACAGAGATTATCTAGAAGATGGAATTGATGTTCTGCAATGTTTATATGAGATGGGTTTGGATTGAATTAGAGTTAAGGTTGAAGAATATTTTAAAATTGATGGATATGGTTTCAAAGTTGTGATTTCTGGAATTCTAGGTGAAATTGATGAACTAGGGATCAATTTTGTTAATAGGAAGATGATGGAATTAATTTCAGTGCCGATCTGTTTGATACTTGAGCAAAGATGGTTTGAGGTAATGATTCTTCTCTATAACCCTATTAAAGTATCTCAATTTCTAGTTGTTGAAGTTATGAGATGCCATGAATTAGGATGTGTGATGAATTGGTACTGAAGTTGTTGGTTTGTTAAGATACTGAAATTGTTTAGGATGCTATTTGAGATGATGGTGGTGATACATGGGGGATCGAAGTTGAAACTTGGTCAGTAGTATTGAACTGGGTTGAGGGAGTTCATTGCTTAGCTACCATTGTGAAGATATGGATATTTAAGTGATGGTTTTGTAAGATGAATGTGATTTATGTTGTTGTGGTGATGTTCTTTTGTATCTATTATGCAGTTATGAATTGGCATGGTGGTTGTAAGTGGTAATGAAATGGTTATGTTGCTGGAGTTGAGATGTTGTTGGATATAGCCAGTGATATCAGATTGATTGGAAGTTCATTGAGGGACATAAACTGAGTGGCACTGTAATGAAGCCATAGGGTTAGTGATGAACAAGTTGTTTGGGATATTGTATGGAATTGGTTGAAGTGATAATTATGCTTCTGTTGGAGAGTTAGGTTGAGTGTTGAAGGTGTAACTGAGATGATAGTTGTAGGACTATAGTTAGTGTTTGTTGTGAAAGCCTAAAGCTGCAATTGAAGGTAATTAAGATGTAATTGTGTTTGTAATTTCATTCTGAAATTTTCTTAATAATTTATGAGTTGAAGTTGTATTTGAGTTATAAAGTATGCTAGAAACTTAGCCTGAGTTCTTTCAGCTTAGCTGACTTGACCTAGTGTTTCTTACTCAGTTTATATGACTGAGTTAGATGTGTTTTTGATTTACTTAAATCAGTCTTCTGACTGAGTTGACTTAGTAACCAGGTGTAGATGGGGAAAAACATATCGCCGGTTTTTCGGGAAGTGGATAATCGAGCGAGTTGTCGAGACTCCTCAGCCGGGCAAGATGTTAATCCTCACACAGATGCACCGCTGCAAAGGGTGTGCTTAAATTCGGGAAATCAATCTGTATGACTCCGTCCTAAACCAAGACAATGGCCGTTCCAGAATCAATTCGGTCGCAAAGAGGGATATGGGTTAATCTGTAAGAGGGGAGATGAGAATTGTGTGGGATCAGTGATGATCGAGGATTATTGGTGTGTTGAAGGTTTCTGCAGTATAGGTGAACCATTGAGTTAGAATAAGCTCTGAGTGATTGGTGAATTCTTGAGAGTAGTTACTCGAGAAATTCTGCAAGGATGATTACTGATGTTGTAATTTGTTGTTTTCAATCATGAGTTTAGAGACTTATTTATACTGTTAGAGTAGTAACACCACTGATCCCTATAAGTGTGACAGTTTCTTGAGTGAAAGAGTGGGAAAGTGGGAGATCGTGGTAAAGTCAATTCCACGTCGTGTGGAGACTTGGCTGATCGTGCACCCACTAGTTACTTTGCTGACTCTGATCGCTTTCGTATGCGTCAAAAATAAATTTACTTTCTCACTACTCAAAATATAAAATATAGCAAGGGCAAGGGCAAGAAAGGATCGTTCCCACAGAGAGGTCTAGGTTGTCGATTGTTTTGGTTTCCTATAAGTAACTCCCACTGGTTTTTCTGATTTTTAATAAAGCAAACAAATATAAAAGCAAAGAAAGAAATAAGCAAACAAATCAAATATAAGAGATATTGGCTAAGGATTCATCTTCATTCACAAATATGCTTTCAAAACAATAATTAGAATTGATATTTAATCTCTAGTTTTATCAAAAGCCCTAGGATACCTTAATCGCAAGAATATCCCGCAAATCTCATTTTGTCATCAACAAACACATTAAAAGATGCGAATATGAGTTCTATCTAAGAGAATAACCTAACGTGTAAAAGCACTAATCAAGTTTAATTCCCTAGATACATTAAGTTCTATGAAATCAGGCCAATCAAAGCAATTGAACGTGGAAAGCGCACTAATTCAATTTAACAAAGGTCACGATTCACTTGTAATTACTAGGATGTATCACTACAAGCAATATTCACAATTATGCTACTTGTATTCAAGGATTATCACTTTTCCATATAATAAACCCTAAAGTAGCAATAGATATGATTACGAGTTCTACCAATTTGCAACTTGACAAAACTAACAATCAATCATATAACTATATTTTCAGAGAATCGTGAATGACAAATATGAGACAAAACTAATATATTGAATCAAAGAATCATGCTTTGTGAAATCCAACTATTCCATAACCAATAATAAAATTAAGTACTCATGCTCAAGGAGTTCATAACAAGGAAAAAGAGAAACCATATTATGTTTCTAAACCCTAGAACAAAGTAGTAGATGGAGATCTATCCAAAAGTTGTAGAAAACTTCATTTTTATAGTATCTTCTTGTTCCAAAATTAGGTTTAGTCTTCAAAGGTCCAATAGATAGAAGTCCCCAAGCCCATGTGTGAGAAAACCCGGGTAGAAAATCTGTCCCAAAAATGGTCGTCGGAAAAATGGGGTTTTCGCCGGAATTTGGACGGAATCCGGCCACCGGTCACCGAAATTTGTCACCGGAAAATTATCTCCAGCTATTGAATGATCAAAAACTATCACCGAGTAATTATGCACTTCCATCAGCTCACTCTGCTTCTCTTCAGTCCACACATTCACCATAGAACCATTTAAACCAATTCATAATCTTGCGAAAACATTCACCATGGCAACTCACAATCTTGAACTGCAAACTTTAAACCACATGAACTGGATTGTTTCTTCCACCCATTGTTCTTTGCTACAATTCCCAGCAACATTGAATCATCCATTTCCTGTAATTCCAGATGCAATTGCTCCACTCTTGTCTGCCTCAGTTAGTCTACCAACTTCATTCCTGAGCTAGCACACAATATTTCCATATCCAACTGCACCACTGCTTTCAGTTTGATTCAGCTCATAACCACCATAAACAGCAAACCCAGTTCTCCATATAGTTCACAAAATCAACCCAACACTCCAGTTCAGGTGCACCAATATCCTGCGACTTCATTTCCTGCAAAGTTCCTATCATGCA
Source organism: Papaver bracteatum (assembly GCA_023529315.1). Taxonomy (NCBI): domain Eukaryota; kingdom Viridiplantae; phylum Streptophyta; class Magnoliopsida; order Ranunculales; family Papaveraceae; genus Papaver; species Papaver bracteatum. Next base: position 343,898 of record JAJJWX010002613.1, read on the forward strand.
TCTAATGCTTCATTAACCAACACTAGCTGCTATTCTAGCCGTGCAACTTCCTTATTCTTCATTATATCTCAAGCCTGAACTGCAACTTCACTCGTAGCTTCCATTCACTACTGCAATCTTCATCTTAGGCTAACCAATACCACCTGAGATTATGCCTTGCACAACCTACAGCATCTCAGCTCTTGTACAGTCTCCGTGCGCAGCTGCAAATCAATAGTACCCATGGCAGCAACAATATCTCCTCCATCCACAATACTGATAGTTCCAATCACCAGAAGTTTGCACCTAAATCCTTGTAAACTTCCAGCCTTGCAATCCAATACCAGCCACTAACAATGCCCACAGCACCATCACTTCATAGAAACAGCTGCAACTCTGAGCTTCAGACACCCATCTTCCCTGAATTTGCACAATCAAATCCCTACCAGTTCATACCAGCAATACCATTTGATAATGTTGCACATTCCCATCACAGATCCACTGAGCTCAAAACCCCTAAATTCATCTCAACTACATGTCTATCCATGAGATCTTTAAACATCTGAGTTTCCAAACTCGTTCTCAACTGCGCCTATATCTCAGCTAAACCCAATCGCAGACAAACCCAACTCCAATTCTCCAGTTTCTCATTAATATCCATCTTCCCTGGGAACTCACTGCAACCCATATAGACGGGAATAACACTCAGCCACTTAGGCCTTTTATCGACCATGTTATGAGCGTGAAACTTGTAACTAAGAGCCAGCAATGTTTGTTGTTGTATGAGCTCTCTTTCAACCTGCAATTACAAATTCATTCATAACCCATCATCTCAAATCATTCAAACTTATAAAATATTTCAATCGAAGGCAGCAGATTGTCTTCTTCACTGGATTTTCTTGCCATCCATTTTCTGTCCAAACTGCAGTCAATCGAATCTCAACTGTTGTCCTTCTCGGTCTCTAAGCCTGGTTATCGATCCATTCCATCTCTGTATGAACTTGCCGACAAAAACCCTTATTACAACGTATTGGTCTGTGTTTTAAGAGAAGAGACGGAACTTTGTGTTGTTCTGATTTTCGACCTAATTCTTAGGCGAAATGAGAAATGGCAAAATGGGTAAGTTAAGTGGGAAAAGAGAGGCCCTGATCAAATCCATGGGTGTCTTTGACAGCTTCTTTAAAGCACCAACTGGATGCCTCTTAATCCATAGAAGGACTCCGAAAAGCAAATGATCATGGAATGACTATCATGCCCTTTTTCGACTCTTTCTTCTTCTTTTTCTCCGTATGACTCCAAAGTACCTAATAACTCGAAAATCAAACATAAGAGACATGATTCACAAGGAAAATAGAAAAGAAAGCATAAATACTAGATATAAAATTAGGTGTTTTAGACACCTATCAGATTCCCCCACACTTAGACTTTGCTAGTTCTCGAGCAAATCAAACAAAATAATTCTAAAACATACATACAACTCCGTGTCTTCGAGGCTACGGTCACTTTTAGAATAAATAACAAGCCTTTGACTAGGTGTCCCTAGTGGACAAGTTATAGTCTCGTGAAGGTTTACAAGAGGTCTACCTACAAAACCTATATTTACAACTCCAGCTACCTGTGACAAATCTATGAACAAATCCAAAATGGCCATAGGAGGAGGTACCCTGATTCAAATTCAATTCATATATAAATAAATTAAGCTTTTCTTAGAAAGTTGAACAAAACACAATACTCGGAATCTGACTAACCACAATCACAATGAAAATATTAAGAAGATGGATATGTAGGTAGATGTTTGCGAATGTTAACAAGTGATCGGTGTTTCCCATTTCTGTCTGAAGGTCAACGCCAAGATGAACCTAATAATCCTATTGGATTGAGCTACTGGTCTGATATCTAGTGTCAACACACTGGCATATACAAGGGAACCAGGGGTCAACAATCTTAATTCTACATCAACTCAACCGGCATATACAAGGGAACCAGGAGTGACTTTATTCAACAATAATAATAATATTTTTTTCTTTTTCACTTTTTTTTTTCATTTTTTTTTTGAGACAGCATGATTAGATCTTTTGGATCCAAGCGCATGCTTCTTTGTCAGAAAGTATGTGATATTTGCCTTGGATCCTGCATTCCACGCTTGTTTAGGCGACGGAGACAGGGACAACGTTTCACACATACTTCTATCCAAGTGTCTTTTTTATTCCGGTCGGTCTAATTGGTCGGTCTTTTTTTTTTTTTTTTAGCAACTCAATCACTCTATTTCATCCTAGCAGTAATAACAAGTCGATGTTTAGTGACCCACCAAATCACTTAAGATAACAGTAGATAAATATGGAAAAATAAAAATAGAAATTGATATGGTGATATTCCGAGATATGGTAACAACTATCATATTTTTTCTACCATTCGAATAATTCTGTCCTTTTAATTAATGGGTTCCTCAGCTCCTCCAGCCAAGATGGTTCCATCCATTTAGATTGATAGTGTCATCCTAAAGGCACATGTTTCTAGGTTTCAGAGTGTATAAAGTATTTTTTTTTTTTATGAACACAAGGGAAAAATTAACAAGGCTAAAAACTCTATATGAGAACACTCCCCCACACTTAAACTTTACATTGTCCTCAATGTAAAATCAAGTCATTCAAAGTAAAGTTCAAGATGGGAAATTCATAACATGATATATATACACAATATGAAAATAAAATAAATAATAAAAACTCATTGCTCCAACTCATAGCTATTTCAGAACAATAGAGGATAAACAATAAACAAGCTATTTAGTTGGTATCTAATCCCAACTCAGCCAATATATACACCTCATCGTTAAGAAAAAATTCCATCTACTTAGAAAGGCTAGAGTTTATTCTAAATTGTTCAAAAATCTGTAAAAGTTGGAGTTTTGATATGCAAATATCCAAAATAAGAAAATAAAGATAAAAGACTTATAAAAATAAAAAGATAGAGATAGATACACAAAACCAGTGGGTTGCCTCCCATTTAGATCTTGGTTTAAAGTCGTCCGCCCGACTTACAAGACGAATTCCCTATACACCAATAATCTGAAAAGTTGGGGATCCACCCATAGCACCTGGTTTGCAAACACTAGCTTCACACAAATATTAGTACAAGAAAACAAAATTGAAGCTATTAACCGATAATAGTTTTCCCCACACTTATTCTTGTCCACACTTGGAAGTGCATAAAGAATATAGGAGTCGGGTACTTCCACGGTTTCTTGTTCACAAACCTGCATAGTATGATAATCAAGCATCTCTAATGGAGGATATCGAGAAACAAAGTCATTCAACAATGTTCTCGAAGCACATACATTCAAACCAATAAGAGGTAAAGGAGAAGAATCAATATGCAAAGGGTTAGACAAACCTATCACAATCTCTTGGATTACGGAATCATCTTCGTCTTTGAAAAACTCAAGTGAATTATTCACCTCTTGTATATCATGGTCCTCTATCAAACCTTGCAACCATTCTTCGTCTGTTTCTGCCTTAACCAAAATCTTGGGATCAACATCATCATTACAATCATATGCAAGCTCAATTGGGTCTTCCACAATATTTGTCATATCGGTTTCATTCTCAACATACTCCTCCTCGTTGCAAGGCACGTGCTCTTTTGCGGATCCAAATTTCACTATGAGGAATTTTTTTAGAACACTCAAAAATGCATCATCCTCAAGCTCCACCCTTTGAATAGGCTCTTGATCATTATTAAGATCAATGCTTGAGTTATCTACAGAAATGTCATCATAGTGCTCTTCGTCTTCATCTTGATCCCGAAAAGATTCTGCAGTACACCTTTGGGAAATGTCACCATGAGTTGGTTCAAGCGATGTATCTTCATAATCATCTTCACTTTCATAGTTAACATAAAATTGGTCGTCACTGAATTTAGTGTTTCTAGTCTCAAACTCATCCTTTTGAATAGGTGAATGATCATTATTAAGATCCATAGTTGAGTTAACTACACAATTATCAATAAAATACCCCAAAGGTTGGCCTTTTTCAACATTAACATCAATCAAATATTCATCACAAACCACAAACACATTAGAATAATCATTGCTTTGAAAAAAAAGTTCTTCTTCATACCTTTATTCTTTGTATTGATCAATATCTCTTTGTAAGTTAGCAATACCTTCATGAAGTTCTTGGAGTTGCTCGTCTGTAGCCTCTTTATCTTTTTGAAACTCTTGTCGTACAAAGTTGGAAAAGCTGTCTAACAAGTTAGAGACTTGTTGTTCATGAGCATAAGAATCCTCCAATCCTTGTGGTTTATCACACACATACCCGCCATAAGGTTGTTAATACATATGAGGACCACAATATTCCGTAGGATATTGATCATAGCCAATAAATTGGTTTTGATTATACCCATGGAATGGTTGGAAGTTTCCATGTTGTTGAGATTGTTGGAAACCATACCCATTGTTCCAATATGCTCCATCCATGAGAAATAAGTACCTGAAACACGATTCTCAAAATAAGGTTAAAATCTGAAAATAAAACAAAATAAAAATAAAAAACCAAAAACAAGTGACAACCGCTGCCTCCCCGGCAACGACGCCAAAATTTGATCGTTGTCGTATGCGTCAAAAATAAATTTACTTTCTCACTACTCAAAATATAAAATATAGCAAGGGAAAGAAATGATCGTTCCCACAGAGAGGTCTAGGTTGTCGTTTGTTTTGGTTTCCTATAAGTAACTCCCACTGGTTTTTCTGATTTTTAATAAAGCAAACAAATATAAAAGCAAAGAAAGAAATAAGCAAACAAATCAAATAGAAGAGATATTGGTTAAGGATTCATCTTCATTCACAAATATGCTTTCAAAACAATAATTAGAATTGATATTTAATCTCTAGTTTTATCAAAAGCCCTAGGATACTTTGATCGCAAGAATATCCCGCAAATCTCATTTTGTCATCAACAAACACATTAAAAGATGCGAGTATGAGTTCTATCTAAGAGAACAACCTAACGTGTAAAAGCACTAATCAAGTTTAATTCCCTAGATGCATTAAGTTCTATGAAATCAGGCCAATCAAAGCAATTGAACGTGGAAAGCGCACTAATTCAATTTAACAAAGGTGACGATTCACTTGTGATTACTAGGATGTATCACTACAAGAAATATTCACAATTATGCTACTTGTATTCAAGGATTATCACTTTTCCGTATAATAAACCCTAAACTAGCAATAGATATGATTACGAGTTCTACCAATTTGCAACTTGACAAAACTAACAATCAATCATATAACTATATTTTCAGAGAATCGTGAACGATAAATATGAGACAAAACTAATATATTGAATCAAAGAATCATGCTTTGTGAAATCCAACTATTCCATAACCAATAATAAAATTAAGTACTCATGCTCAAGGAGTTCATAACAAGGAAAAAGACAAACCCTATCATGTTTCTAAACCCTAGAACAAAGTAGTAGATGGTGATCTATCCAAAAGTTGTAGAAAACTTCCTTTTTATAGTATCTTCTTGTTCCAAAATTAGGTTTAATCTTCAAAGGTCCAATAGATAGAAGCCCAAAAGCCCATGTGTGAGAAAACCCGGGTAGAAAATCTTTCCCAAAAATGGTCGCCGGAAAACTGGGTTTTTCGCCGGAAGTTGGACGGAATCCGGCAACCGGTCACCGGAAAATTATCTCCAGCTATTGAATGATCAGAAACTATCACCAAGTAATTCTGCACTTCCAGCAGATCACTCTGCTTCTCTTCAGTCCACACATTCACCATATAACCACTTAAACCAATTCATAATCTTGCGAAAACATACCCAAAAGCGTAGCTCCAAACTCATATATTCCACCTTCGACTCTTGCATCCGACTCGAACCCCCTTCATGATTCACTGAATCTTTACGATCCCTACTTTCGGTTCCAAAATCCGACTATCGGAACTAGTGCCACCAGCTCGCCATTTTTTCTCACTTTTCGCACCGTCTCTGCAGCTCCAATTATCAACAGTAGAAACACCTCCATCACTTGCACTTGTAATTCACCTTCCCACTCTTCTCAACTTCTCACAACCACCATATACCAACTCCATTTCTTCCTGCAATTCCAGTGCCAATTCAATTTCACTAACAACACATCTGTTACTCCTCTCGGTTGCAATCTCGCCATTCAGTTCAATATACTTGGCTTTAACACATCAAAACTATCCTCTTCCAAAATCTAATGGCCTGACTGCAGTTTCATTTTAATCCCCAGCTGCAACTCCACCAAAACTGCACAACAACAACATTTGTAGCACTTGACCCATCAAACTGCTGAACCATGGCAACTCACAATCTTGAACTGCAAACTTTAAACCACCTTAACTGGATTGTTTCTTCCACCCATTGTTCTTTGCTACAATTCCTAGCAACATTGAATCCTCCATTTCCTGTAATTCCAGCTGCAATTGCTTCACTCTTGTCTGCCTCAGTTAGTCTACCAACTTCATTCCTGAGCCAGCACACAGCATTTCCATCTCCAACTGCACCACTACTTTCAGTTTGATCCAGCTCATAACCAACACAAACAGTAAACCCAGTTATCCATATAGTTCACAGAATCAACCCAGCACTTCAGTTCAGGTGCACCAATATCCTGCGGCTTCATTTCCTGCAAAGTTCTTAGCATGCATCTAATGCTTCATTAACCAACACCAGCTGTTATTCTAGCCGCGCAACTTCCTTATTCTTCATTATATCTCAAGCCTGAACTGCAATTTCACCCGCAACTTCCATTCACCACTGCAATCTTCATCTCAGGCTAACCAACACCACCTGAGCTTATGCCTTACACAACCTACAACATCTCAGCTCTTGTACAGCCTCCGTGCGTAGATGCAAATCAACAGTACCCATGGAAGCAACATTATCTCCTCCAGCCACAATACTGACAGTTTCAATCACCAGCAGTTTGCACTTGAATCCTTGTAAACTTCCAGCCCTACAATCCAATACCAGCCACTAAAAATGCCCACATCACCATCACTTCATAGCAATAGCTGGAACTATGAGCTTCAGACACCCATCTTCCCTGAATTTGAACAATCAAATCCCCACCAGTTCATACCAGAAATACCATTTGATAATGTTGCACATTTCCATCACAGATCCACTGAACTCAAAACCCCTAAATTCATCTCAACTACATATCTCTCTGTGAGAATTAAAAACATCTGAGTTTCCAAACTCGTTCTCAACTGCGCCTATATCTCAGCTAAACCCAATCGCAGACAAACCCAACTCCAATTCTCTAGTTTCTCATTAATCTCCATCTTCCCTGGGAACTCACTGCAACCCATATAGACGGGAACAACACTCAGCCACTTAGGCCTTATATCGACCATGTTATGAGCGTGAAACTTCTAACTGAGAGCCATCATTGTTTGTTGTTGTATGAGCTCTCTTTCAACCTGCAATTACGAATTCATTCACAACCCATCATCTCTAATCATTCAAACTTATAAAATATTTCAATCGAAGGCAGCAGATTGTCTTTTTCACTGGATTTTCTTGCCATCCATTTTCTGTCCAAACTGTAGTCAATCTAATATCAATTGTTGTCCTTCTCGGTCTCTAAGGCTGGTTCTCGATCCATTCCATCTCTATCTGAACTTGCCGGCAAAAACCCTTATTACAACGTCTTGGTCTGTGTTTGAAGAGAAGAGACAGAACTTTGTGTTGTTATGATTTTCGACCTAATTCTTAGGCGAAATGAGAAATGGACAAATGGGTAAGTTAAGTGGGAAAATGGAGGCCCTGATCAAATCCCTGGGTGTCTTTGACAGCTTCTTTAAGGCACCAAATGGATGCCTCATAATCCATATAAGGACTCCGAATAGCAAATGATCATGGAATGACTATCATGCCCTTTTTCGACTATTTCTTCTTCTTTTTCTCCGTACAACTCCAAAGTACCTAATAACTCGAAAATCAAACATAAGTGACATGATTCACAAGGAAAATAGCAAAGAAATCATAAATACTAGATATAAAATTAGGTGTTTTAGACACCTATCAGAATCCTTCAACCGTTAACACGACTTACACACATTTCTCGTCGTGGGATGAATCCACGTGCCATAGACCACCAGACCAAAACCCTAAGTGATATGCCCCCATTGGTGACGTGGTTGATGTTTCACGAATCGTGGAGTCTGCGGGGCAGACGTGTTTAGGTTAGTCAATTGTTGACTGATTAGACACTGAGTCTAAGTTTGGTGAATCAAGCATGAATGGTGAATGCTCAGCGATTCATGGGTCGAACATGTATTTCTCTGGAGAGATGTTAGTATGACAAGTTACTGACTAGTTGGGTGGTTGAGCAAGTATTGCCGCAAATTATAAGAATTCAATGAGCAACTGAGCAAGTATTGCTCAATTCACCGAATTATGGGATTTTGATGGGAATCTGAGCAAGTATTGCTCAATTATCCAAATTTAAGGATTTGATGGGAAACTGGCCAAGTATTTCTCAATTCACCAAATACGGGAGAATTGTCGAATATGGACTAATATTCAGGCGATTGAGCAAGTATTGATCGATTCAGCGAATTATTTTCTGGTGATGTGACCCAGTAAAATATTAATTAAAATATTGGTATATTACCGAATAGTGTTTAATTAATCTTAGATGTTGATTGGTGAATCAACATAAATTTATTAGTGTTCGAAATTGTTCAGAATGATGGTTTCACAGAGCGTTCATTCGAAACCCTAATTTTCGACAATCCTCCATCCATTGAAGAATTGCCGAAAATTGATTATGAGTGATGGAGAGACCGACCACATGGGATGAGGAACGTCCATGTGATACCCAGCGCTCGAGTGAGCATACACCAGAGTTTTAAGTTTGAGAGTTGGTGAAAAGTGATGATTAAATGGGGAGTTCACCATTTACTGAAAATATTGCTGGGTTCAACATTAGGTGTAACACCTAGGTATGAGAGATGGGACCGACTAAGATGGCATGGGACCGGATTTTGGTGGTCACGTGACCAGGTGTTGTTCGTTTGGAGGATTCTTCAGTTGGTTGGAGAGATCTCGCGCCTAGTATGAGCGATTGAGCAAATTAGGTCAGAATTGCAAAAACGTGTGGGACCGGCTTCGTGCAAGCCCTAGGGGTGACATAATCGGTCATGGAGGCAAGCATGTGTTTCCATGATGTCAGTGTCTTCATACTGAGAGTTTCAGTATTTTCTAATGCGCGTTTGAGCGATGTTGTGAATTTTTAGAAGAGTTTCATCTTGGCGGAGAATTCTCGACTTTTTGGTGGAATGAGCATGTATGCTCAATTCATCAATATATTAAAATAAAATATTTTAATAATTCAAAAATTTTGTGAGGAGTTAGCCGGCCGCGTGACCATGTTGGCTTTTGGTTTTCGTGATTCGAGCAATATTTGAGGAAATATGGAGAAGTCACGAATTTTGTTCAAACCCAGGAGTTTCATGAGTTGAGGGAAATAATAATAATAATAATAATAATGAGAAATTAGGTATTGCAAGGTGTGGAACCGACCACGGCTAGGGCATGGCCGGCCGTCCAAGTTGCCTGGTCCCGTACACCTTTCCCTATTTTATTATTAGTTTTCGTGAATCCTTGAAGTTATGGAGAGTCCTTGAAGATATGGAGAGTCTAGGAAGATATGGAGAATCCATGAAGTTTTGGAATAATAATTATAAAAAGCTAAAGATTGTGAGGTATGGGACCGTGCATGGTTTGGGCATGGCAGACCGGCTAGGTTTTCCGGTCCCGCATACCTCTCCTTATTTTATAATTTATTTGGTGAATCCTCCAAGTTATGGAGAACTCTCGAGTTTTTGCACAAATTTGGAAATTTATGCCAAGATGGAGAACTCTCCATGGGTTTATGAAAATCGTGAGAAAATAAAGAAAATAATGGGGAAGCATGGGACCGGCCACGGCCGGTCGGCCGGTGGTCCCGGCCCATTGCGCTTCCCATTATTTTATTTTTTATTATTTTCTCTCTCCTATTTTGTGGAGAACTCTCCATTGTTTCATGTTTTTGGATGCTCGTTCGCGCACCCGGATTGTCAGTCGTGCATCGTTGTCGAGTACACTTGCACCATTGTCGTGGGGCTTACTCAGTGATGATCCAGATGCCCAATTATTGAGTATTTATTATCAATTCAAGAGATCTAGTGGAGAATAATTCATGAAACTGAGTAATAAAAGTGAATAGATGTTTCATTATTAATTCGTAGGATCAGATGCGGATTCGACTACGAATTAAGAATAATAAAACAAGCATTACCATCCCATGGGATCGTGGATTCAACTTTAAAATTGGAGTAATTGAGATTTATCCATCACCATTTCATGAGACCAGTAGATTCGATCATGAAATCGGAGTAATGAGATAATATAGTTGTTTCATTGCTATTCTATGAGATCAAGTCGTGGATTCAATTACAGAAGCAGAATAATTGGTATTTCCATTTAATAGGATCAGGCCGTGGATTTGACCATGGAATAGGAGCAATTGTTATCGCTATTCCATGGGATCAGGTCATGGATTCGACCACGGAATAGGAGCAATAATAGATTATTCTGGGAATTCAGTGGTGAATGTCACGGCAGAATTAATCTATGTGCATAGTCAGGAGATGGAAAATCCTAAGGGTGCTCTAAGACACTACGAAGAACACCCGAGTCTATACACGTCGCTCTACATAGTCAGGATCAGTGAGTATCACTGTCCTGAAGGCGTTGTTGCTCTCAATATGACGGAGAACCTCCCAATCGTTCTTCTATGTATAAGGGGGTCGCTCTCATGCAGTCAAGGATAGTGAGTATCACCGACAGCTTGAAGGCGCTATGTTCTCAATCTTCGGAGAACCGCCGAGCTGCATAGAGGTCACAATGAAATGTCATGGATCGAACGCTCGGTTGGTATAGGCTTTTCGAAAACATATTCATCATGGCTTCGTAAAATATGAATCGTCACATGCTTGAAGCCGTATCAGGAACATGCAGTATCATGATTTTACGGTTTTTCCCTTTGTTGAAAATCCACCATCTACATTAAGTCCCCTGCATAGTGGGGAACAGTCATGTTTTGCAGTATGCATTAAATGGTGATTTTCAGTCGACGAGATCTGATTGAACTCAATCTACAAAGGTAGTTTCAGAATCCTCAATTTACCCCAATGAGATCACGTACGAGCAAATGTGTGGATGAGAACTCTGATAGTAAGGTAGAGTGTCATCTCATGAGCGTGGAGAGATGAGGCACTGCTGATTTGGGTGTTAAAAGCTTAGTTATGGTCGATTTAGGATTTTCGGGCCCGAGCCCAAAAGGGAAACCCATTCTTATTAGGTTTTATGAAAACTCAAGTCTGTTTTCGAAGCATGAATTTTGTAAATACTTTTAGAAACATAGGTTTGTTCATAAAAGTAATAAATAATAATCCTTAGAGTTAAAGGAATTTTGAAAAGACCTGGAGTTCATGATGAAAATTTATTTATGAACTTTCAAAATTTTGTTTGAAACATGCAGACTTTTTCAAAATAGAAAAGACCCTCGTTTCATAGACGGATGCTCAGGAGAAGGAGCAAAATATATATTTTAAAATTTATGTGAGTTTCACGTTAAAAATATTTTTGTAAAATCAATGTTTTGATTTTGAACAACTGTTGAAAGTAGACAATCACACATGGTGAAATAATGTCCGTATATGGGTTTTCACAATTGTAGAATAGACGTCTGTCCAATTTTTGAAAACCAGTGGATGTTCACTCAGTAAAAATTTACGTTTTTTTTTTTTTTTTTTTACCGAAAAAGAAAATTTATTGAAACGAACAAAAAAGAAGGAGGGGGCTAGGCCTTACCTCCAAACAGACAGTGAAGAGACAAAATAAAGACAGATTGACTTCCCAGTAAAAATTTACGTGGATTTTTCATGGTTTTATGAAAATCGATTTATGATTTTGAGTAATCGCTGAAAGCAAACAATTGTATATGTGATGAAATAATGTATGTATGAGTTTGGTGATTTTATAGTGTATGCACACATGTAGAAAATCAGCGAATGTTCACATGAAAGGTTATGTGAACTATTCATAGTTTCATGAAAAGTCAGGTGCTGGCTTTAAATAATGAATTTTGCTCATCTTGGCAGGTTTGAAGAAGCGAGCAAGTTTTTCGAGGGTTTTACGTTATTATCACTAAGTTCATGAAATGTAAATAGGTAATAGTTAAGGATTACCATTTTTTAGACGTTGTTGTGAGCACCTTTAATCCATGATTCATTGTTCTGTCTAATCCTGCGCTTTGTATGAACGATGTACTCTGAGTGGTGATAGATCCTTCATACTGAGTTGTTCTCCTGGTTATTCCATTAGCTTTACCATAGGATGATCGTGTAGTGAGATCCCGAATCAATGTAGACTCCATGAAAAGGAGGAAAATCTATGGGAGCAGAGAACCCAGAAGTAAGGACTATAGGACATTAGCAAATGATGTCCAGTCCCCAACCGTTTCTTTAGTGAGCTGTTAGCGCTCCTTGTGTCATGACTTTGCCCGTGCAATTAGGATCACGAGACCAAGGTTTGTCATTTCTTTTCAGACTTTTTCTCCATCGACGATCTTCAACTTGTTCCCAGGCAAATAATTCATGGACCCAGCACTGATGAAGAAGTTGATGTACGTATCTCTTTCGTGTAGGTGATTGTGGCATCTCCTTGAATGAAACAATAATAATTTTCATTGGTGAATCTAGGAAGAAATCATTGTATATAATAAGCATGTTGATGAAGCGTGCTCTTCTTTGGGAAATGGGAATATGGAGAATTCCCGAAATCCCGAAACGAATGGACATTGCGGAGTTTCCAATAGAGATTCCACCATTGCCGAGCCTCCAAATGGTTTAGAGACTCCCTTAGTAAGTATATCTCCTGTGACCTCTTCATAGAAGTACGAAATTGTTGATGAATGACTGAAAACCCATGTGAATATACGAGTAATTTTGCCGAAATACGTCACCAGGAAATTTCAGACTCCAGCCTTTTAGTAAAAACGCTGTAGAATCCTCGTTTGGTGTCAGATTTTCGACATCTGCATATGTATCCTCAAGCCCAAGAAATTTTCAATCTTTAGCAAAGAAGATTTTTGACTTTTGAGCATGTTTATGGTCTGAAAAAGGTGAAACAGTAAAGCTCCAGAGACTTTCAGAACTTTTCCAGATTGCATGTTGCCCGATGTTTCAGCCACATCTCCTTGCTAGTTCATCCGATTGTTATGAATTTTTGGAGTGTTGTAGAGGACTTCCATACAAATAAATTTGTATATAACCCAAATATAGATTACCCACCAATTTCTCCTAGTTCGTCATTAAACATATGGCAGCGCAAATTTTCTTTAGCTGAGCTTGTTTGAAAACGTATTTCATGATCTTTACACTATTTGTGCGTGTCTTAGATGTATAATAAGGAACTTAGATGATGTTAGTTCACTTACTTTCTTGACTTTATATTTGTATTGAGTTTCCACTCTTGAATCATTCTAATCCCATGTAATATTCTCATCAGGTGTCGAATGTCGAAGCTGGGAATCATGGATCCAATAATGACGGTTTGGGAAATCCTGGAGCTGTTGGTGATGAGACTTCCATCCTTGCACCTCAGGGTCATGAAGTGCTTGTTTTTGATGCCTTGAAGGTGGCATAAACTACAGTTGAGCATGAGATGGTGGAACCCGAACCCAGAATAGTAGAAGCTGCTTCGCCTGAAATCGTTTCCATGATTGTTAATGCTGCTCCAGTGATTGAGAAGCATATGATAGTGCATGAATATCCCAATGCAGGTATTTCTTTTGATCCTCCATTCGGTAAGACACTCCCAAATCGCACGTTAGTTGGTGGATTTAGCGTTCCCACTGAGTATGCCGCCATGTATGAGAAATTGTGGAAGATGTATGGCCACATTGTTGTTAAGGAAGATCCAGAGCATAGTTATTTCATGACAAGGAAAGTAGAGATCATACTGCATGTTATAGATGATATATGTACCAGGGCCAGAAGTACTATGACTCGAGATGTACTCTTTGATTGTGAGTACAACTTGAAGAACTCTGAGAGGCTTGGCCTTAATCTGAAGTGGCTTTGTCATAAAATCATCACCATCAGGGGTGCAGTAATGGAGAATATTCCTTATTATAGTGAGTCCGTGATGAAGAAAATGATTGAAATTGCTGAGCTGATCGAGAAGCTGGAGTTGGAGAAAGCGGATTTACAAGTCTTGGAGAATGCTGAGAAGCAGAAATTATTCTTTGATGGATTTCTTTAGTTTCCATTCCATAATCTCATAAACATTGAGCTTTAGAAAGATATGAGATTTTATTTGGGTTTTGATTTTTGATAGGTTTTGAATTTATGAATGCTGAGTGCAAGTATGCACATGTTTAGGGGAATTGAAAATACAATTAAAAGAAAATCAAGTGCAAATGTCAGATGTTTTGAGCGCTTGCCTTGGACATAAAACATCCAATGTTGAATGTTTCATGCGTCGAGAACCTTAAGCCAATTCTTGAGAATCACAGGTACAACCGTTTTGCCTTTGATGTCAGCCATTTTTTAGTATCTTCCAACAACTGACTTAGCAACCATGCAAGGTCCTTCCCAGTTAGAACCCTTTGTAGAATGCAGATTACGCCTGGTTGCCTTAAGAACCAAATCCCCTTTATGAAACTTGTTAGGCTTGGTTGCGTGTGCCCTGAATATCTTCTGCTGGTTTGAAATCACCCGTGGATTCCATGCTAGCTGGTGATGGTTTCCAATTCTGTGGCACATGTGGACACTCATGCAAAGGAAAATATGGAGGGTATCGCTTGTCAAACTGAGCCAAGTCTTCAGCGATAAACCTTTCAGTGTGGTGCATACTCTAAAGAGGTTCCAACCATGCAGTATGATATTGCTGAGGCGAGACTGTCCACTCATAGCGTTTGATGACAGGTAGGTTTTGAGAGAGTACCCGAATTAGGGTAGCATATTTGAAAGTAGGTAACACATATGCATCATGAGGAATAAGACTTGCCTGAGCGTGAAACCTCCTGACGAATTCGTTAGGGATTTCTACAGGCTTTTGCGTGAGTCCCATCAGAGTTTCGACCTTTTCCAAATGATCAAAATGCTGGTCATATTCTGAGACATAGCTTTTTTCGGTGGAGAAGTGTGCAACTAAAGGTGAAGATACCGCAGTAATTTTTCCATCATGAATCCACGCTCTTCCAAGAACCATGTCGTATCTAGGATCCTCCATGATTATGAAGAATTTAGTTTCTGTCCAGGTTGAATAACTTCTTATGTTGAGAATGATGTAACCATAATCATCCCTGTAGATTCCTTCATGATCTCTGATCGAGACTGGAGCGTGAGTTGCTTCTTGACGAGTGATGCCAGCAGCTTTGAGGGTTTTCAGAAAGATGATGTTGTCAGCAGTGCCAACGTCGACTAATGCTCGTCTGAATTCGTTCTCCTTGATATGCACCATGGTGAGAAGTCCTTAGTCGTACATCGCTTTGTCAATCACAGGTGGTTTAGGGAATGTTTCCTTAATTGGAAGTTGTTTTCCTGACACGACATGGTTTAGCGCAGTAAACATGTCATCTCTTTGGGCCCTTGACAAGTACAGCAACTCGCAGACGTGCTCCATTAAAGACTGAACTGTTTCCTTGATCGGCAGCTCAAAGGGTGCGAATGTCCTGATCGGGAGAGGATTTTTGTGTACTCCTTCAGTCCCCAGTTCTCCTGAGTCAGCCTTTTCTTTGGAGATGCGCTTCAAATTTCTGCAGTCACGGGTTGGATGACTGACATACCTATGGAAGTGGCAATAGCGTGCATTTTCCATTTGCTGTGCGGTTGGTTCCTTTTTGATAGGAGGTAGCTTGATTGCACCATCTTGGATCCAGACTTCTAGTAGTTCGATCACATCTTCAATGGAAATTGGGAAATCAGGAACTTCCTCATCATTCTGTTATGATTGTGCATTTCTGGTCTGGTTGTCCTTCCTTGGGGATTTTGGAGGGTGAGACGTTGGAGAAGCGTTTTTCTGTTGTTGTTCTTCGGCTTTCCTCTTTCTTCCTTCATCAACATTCATGGAAGCTTCAATATTGTACTGCTTGTTGATCAGGCGCCGAGCACTGCTGCTTCGAATGTCTTTTGATTCCTCTATTTTGACAATTTTCGTTCATTCTAGCAAGGCGGGAGCAGTAGTTACCGATCGCTTGGATGCTTCGTGAAGTTCCGAAAATGTCTGGAAGCGGAGATTCTCCAACAAAGCTCTGTAAAAAGGGATCATCCTTTTGATGCACAAGTCCACCAGTTGTTGTTCAGTAATATTTGGATCATGACAATCCAGGGCTTGGATCATGAACATCTTCACGTAATCGTTGGGGTTTGCAGTAGTCTTCTGAGACATCCTCCCCAAGTCAGAAAGGGTAATTTGCTCAGAAACAAAGAAGTATTTCCTGTAGAAATCATTAATCATTTCTCCACAATTATAAATACTTCCCGGTGCGATGTTATTATACCAATTATATGCACGACCCGTCAGGGATTTTGAAAACACCTTCAAGCGAACAACATGGTTGAGTTCATGTTCTCCTAGTGCTTCCAGAAATCGAGAAACGTGTTCTCGAGCATTTCCCGTTCCGTTGTAGAGTGTGAACGTTGGAGAGGTGTAGCCTTTTGGGAGAGGGATCCTCTGCGTGGCTGAAGGATACGGAGGTTGATGACGGTGCACGGTCATTGTATGACCCTTTCCTTGATTCTCCATAAAGCGCTCCAAGTCTTCAGGGTGATGAATCCGGTGGGTTGAGGCTCTGCGGATTTTCGGGTTTCATCGTCATCAGGAACATGAATAACTTCGGGGTCCATTGGAGATGTTTCCTTGTATTTCCCCTTCTCTTGAGTTTTGTCTGACATCTTGTCAGTGAAAGTTTTGAGATAGTTGAATAGTTCCTTTTGAGCAGCAGCCATGTCAGTTTGATTCTTGGCGATAACTTCCTGGACCCTCATGAGATCGCCTATAGTAGGAGTATTTTCTCTGATTTCTTCTGGATGCCTCCCAAAAAGAGGATGATCTTCGACATTGGTGTGAGGAGGAGTAATGTCACCGCCGTCATTAGAAGCGAGAATTGTTTTCGGAGTACCACTAGTGTTGTTGATGGTACTAGCGTTGTTGGTGTTGGGATGTGTAACTGATCCTGACCTAAGATCGACCATCTTTGCGAAAATGAAAGATTAAAACCGAGAGATTAATCTTCCACTGTGGTTGCCAATCTGTGGATGGGGAAAAACGTGTCGCCGGTTTTTCGGGAAAGTGGAGAGTCGAGCGAGTTGTCGAGACTACTCAGCCGGGAAAGATGTTAATCCTCACACAGATGCACCACTGCAAAGGGGTGCTTAGATTCGGGAAATCAATATGTATGACTCCGGCCTAAACTAAGACAATGGCCGTTCCAGAATCAATTCAGTCACAAATAGGGAGATGGGTTGATCTGTAGGAGGGAAGTTGATAATTGTGTGGGATCAGTGATGATCGAGGATTATGGGTGTGTTGAAGGTTTCTGCAGTATAGGTGAACCATTGAGTTCGAATAAGATCTGAGTGATTGGTGAATTCTTGAGAGTAGTTACTAGAGAAATTCTGCAAGGATGATTACTGATGTTGTAATTTGTTGTTTTCAATCATGAGTTCAGAGACTTATTTATACCGTTAGAGTAGTAACACCACTGATCCCTATAAGTGTGGCAGTTTCCTGAGTGAAAGAGTGGGAAAGTGGGAGATCGTGGTAAAGTCAGTTCCACGTCGTGTGGGGAGACTTGGCTGATCGTGCACCCACTACTTTGCTGACTCCTTCAACCGTTAACACGACTAACGAACATTTCTTGTCGTGGGATGAATCCACGTGCCATAGACCTCCAGACAAAAACCATAAGTGATATCCCCCCATTTGTGACGTGGTTGATGTTTCACGAATCGTGGAGTCTGCGGGGCAGACGTGTTTAGGTTAGTTAATTTTTGACTGATTAGACACTGAGTCTAAGTTTGGTGAAGCAAGCATGAATGGTGAATGCTCAGCGATTCATGGTTCGAACATGTAGTTCTCTGGAGAGATGTCAGTATGACAAGTTACTGACTAGTTGAGTGGTTGAGCAAGTATTGCCGAAAATTATAAGAATTCAATGAGCAACTGAGCAAGTATTTCTCAATTCACCGAATTATGAGATTTTGATGGGTAAATGAGCAAGTATTGCTCAATTCTCCAAATTTAAGGATTTGATGGGAAACTGAGCTCAATTCACCAAATACTGGAGAATTGTCGAATATGGACTGATATTCAGGCGATTGAGCAAGTATTGCTCAATTCAGCGAATTATTTTCTGGTGATGTGACCTAGTAAAATATTAATTAAAATATTGGTAGATTACCGAATATTGTTTAATTAATCTTAGATGTTGTTT
Source organism: Papaver bracteatum (assembly GCA_023529315.1). Classification (NCBI taxonomy): domain Eukaryota; kingdom Viridiplantae; phylum Streptophyta; class Magnoliopsida; order Ranunculales; family Papaveraceae; genus Papaver; species Papaver bracteatum. The sequence goes on from JAJJWX010002613.1 coordinate 362,401, forward strand.
GATGAATCAACATAAATTTATTAGTGTTCGAAATTGCTCAGAATGATGGTTTCACAGAGCATTCATTCGAAACCCTAATTTTGGACAATCCTCCATCCATTGGAGAATTTCCGAAAATTCATTATGAGCGATGGAGAGACGACCACATGGGATGATGAACGTCCATGTGATGCCCAGCGCTCGAGTGAGCATACACCAGGGTTCTCAGTTTTAGAGTTGGTGAAAAGTGATGATTAAATGGGGAGTTCACCATTTACTGAAAATATTGATGGGTTCGGCATTAGGTGTAAAACCTAGGTATGAGAGATGGGACCGACCAAGAGGGCATGGGACCGGCTCCTTGTGGTCACATGACCAAGTGTTGGTCGTTTGGAGGATTCTCCAGTTGGTTGGAGAGATCTCGGGCCCAGTATGAGCGATTGAGCAAATTAGGTCAGAATTGCGGAAACGTGTGGGAACGGCTTCGTGCAAGCCCTAGGGTGACATGGTCGGTCATGGATGCATGCACGTGTTTCCATGATGTCCATGTCTTCATACTGAGAGTTTCAGTATTATCTGATGCGCGTTTGAGCGATGTTGTGAATTTTCAGAAGAGTTTCATCTTGGCGGAGAATTCTCTACTTTTTGGTGGAATGAGCATGTATGCTCAATTCATCAATATATTAAAATAAAATATTTTAATAATTCAAAATTTCCGTGAGGAGTTAGCCGGCCGCGTGACCATGTTGGCTTTTGGTTTTTCGTGATTCGAGCAATATTTGAGAAAATATGAAGAAGTCACGAATTTTGTTCAAACCCAGGAATTTCACGAGTTGAGGGAAATAATAATTATGAGAAATTAGGTATTACAAGGTGTGGGACCGACCACAACTAGGGCATGGATGGCCGGCTAAGTTTCCTGGTCCCGCACACTTTTCTCTATTTTATTATTATTTTTCGTGAATCCTTGAAGTTATGGAGAGTCCTTGAGGATATGGAGAGTCTAGGAAGATATGGAGAATCCATGAAGTTTTAGAATAATAATTATAAAAAGCTAAGGATTGTGAGGTATGGGACCGGCCACGGCTTGGGCATGGACGGCCGGCTAGGTTGCCCGATCCCGCACACGTCTTCTTATTTTATAATTTATTTGGTGAATCCTCCAAGTTATGGAGAACTCTCGAGTTTTTACACAAATTGGGAAATTTTTGCCAAGATGGAGAACTCTCCATGGGTTTATGAAAATCGTGAGAAAATAAAAAAATAATGGGGAAGCATGGGACCGGCCACGGCTAGGACACGGCCGGCCGGCCGGTGGGCTCGGCCCATGGGCGCTTCCCATTATTTTATTGTTTATTATTTTCTCTCTCCTATTTTGTGGAGAACTCACCATTGTTTCATGTTTTTGGATGCTCGTTCGCGCACCCGGATTGTCAGTCGTGCATCATTGTCGAGTACACTTGCACCATTTTTGTGGGACTTACTCAATGGTGATCCAGATGCCCAATTATTGAGTATTTATTATCAATTCATGAGATCCAGTGGAGAATAATTCATGAAACTGAGTAATAAAAGTGAATAGATGTTTCATTATTAATTCGTAGGATCAGATGCGGATTCGACTACAAATTAAGAATAATAAAACGATCATTACCATCCCATGGGATCGTGGATTGGACCATAGAATCGGAGTAATTGAGATTGATCCATCACCATTTCATGAGACCAGTAGATTCAATCATGAAATCGGAATAATGAGATAATATAGTTGTTTCATTGCTATTCTATGAGATCAAGCCGTGGATTCAATCATAGAATCAGAAAAATTGTTATTGCCATTCCATGGGATCAGGCCTTGGATTCGACCATGGAATAGGAGAAATAATAGATTATTCTGGGAATTCAGTGGTGAATGTCACGACATAATCAATCTATGTGCATATTCAGGAGACGGCAAATCCTGAGGGTGCTCTCAGACACTACGGAGAATACCTGAGTCTATACATGTTGCTCTACATAGTCAGGATCAGTGAGTATCACTGTCTTGAAGGCGTTGTTGCTCTTAATCTGATGGAGAACCGCCCAATCGTTCTTCTATGTAGAAGGGGTCGCTCTCATGCAGTCAGGGACAGTGAGTATCACTGACAACCTGAAGGCGATATGTTCTCAATCTTCGGAGAATCGCCCAGCTGTATAGAGGTCACAATGAAATGTCAGGGATCGAACGCTCGGTTGGTAGAGGCTTTTCGAAAACATATTCATCATGGCTTCGTAAAATATGAATAGTCACATGCCTGAAGTCGTATCAGGAACATGCAGTGTCATGATTTTACAGTTTTTCCCTTTGTTGAAAATCTATCATCTACACCAGGATTTGACCGACCTGACTCAGTGACCTAACCAGCGGACTATTGACTTGACTTAGACCTTGACCTGACATTGATTGTTAGTTGACTAGTGGATTGGACCTTAGTTTAATGGGCTTGTTAAGTAGTCTTGTGCTTAAGATTAGTCTTCCTAGTTTGATGTTTTGGACCCTTATGGTCCTAATTGACCATTGGCTTATTCCACAAGGTTGTAGATATTCATAAGACTTAGCTACAGACTATAGAATCAACCTAATTGGATTAGTAAACTCTTAGTTATGTTAAAGATAGAGAATAAGATACCATAATGGGCTTAAAACCATTAGATAGAATTGTATGATTCTTATGTGAGCCTTTTGGCTAAACTTTTAGAGTGCTTGTATGATTAACAGTTAGACTATTAACAATGATCGATTCAAAAAATGAACCAGTGGATCGTGGATCTCGAGGTAGGCGTGGCTTGTCATCAAAAGAGGTGGGAATACTTTAACTCTTTATAACCGTTATTGTTGTTTCTTTTATAAAAGTTTATGTTTAACAAATTCATACATTGTCTGATTCTGTATTACATGCATTGTTTAGTTTTAGATTATGAACGATCTGTTATCTCTTTTAATCTTTCCAGGACATAGAAAGGAAATTTAATGCTTTGTTTGTCTTTATGATTGTCTTTGGGAAATGAGAATTTCCAACTATGGTATATCAGATACGCTCCTTCATTATTTTACTTTTGTGCTTTAATCGGTGTGGAATTGGCATCAATATTACGGGTGTGTACATTCACCCACAGACTATCTAGGTGGTAATATCTATCAGTATTACGGTGTGTAAATGTCACCACAAAAATCAGGTGTGTAAATGTCACCGCAGAAACTAAAGGAGGAGTTTAGGCCCATATACATGATTGTTTATTTCAGTGGTTTGGTTGTCTTTTAATGTTTGGGAAAATATGTAATGTTGATTACTTAAAAGTTAAATATTATTTTTACTAGGCACCCCATTTAGGGATGATGTGCTCACTCATTTCCACTTTCAGTTTCAGAGACAGATCATGATGTGCATGTGACGATGAAAGCTTCGAAGAATTATTTACGTTAGTTAGTTAGTTAGCTTCCGCTATGTTTATTTCGTTTTTGTATTCCATTTGTAAATCAACTCACTATTGAATATGTATCATTTGAGAGAAGTTCTTGTATTTATTTCAGAGCGGGGCTAGTTTTTTGGTTTAGTTTTGTAGTAGATTTCTTAATTGAATGTGTAAGTGAATGATTTAGATTTTTAGTGCCTCTTTATTTAGTTAATCTCTTGGATTAGTCAGCTGCTAGCTTTGGGGGCGCTACAGTGATGATGTGTTAAGAGAGAGAAATATTCTCTTAGCCGATTTGGCCAAGATAGAGAGATATTCTCTGATTTATGAGAATGACTAGGATGAGTCACGTGAAAAGACATGGAATGCCTCAGAAATCGTGTGCAGAGTGTGAGATGAGCTGAGCTTGAGCTCCCTCTCTCCATAGTCGGTCACATATGTCATGTGGAGATTGTATTATTGCTTGTGGGTAACTTTGTTGAGGATGCGGAGCTCAAGAGCTTATCCACGTTTTTGGATAGACATGTATAGTTCATGCTCAATTTACTAGCCGTGAGTGTGTTTGAGAAGATGAGAAATATGATTGATCCCTAGGTAAGGCATGTGCATATCATGGGGAATATTCGGGCATGTCTGAGATTTTCCGAGAGATTTGAATCTCATTGAGATTTTGCGGAGAGATGCGAATATCTTCGATTTTTGCAAAGAGATATGAATCTTTCCGAGATTTTCTCCGGGATTTTGAGAAGAGATGTGAATCTCTCCGAGATTTTGTAGAGATATGTGAATATCTCCGAGATTTTGAGAAGAGATGTGAATCTCTTCAAGATTATGCAGACGGATCCAAATCTGTATGAAGATTTTATTGATGGATCATAATCTCTCTGTGGCCAGCTATGATTCATCTTAAAGAGAGAGAAATGGTTATGTGCGCCCGATAAATGTGTCTGCGAGACTTTGGCTCACTTTTCTTTGACCAACGTATCTTGCATATATGTGCTAGGAATCAACTGTGTCTATATGATGGTCCGACAAGACCAGTGTATCTCGAAAGGATGTTCTTGGAGTCTATCAAAAGGGCCCGGAGGCAGAATCACCAGTGTATCTCGCGGGGATGTACTCAGTATTATTTAGATGCCTCGATAAGTCGAGTCAGAGCCTAGATTAGACATGACTAGTGTGTCTCGCGATGATGTACTAGGATTCAATCCTTGATCTCAAATAGCGTGAGTCGTTCTCAAAGGAGACATGTATGTCTGTTGGGGACGTTTTTATGCATCTACAAAGCCTACATGACCAGCAGTATCTCGTCGATGATATATACTAGGAATCATGGCATCACAATCAGATGCGTCTCACGAAGACATGCTGAAATTGTGGATGTTCCGGTTCATAAGTCTGTCGGGGACACTTTACGCTATAAAGAACCTAAGTGACCAGCAGTATCTCGTCGAGGATGTGCACTAGGACGCACGGCATCACGACCAGCAATGTTTTATGGGGACATATACTAGAAATCATGGCTATGGGTGCCTTAAGGACCAAGGGCTTAATCTCTTCCGTGAGAGTTAAATTTTGTCTATGGTCTTGAAATGACACTTTTGCCCCTTATCCAAATTTCACAATCTATAATAAGTCCCCTACTCAGAATAGATTGTTCTATGATCAGTATATAGATGGTAACAAATCATTCATATGAAATTACGATCTGCTCGTTCTTTTAGACTTGCAGAGTTCCCAACTCTAATCTTGGAATCGACTCTCAACTTGGGAACTTCCTGAGATTTTGCATTGTGAGTCACCATTGGAAGAGTAATTGAGCCTTGCAAATATGAAATTTACATCTTGGTTGAATGGGGTTTGCAAATTAGGGTTTACTTGGACAAAACCCTAATTTCCCCTCTTTATGCATCCTTGAGCTTGTGAGTTTGTATATGTAATAATCCGTCTTTTCGAAATGTGTTTTTGCCAAAACCGACTCTCTAAGACGTAAAAACATTAATTAAGTGGATTGAAAATAAATAAATAATGTTAAAATAATATTTTGATGTTGAATTTTAGTTTGGAGTTGACTTTTGGTCAAACATAGGCCATGCATATTTTTTCTCACGTTCTGGATGCGAACGGCCCATGCAACTATTGTCTTATCTTACCCTAATTAATTAAATACGGGTATATATGCATAGAAACCTAGTTCGGGAAGGAATCCAGCCGACACCTTACTTTTCCTTTGTTCTTTCCGATCTCGTATGAAAACAAAACCTAGGCAGCCGTTTAGGATCACCTTCTTTTCCAAATCAAAGACTAGAAGCCATATGATTAACATCGGATGGAGCATGTGATCGTGGTAGACCAATGGCGTATTGCTTGGATTGTGTTTGCGCATATCGTCCCCCGATTTACGTATGTTTTGGATTTTCCGTCTCGAAGTAGGGGTTTCTACGTAATACGAAAAACTAAACTATTTTTGTATGACTTTTGTTTGCATCATATCTCTATCTTTTGGAAATATAGGGGATTTTTGCATAGCACAAACTAAACTATATTTTTAGTGTTAAATCGTATGATTTGTTTGATTGATTTTTCATTAACTATACTATGATTAGTAAAATTTGATTTGAGAACGTATAATATGAATTATACCTAGGTTGTTTTATTTATGTGAAGTAGCTTATATAATATTGCATATAAAGATGGTTTTGATCTGTACCGTATTAAATTGGGATTGCAAAATTAGTAGAGACCATACCTTAATTTAGAAGGATTAATTGGGGGCCAGAAATATTAATTGGGGGCCTGAATAGTTGGTCTCCCAATAACACTTTGGTACTACCCTTTATCCTAATTTTTCAAAATGCCTAAACTATCCCCTAAAATAATTAATGTTAATTGAGTAGATTAAGTTAGATTAGTTGTTAATCTTTTAAGTTAGATTAAATCAGATTTTGGGTAAAATTTGAGTTTATAGGAAAAAAAAAATTGGTTGAATAGAGAGGAAAAGAGTGAGTTTTTTGGAAATTTTAGGTTATTTGAAATGAGTGATTATAGTGGAGGAAATGAGTTAAGTGAAGATTCAACCAACATACATGATTGTGTTGATGGTGAGATTGTCTCATCTAATCCTATGGATTGGATGTTTGATGAAGAGATGTTAATAGAGGAAACCATGAATATTGGTGCAAATGAAGATCCCATTGCTCTAAATGAAGGAACCAACCCTCAAAATGAGGAACCCCAAGCTCAAAACAATCAGGTAAACTTCATATGCTCTTCAAATCGCATGAATGGTGCTCCAAGTGGTCGATTGATGGTCACTATGGAACTACTCAATGTGAGAGTCGTTTGGTCGGGAATATAAGAAACTGACGACCCTTAATAGTCGTTAGTTAATTGGCACATCAGTAAACGACTCTAATTCGCAATATGAAAAATCGTCAATAAGTTTATAAAACATTAACGACTCTAATGTTGACTTATGAAAAATCGTCATTATGTTTATAAAACATTAACGACCCTTTTAAATTTAAAATGAAGAAAATGTTAGTACTAAACATTAACGACCCTACTCACTAAATGTTAGTACAAATGTTAGTACTAAACATTAACGACCCTAAACATACTAAATGTTAGTACAAATGTTAGTACTAAACATTAACGACCATAAACATTAACGACCCTACTCACTAAATTTACAACCAGGTAAACATTAACGACCCTAATGAACCAACCCTATTAAACATTAACGACCCTAATAAAACATTAACGACCCCAAACAATGATTTTAACGATTCAAGCATATTTCCCCTCTTATGTGGACGACTCATTCATTTATTTGAACAGAGTGGTGTCGCAAACTTAAGGACGACCCTAATAAAACATTAACGACCCTAGCTCCAAGATGATTTCTCCAAAGTCCAACATGCAGATCAAATATCGTTAACCAAAGATAAAAAATCGTTAAGCAAAGATGAAAAATCATTGGACATTCAAACGGGATGATTAACGACTCCCATTGTGAGAAATCAATTTCTACGATTCAAACCCTTTTTTTTTTTTAATAAATGGTCGTTAACGGAGGAACTGATAGAGGGAGGGGGAGAGGAGAAGAAGAAGGGAGCCTAGATTTAGTCTTAATAGGATTTTAGGGTTAATTTTAGGAGAAGGGTAAAACAGTACTTTCAACTTTATTTTGGAAGCCTAATTTTGGATGTGGGTATAAATTTTTCGAGGCCCCCAATTAATCCTTATTAATTTAAAGTAGTATTGTATTGGAGTGGATTGTATTGTCTTTCACTTTTCTAGCACCTAAAGTGCGTTAGGTTGGTTTACACAGTGTCTAAAAGACAAAGAAAGAAAACAAACGCTACGCACACGACATATACCAAACGTGGGACTGTATGACACAAAGCCTTACATTCTATAAAAAACGTCCTTAATAAATTAATTACAGAATTTATGAATGTACAACGAAAGTTATTAACGACAAATTTGAAAGGATACCACTCTTACGTAAAAGATTAGAGAAGTAAAACCAATAATACCTCTACTATGAGAAATATTATTCGATCAATGGTATAGTACAGTTGGGGAATCTACTTGCTGAGAGGGCAAGTTAGGAAGTGTCGGTGGGCAGTAGATGTGTACGTTGAGATGTGTTTGATGAGATCAGGTATCCATAATAGCTATCGCACTTATGAATACCGGTATGGTCACAACAGCTATTGCGCTTGTGAAGTGCACCGAATATGGGGTTGTCTAAAGGTTGATTGTGATTTGGGTTGCGGTCCATAAAATAAACATTTGGGGTTGTCGAGTTTGATTATGATTTGGGCTGCGGTTCATGGATAAATTTTGGAGTTGTTGAGTTCGTTGCGTTCAGGGCCACAACAATTCAAATAGTGTGTGTTGCGGTGGACAGTAGTTGTACGTCTCAAAGTATTTAAGGATTTGTTGGAAAAGTCTAGTTAAGACAATGAAGCGAGAACATCTAAAATAAAAAGTTATGAAGTTTGGGACATACCTAATTAAATCGCAAGTGATATTTGGTTTAAACGAAATTTAATAATAAAGGTTCTAAAATAATTTAAGATATTTATTACTAAAATTTGAAGTGTTCTTGAGTAAAAGTTCGAAGTAAAAATTACTAAATAGCTAAAACAATTTAATTGTTTATTTATGCTTGTGATGCATTGTTTGGTTTGATTTTCCGCTGCAATATATTATTTTTGGAAATTCTTTACTGGGCTGTGGTTGCTCACCATTTTTCCTTCTCTCCATACAGAGTATACAGAGACACTAGCTGACGATTTTTTTTTTATAATTTATCATAGTTAGTATCTTTGAATTTTTCTTTACTTGATTTGTTTATTATGGATTGTAACCATATAAGGTGTTTTGTAAATTATTTATTTATTTATTGGAATTTTTTTTCGTAGTTCTCAATTGTTCTTATTTTTAAAAGGAAAATCTGGACCTACGATATTGGTGCTCCGGGATTCTGGACTAGTTTCTAGCCCCAGAATTGCGGGGTGTGACAAGTTGGTATCAGAGCATGGTTCCGATTTACTTGGGGCAGTGCTTATGGAATTATCATTTTCAAAAATCGTATTTTCTGAAATTTGAATTTTGTTGTACGAAGTATCAGTTTTCTTTTTGATTGACCGAATGATTTACGAGATTTTCTGAAATTTGAATTTTGTTGTACGAAGTATCAGTTTTCTTTTTGATTGACCGAATGATTTACGAGATTTTCTCGATCAAAGTCTTGAATACTCTTTTTCGTATTGCTTTAATTTGGGAGGTAAATGAATAAAAACCTTAAAATATGTATATATATGTTGATTGAAATTTTGGAAACTACTTAGAAGTCTTGTACAATGACTTTGTGGGTGAAGTCTTTTTTTTAAGGAGGTAAGAATGTAATAATCCGTCTTTCGAAACGTGCTTTTGCCAAAACCGACTCTCTAATACCTAAGAACATTAATTAAGTGGATTAAAAATAAATAAATAATGTTAAAATAATATTTTGATGTTGAATTTTAGTTTGGAGTTGACTTTTGGTCAAACATAGGCCATGCAGGTTTTTCACGGCCCATACAACTTTTGTCTTCTCCTTGCCCTAATTAATTAAATACGGGTATATATGCATATAAATAGTTAGGGAAAACAAAACCTAGGCAGCCGTTTAGAATCACCTTCTTTTCCAAATCAAAGACTAGAATCCATATGATGAACATCAGATGGAGCATGTGATCGTGGTAGACCGGTGGTGTATTGCTTGGATTTTCATAGTAGATTGGACAAGAATTTCTTTTTTGGTTTTATGGTTTGAATGCTTGAATTGAGTACTAAGAACTGAAAGATTTGACAATCTGGCATTACCCAAGGTGGTGGGTACTTTTATGACTATTATTTTTGAGCATATAATTGTGGTTTAGCCAGCAGGTAGCTTTAGCTTTGATATGCAGCCTAGATAATTCTTGAACACTTATGAAGGTGTCACTAATTATAGGTAAAGATTTATGAGTGGAGATGTGGGTTTTTAGAAAAAACTTACTAAGTTTTAGATTAAAACAAAATGAATGAGAGACTTAGGGTGTTATGTAGAAAAAGAGTATAAAGAAACTTAAGGGAGGAATAGGTGAATAGATCAAATTGGCTTACCATCTCAAACCTGTAAATTAGCTTCCTTAGATAGATAAATAGATAGAGACTAATGTATAGATTCCATTTTCCAGGGGTTGTGTAGGGTGTTGTGAAGATTGTGACAGAGAACAACCAGATGTGCTTGAGGTGCTTGATAGTTCTGCTTAGAAGTTTCTTCCAAAATTGATAGAGAAACAGATTGCATTCTTCATAGAGAGGAGTATCATGTGAAACAGTGTAAGTTGTTTTGCTATTTTTGCAAAGAAATGTCTGGAAGTGTAGGTGCATTGTTTCCTCATATTTCTGATGTTGGGAGAACTTCATGGAAGGGGAGTTTCAAGCTTCCATACTTGCTGCAGCTGTGATTTGAGATCCGATTGTGGTGATTTTAGTAATTGTAGTCCTTCTTGAAACTTTCGGATTACGGTTGATACAAAAAGATCCATAGTGATTTGGGTTAGGAATTGCCACAATAGCAGTGATTTTTGATGATTGAGCCATAGAGGAGTTAATTTCACTACTTTATGCAAGACCCATCCCAATCCATGGAACATCTTTCCCGCTTTCAAAAAGCAGTACTTAAGCTTCCCGTAACGACTAAAATTTCCAGATCTTGAGTTAATTTTCAGTCTCTGGTACCTATTATTACGGATTTCATTAGATGGGATTTGGTGGGATTATGAATTAGTTATCATAATATGATTGAGTTAGAAAAAATTGGAAAAGTGATTCTAATTTTTTGATTGATCGATTCTAATCGATTTACTGGATATCTTGATGAACTAGAAACCATTAATTTGCTTGTTTGATTAGTTTAGAAAGAAATTCCCAGCCAATTTGTTTCAATTATCTCACCTAAAATTGTACGTCAATTTTATGAATTGTGATTTCAAAAAAATTCAATTTCAATTTTCTAGCACACAGAAGGTCGACTGTTAGGTATCTTTCCTCTGATTAATTTACCTAGGTTTCAGTTTAGATATTTAAATTCTTACGATTAAACCCTATTGCATCGGATTCATGGGGTTTAATGAATTTGAGATGTTTCGGGTATGATCTACAGGAACTTGTTCAGATCAACTGAGACTTTCAGATATGTTATACTAGATTACTGCTGTAGTAGTGGGAGGCCGACCAAAGAAAGATGGCTGCCAAAAAACGGATAAACAAAACTACTCGATTTCCCTTCGGTGTTGGATAGGCAAAACTGCTCGATTCCCCTTCAGAATTTTTTTTATAAGCTTTTTGTTGTGAATATAAAACATCGAAATCCCGTGAGAGAAATAGAACACATTCCATTTTGCCTAGCCGTATATATTGCCTTTCTTTAAAATAATAAAATTTTTTAGCCCCACATAAGTTTGTGTAAGCTAAATTTTAACTCGATAAATTAGTAACTTCACTAAAATAATAAAAAAAATTATTACAAAATTATTAATTTATCGAAATTTTGCCTTAAATATTTTGATAAATATCCTATAATTCTGCTTTCATAATTTATCTGTTGACCGTAGGAACATTACCTCCCCCACTCCATATTAATATCAGTTTATTTTATTCTTTCATCATAACCCGTAATTACTGAGCTTCCATCATTAAAAAGCATCATCAACATAGTCTCAAAAAGTATGCCACATTTTTGGCTAGATAATCAAAATGCATAATAACACATCTATGACCAAAGTTACCAAACCACCTTAAATTGACCAAGTGTTAATTTTGTAACTCCCACACATGTCGCCCCACTTCAAGGCCACCAAATGAATGATACACATCCAAGTGATGGAATGTTTTTATGATAAAGGGTATTTCCGTAAATGAAAGGTATTTCGGTATAAATTATCTATAAACTAGCCAACCCCATCCTTCAGATTTTTCTTTGTCGCAGCCTTTTTTTTAAAACAAAAACCAACTAAAATTTCATGAAGCTCAGAAAAAACCAAGTTAAGCATTACATAACCCTTTTTCAACTTCTAACCTAGACATGCTCTAGTTCTTTCTACCAAAGTCCAGGCCTCCACCAACCTCCTTGTAAAATCCCTAATAATTAGAGCAATACCAGTATGATAACTATTAGGTAAAACAGGAGCATCACTATTAATTTTAATTTCCCCCCTGAGAGGAGGATTCCAATGCCTATTGTTATTAGTATTTGTTCCATTTCTCCATGTGATATTGTTAGCAATCTGAGCCTGGTTACCACTGAAGCTTGTGTGAATCTTGTTTTCAGAGCAGAAAGTGATTATTTTGTGTTTCAGGCTTGAGCTGGTGCATCTGATGTTGTTAAATAACAAATCACATCTTGACTTCCAAATGAACCACATTGTAATCACAATCATATTTATAATGGGTTTCTTGTTGAAAGAGATGATGTTGTCTGGGTTGCACCAATTTTTTATCCATTGCCTGACATATGTAATAGTTCTCAGCTATTGATAAACCTCAGAAGAAATAACACCCCACACACTTCTTGCATAATTGCATTGAATCAAGAGATGTGTAATGGTTTCTGTTTCATTGTTGTAACTTTGACAGTGCACTTCCATATGTTGATTATGCCTTGCACATCTTTCTTTGACTAGGAGAATGTCATGCACAACCTTCCACAAGAACAGTTGACATTTATGAGGGATCTGCAGGTGACATATGTTGATCCAGAATTTAACTTCTTCTTCTTTGCTAGCTATGTAACACCCCGAGTTCCGGAACAGGGTCAAACCCATATGGAGATCCGAACTCGAAGCTTTACGGGCCGGAAAGAGACTTATGCATTTTTTTGTTGTTGCTAATTTACTTTTACACAAAACATAGTTGAAACTTTATATAACATGAATTGAAGCATATAAATCCACTAATTATCTTTAACAACATTTTCAACCAAACATATTATTTCAAACTACATTTCAAGCAATACAATAAAATAGTTCAATCACTAAGCTACTCATTCCTAGCTTTCGCTGCGCCACTCTGATAAATACGCAAGGATGTCAATTGGGGTGAGATGACAACTCAATAGAATGTACCCCTATTCTCTAAAGATGCGGTAACAAAATCATTTTATCAAGGAATAACATACAATAAGAAATACAGTGCAACTTCAACGAATATATTCAACCAACAACATTACCTCACAAATATTATTTTCACTAAATCATCTAATTAATTTGTTCAATCGTAAATTCAAAATACCACTATTGTTTCTAACAAAACATTTAATTAAGATTTCAAATAAGACTTCACAATAATACAAAACATCATCCAATTTATGATTCAATGCATCATTGATAACAATACAATTCATCCATTTGAATTTTGCATATCAATTCATAATTCATCCATTTAAGTTTTCAACGCATGAGTTCATAACACCAATTATGTTTCCGACAATTCATCCTTTTAAGTTTCAAAACATAAATTAACACCATCAATAATGTTTCCAACATACCATGAGTTTACAATACCATAATAATTGGCAACAAGTCATTCATCAATGATTCAACACATCTATTCACATATTAATATCGTCACAGAGAAACCATGAGTTCATCACACCAATTATATTTTCCAACAAATCATTTAATCTAGATTCCAACAAATTCACATATTTGTATTGTCACCTCAAACAATGAGTTAACGGTACGAAAACCTTGGTTCGTACACCCACCTATCGTTTATCGGCAAGGACAACCTCCATCGATGGTCAGGAACAAAAGTTCCTATGGGGATCATACCCATTTCCTCTCGAGGATCATTACCCGTTTCATTCATGGTTCGAAAACCTTGGTTTGTACACCACCTATCGTTTATCGGCACGGACAGCCGCTATCGATGGCCGGGAAACACAAGTTCCCACGGGGATCATTACCCATTTAACTCTCGGTGATCATTACCCGCCGTTAGTATGAAGCATGTTCCATATAACTGTAAAATATGAACTCATTTCATTTTATAAATCATTTTCACAAACAACACAAGCATTCATAGCTTAACAACATGAATTTCTTTCAAGCATTTATGCAAACAAGTTAACTGCAGTCATATAACATTATATGTTCCATGGTGATAACTTTATCTGATCATCTTCAAAATTTATAAGTGCATACAAGAATCAATAATATACAACACATCAAAAATTCACAGTAAACCAACGGTTCAAACAATATATGTTGAATTTATAATGACAACCTAAAAACTGGGCAGATTACATGTTATTATCAAACAATTCACCATAAATTCACATTAGTCTCAAATTAAGCAAATCCAAAGCACGATGAAAGATAAGACAGTTATATACAAATTTTGTTAGGACACCAAATCATTTTAACATCATTAAGACTGCCTAATAATATCAAAATCACAGCAAAATGAAACTTTCCTGAATTTCAGAAACTATCACCTAAATATAAACAAACATTCAACGGTGAATTTGTGGTGTATTGTTCTCAAAATTTAACCATAGGTACCTAATCATTTTTTCTAACAATTTCAAAATCCTGATCATTAACAAGAGGTACATATTTATTCGAATAAATTACTGAATCATTATAATACAAAAATATATAAAGTAAACACCAAAGAAAGACACCTAATGAGAAAGGGTTTCACATTCTACCTCAATTCCATTGATTCTCCACTTATTTTCCTAATTAGAATTTCTCCTCAAGAACCCTAGATCCAATTCATCTTCTTCCTCTCCATAGCTTTATTCTCTAAGCAAAAACCTATATCTCCATCTCTTTTTCTTTCTCCTAGCCTTTTGATTTCTAACTTCTCAAATTTCTTTTCTAAACTATTTTATTTATATTTTCATTTTCCATTAATTTTATTTCCTATTGATTGTTCTATTTCCACCCTAACTTGTAGCCTTTCTAGTTCAATCCACCCAACCAACCTAAGATACAAGGTTAACTAATCCGGTATAATCTGACCCGAAACAGTAGATAAAAATACAGGGTATTACAAGCTAGATTGGGGTTCTTATGATAGAGGATAGCCTTGTAAGTTGAATTCACTGTGAAATGACCACTTCTTGTTAGGGACCAAAGAATTTTATCTTCATGCAGAGTGGAAGGCTTGATGTTGAGGATTTTCTCTATCCGATCTTGTGTAAAATGCTTTTGAAGCTTGTTTAAATCCCAACTTTGGGTGTGTTCATTCAGTAGCTCCACCACTTTCATGAAATATGGATATTCTTCATAAGTAGAGAAATTTTGTTGTATTTGTTGAGCAGTGTATCCCTCAATCCAGTTATCCCTGAACACATAAATAGTCTTCCCATTGCCAAATTGCCATATATGAAAAATTCTTGAACCAACTCATTCATGTACATATACTTCTCCATACTGCACTGTCATTGCTTGAAATCTCATCTTGAAGAATGTTCTCCTTAGGAAAGTGTTTAGCCTTCAGAATTTCTACCCATTTTTCATCATTTTCTTGAACTAACCTCCAAGACAACTTGGTAATCATGACTTCATTGAAAAAATTTAAATTTTTGAACCCCAAACCTCCCCATTTTTTTTGGAATGATGATACTCTCCCAAGATTTGAAATAGCCTCTGCTGCCCAGCTTCTTGTTCCACCAATATCTTCTTTGGATAGCTTCAAGATTATTTATGTTTTGTTGAGGAAGTAAGAAGAAGCTCATCTGAAATTGAGCCATGGAGTTTGTTACTGACTGTATTTGAGTACTCCTTCCAACTTGATTAGTCATCCCAGCTTGCCATATGAGCATTCTTTGTTGCATTTTATCTTGGATATGACTGAAACATTTGGTTCCCTATCTTCCTATGAATAGATTGATTCCCAGATATTTCTCCTCTAGTGGCATCACTTTCATATCTAGAATTTCACAAATTTGGATTCTTCTTTCATTACTTAATTTTTTGTTGAAGTGTAAGCTTGACTTGTTTATATTCACCATCTGGACTAAAATCTTACAAAATTTTTTGATTGTGTACTTTAGATTATTGATGGAGTTAATGTTGGCTTAGGAGAACAATATACAATCATCTGCAAAGAACATATAAGATATTGGAGGACCCTTCGTAGCAGGAAATATGGGAACAATGCTTTTGTTGTTTACTGAAGCATTAATCAATCTACTGAATCCCTCCATGCAGATGATGAACAAATAAGGAGATAGACTATCTCCATGTTTTATCCCCCTTGTTGGATGGATTGTTTCTATTGGAGATCCATTTAGAAGAATAGAGATAGTAGTTGTAGAGGTGCATTGATTTACCAGATTACACCATTGTTCTGAGAAGCCCAACCTCTTAATAATATTGATGATGAATTTCCATTCTATTCTGTCAAAAGCTTTAGACATATCTAACTTGATTGCCACTGCTCCCTTGCCAGATTTTGTTATCTTCATATATTGTATAACTTCATGAGCAATAACATTGTCTATAATGTTTCTTCCGGGGACATAGGCAGCTTGCCAATGGGATATTAGTTTATGTAGAAGGGGTTTCAATCTATTTGTCATGATTTTTGAAATGATTTTATAGGAAATGTTACACAAACGGATAGGTCTAAAATCTGCAGGGCTTTAAATGAAATTGTTTTTTGGGATCAGGGTTTGAAATGTTTGGTTAAGCTCTTTGAGAATTTTACCCTTTCTGAAGAATTCTTGCACACCATATTGACAACATCAGCACTCACAATCTCCCAATTTTGTTGGTAGAATCCAGCCTGGAATCCATCTGGACCTGGAGCTGACTAAGTATTTATTTGTTGCACATTCTTCTTGATTTCCTACACTGTTGGGATTGCTATTAACTCAAGATTTTCAGCCTCTGTGATGCATGGATTGATAATATTCATGATTTTATCACCTTCATCTGGATTATTGGTTGTAGCAATTTCCTAGAAATGAGCTTTCAGAATTTCAGCTATCTCTTTTCTTGTTTCTTTCCATTCACCATCCTTGTTTTTCAAAGAATGTATTTGATTGCATCTTCTTCTGTAATTGGCCTGAGCATGGAACACCTTGGATTTTTTGTCTTGATATTTGATAACCCTTTCTATATATTATTGATAAGTAATTCTATTCTTTGTATCATACATGTTCTTTAGTTGATGTTAAAGCCTTTGGTGCTCTTGAATGTCCATCTGTTGTTGATTAATACATTGATGAATATAATCTTGGGTTTCTTTAATTATTTTGTCTGTGTGACCATACTCCTTGATTCTCCATTCCTTTAGTCCCTTCTTAGTAGCTCTGAGTTCATTTGTGAACTTGAAAGCTTCAGTTCCTTGTATATTGCATCTCCAGTGTTTTTTTATCTCCTCCTTGCAAGATTGTTTCATAAGCCAATGTTCATAGAATCTGTAAGGCTTGGACCGGATTTCATTTTGTGGGTCTGTGGTTAAGATAATAGGAGCATGGTCTAAGCCAGAAGGGATAAGGATTTTGAGAATAACATTGGGAAATAATACCATCCAAGAGGAGAGACACAAAGCTCTATCTAGTCTTGTTCTAACTTGATTGAGATGAGTTCTATGATTAGACCATGTAAAAGGGAAACCTGTGTAGGGGATGTCAATGAGACCTAATAAAGCAACAACATTGACAATTATTGGGTATAATTGGGTGGGGTTGATGGAGTAACTCTGTCTTTCATAACTGTATATGGTAGAGTTGAAATATTTCATTATAACTCATGGCATGTTCATATTTCTTCCCATTTCATGAATAAAAATCCACTGCACCTGTCTATCATTATCATAAGAGGAACCATTCTTTGTTAGTACCTCCATTTTTTATTATCACATTAATCATATAATTAGATGAATGAATGAACTCAAGTTCAACACCATCTTTTTCGCAGCCAGTTTTTGATTTTAGCTCTCTCCAGTCCGGTCTCCATCATCTTTCAATCTTTATACCAACTTACGGATGAATAAAAAAAAAATGGAAAGCATGAAGCCAAAACATGATGGGTTAAGATTAATTTGTTGTATGATTTGAAAACACAGGAAGAAATTATATTGGCATAGATTTACGGTGAAATGGGTCTGATGTTTCTCATCACAACTGAACCAAATTCGAGAACCTGTAAATTTTCAATTCATTCAATTTTTCTTCTGTAAAATTTAATTTCAATTGTTGTTACTTTAATCTAGTATCTAGTTGATTGAATTTAATTTTTATGGTGTATGTACAATACCAATTATATTTTAGTTGAGTTTGTTCTTCTCCTTTCTCAGCGTATCTTAGCCTCTGGTTTTAAGTTTCTATCTGGTTTTCGATTTTTGATCGATTCCAATTGATTTAGTGGAGTAATCAAATCATTTTGAACTATTAATTTGTTAGTTTGATTGTTGTTCATTAAAATTTTCGAACAATTTGTTTAATCATCTCAAACTGTAACTCAATTTGGTGAAATCGTTTTCAATTTTATTTTCTCTGGACATTTCTTGTGACGGACAAGAAAGCATTTTTTCATCCTATGTTGGTCGGCCGATTATTGACAGAGAAAGATGAAACTACAAAAATAAGAATAACAATTCTATTTTCAAAATTTAAATATGATCTTACCTGACTTCTTCTTCTGGACTACAACGCCAGATGAAAAATTGGATCTTCTCATCATCTGTTGATTTTTGTTTTCCAGTACAGACCGTGACCAAACTCCATCTCTATTTCAATGTTTTGAAAACCGGACCGGCCGATCATCCCAGTAAACCGGTGACCCAGTCAGTTTTCGGGGTCGTTCCAATAGCAACCTAGTAAATTCATTCAAAACCGGCTTCTTTTATGAGAAACGGATGACCCGTCCGTGTTGACCAGTGATTCAACGTATCCAGTACGAGTCAATGGGTCGATATATTTCTCAATCTTTAATATTTGTACATATCAAGATAATCTTACACACAGACATGAACAGAACAAGAACACACCACATACGAGATTAAGAATCATTTATTTATTTTTGGTTTTTGTTCCAATTGATCATCTTGATAACTTGATTTTGATGATGAAGAATGATCATTCCGGGATGATCTGCTCCTCAAAATCTCTTAAAGAAAACATGGAATCCCCATTTCTCTGCATAATCAGATCAGGCGACCTAGAACATAATATATATGTATCTCTTACACCATATTTCAATTTGATTTAACGAATATATGTTGGAAAATATACTAATTAATAATTACAAGAGACATGTTAATGTAAGAAACACCAAAATTACTAGTACATAATATTTAGAATTGTAAATATTTCACAGTGACATTTTAACAAACACCTTGTATGCAAAAGAACTGTATATTGTTGTTAGTTCAATTCATCCTCTATACTTACCACAAATGCAATGTTGGTGTATTTCATTCAATACCCAACTTCATAAACATGCCAGTGAGTATAATAAACACAGTTTCAAAGTAATTCAAGCATTCAAATCAATAAGACAATTGAAAAGAAAAGGACATAGAATTAGGGAATAGAAATATCAAACAGTGATTGAGGCTAGAGAATTCTCTATGTCCTTAAAACGATTACGCCCCCACAATGATGTCGTATGGTTGATTAGCGTTCGTGTCCCATGATACAACAATCTCCTTCTTGATTGATGCATCACTTCAAACAATCAAGACACATCAAACTAAATTGTGCAAATATGTAATCTCTTTGACACTCTGAACTTGACACAAAACAGGAAGTAAAAACTTGATATTAAACTGTGAAATCAGAGGTGTATTTATAGAAGAATTGTGACTATTCACTTGGGAGAGGAGTCTGTTCCAAAGAGGCATGCTTGAACAGACTTTACCCATAGGAAAAATTTTCAGAAAAGACACTTATATGAAAAGGCACCAATAGGAACTGTGTGTTATTTTGAATATGAATTCAAATGGTTAACTGTTTTTAACCATATTAGCATGCTATCAGACATAAGTTATTAGACTTGCACCCCTTCATATATAGCATCTAATAGTACACAGATCCTTGCATAATTTCACATTCAACTGATTCTGGAATTACCCTTTAAAATTCCAACAATATATGCATGTAAGCATTAACAACATCAAAACATTCTCAATCTCCATTTCAATGACCTAAGTCGACAATAACCAAAACGTTAACATAAATTAGTAAACAACTTCGAAAAGACTGAAGTTAATCGGTGATGTGGAGAAGAATTAAGCTTGTTTTTTAACTTGTCTCTTTGCTCTCTCTCAAATCAAAACCTGGGAAAGGGAAGGGAGGCAATGACGAGCCTTAATATTTATTTTTTGATTTATTTTTTATAAATTTATACCAGTTCACGTGTCAAACTATCAAGTTAGTGGATGCCCAGGGGTGATGTTACAACTACCGGGATTGGGCACCGTGGAAATCACCGCGTCTCACAGTCCCTGGGACCCGCTAAAGCTTGCAGGGGTGGGTTTATGGGTCCCACTCCAATGTGTCTTGCGGTTGATTCCACGGGATTTCAGCCCCGGTGGATCAAGCATTATCGGGATGCCCAGTGCCTTGACACGTACATTTATAAGAAAAAGCTATGAAATGTAACTTACTCTCACTTATGGTGCCTTATCCTATATTTTAATGTTGACCCAGTTAACCCGGATTGATTCACTAGTTGGACCATTAACCCTTGATCCAATAACTTTACTGGTTTAATGTCCGGGACGGTTTTTAGAACATTGCTCTGTTTTGGGTATCTGTTTCCTAAGATAAGATGAATGGGAGGGATCATCGGTAAAGAGGATAAGATTAGGACGACATATATTTACCAAATTTACAATCGTACGGGTCAGATATTCACGTGACTTTTTCTCTATCTCTTAAACTAGCACAGAACAGAAGTAAGTAGTCCGTTCTACATTTTCTTCTTATTTTCCAACTATAAGACACCAGAACGGCAGAATGAATAAAATCTATAAAAGGCATACCATCTAGAAAAATTCTACCTAAGTACGAAGATGAAGGACTCTTGGAAAAATTAAAAGGCCTAAGATCAATAGTATTGAATTTAATTATTCTATTTTTGTCTGATCAATGCTTATTCTCTTTATTAATCTGAAGTTTGATAGATGTACATCAAAGCTTCATCTTACTAGCGGTTGCAGAGAAAGGGTGAGTGACACACCCATTTAAGTATCCCATATCTTGATTATATATGAAAAGTAAAGCCGGTGTACCATGACTACTCACGACGAAATTTGACCCCCATACAAGTTACATTTTGCTTCAGACAAATTTTCCTGGAATGCTTGTTAGTTGTTACGGCTTGTCATCTTAATTACTTCCCTTTGCCAATCTTTTTTGTTAACAAAAAGTGCAAGCGAACACTTGAGAATTTGGTGATTATACCGGCAGTAAGATTTGGAATCTTAAAATTTTGGGTCAAGATTTTTTCAGATTGGCCTTTTGATACTAATTAATAGTGGAAGTGTGAGGAAGAGGTAATACGGCTACGGCATTCATCACATGCAAAAAATCCTTCCTAAATTGGGGCCTAACCAACTTAATTGGGGCCTATAGATTTCTTCATCCCCAATAAAAAATGATAAGGGGTATCCAAAGAATTGTAAAATTACTAAATTAACCTTAAATAAACCTTAATTATTCTAACACAAATACAAATACAAAATTAAAACTTAATTAACAAATACCAAAATCATTAATCAAAATTCAATTTTTTTTCATCAAAATTAAAACTAAATCCTAATCAATCACAAACAACAATTAAAACTCAATTTATTTTTCATCAAAATTAAAACAAAAAACACACAATTCAAGTGTTGAGTTGAATCCCTTTAAACCTTTCCTTCTAAGGGATACTCTACAATGATTTACCTCAAAATCTTTAAAATCCACTCATCAAGTTTTCTGAAAATCCATCCAGAATCGGTCTATATGTGCCCCATAGTAAACCGATTATGACTTTCATCGGTTTTTAATGTGAACCTACATTACCCGATTCCGGGTGGATTTGATGAACATCAACTATAATCGGATTACATTAGTACACACATAAACCGATTCTGGATTCATGTTAGGATCATTTTGCAGCATATGTAATCCGATTTTGTAATTTAAAATCTATGTATCAACAATCGGATTGCATTGTCGAACATATAAACCGATTCTGAAAAAGTTGCAGCAAACTACCTTCAGAATCGGACTTCATAAACGTATTTTAAGTCCGATTCTGAAGCAAAATTCATGAGTCCTAGTGACCCAAAAAAAAAAAAAACCACTTTCATTCATTAAGATACTCATTCCATAAGAAAGCGACAAAATATAAGCATCCGATAGATCAAGTTTTTAACATAAGGAAAATACTCATTCCAACAAATGGAGACCATCTAATTGATCCGGCACGATCAATTCCTCCCATCGCCTCATGTTGGCATCGTATTTTTTTATCCACTCCTCCGTGACCTCATGAAACCCATCTATCGGTGGTAATGGACAATCATCACGTACTCTAAGACCGATATAATGTATGTTGTTATGGTTGAATAAAATAATTCTCTGATCCTTAAGCGATTCATCCCAAATGGTGTATTTTAGTATGTATGTATAACATGATCCCTTACCAAATAGATGAACAACGCAACTCCACGTTTCCGCCAAGAGAAGTCCACATAGAGGCATCTTCATCCAATGCTCTTGGGTAATTGGTCCATTCCTCTTTGGCTCTTGTACTCTAGCAACCATTTTTTCAAAAATCACTTCTTTGTCTTGTCTTGTTTTTCCTTCCTTCATCATCGATATGTAAAATTCCTTGTCTTCTTGTAGGCGTAAGGCCACCATCTTTCTAAATTATTGACACAAACTTATATGGCCTATTTGTTCCGACGCAACGTGATAACCACAATTCCCATCCGCATCCACGTCGTCGGTGGATAACAAATAGGGCTTGATGATTTCAGGAAGTTCCGAGTAATACTCCTTGAATATGGTGTAACACGTCCGATGGGGTCTACCTCGTTCATCCCTAAGCGTGCTTCCATCACCAAGAGCGGCCCTTATAGTCACCATAGAACCTTTTTGTCTTGCTTTCCCCTTCCATGCACGTAACCTTGATATTCATGTTGTACTCGCTTGACTCTCTTGAGAAGGAACGAATAGATTGTTTGGCCCTTGACTTTCTTGCTAAGGAGCGATTGGATCCTCATGTTACGAAGGATCACGTATCCCGCCTTCTCCCTTCTTTGGTCGACCCCTTTTCCTCTTAGCCGGTGCCTCTTCATTCTCAATTTATGAAGGAACGTTTGAAACATTTGTCTTCTCTTGTGTGCTACTTTCCCCGATTTCTCCCTTCTTCGGTCGATCCCTTTTCTTTGGAACCTTAACATCTTCATATTTAGCGTCTTCCTTCTCATATCGACAAAGGATTCTTTTATGACTCAACAACGAGTGTTTTCTGGTACTCATTACAACCTTAAACTGGTACCTTTCTTCCTTCCTATCCATGTTGGAAGGTGGTCTACCCGTCGGCGGTAGCACCGTTGGTTCTCTGACCGGTACCATATGGGGGTTCGCGGCTAGTTTTAAGTCGTACAGCAAAACTTTTCTTCCCAAGCCATCCTTTTTTTCGAATTTTTCGATGATTTCTCTTCCAATATCCGTGTCCACAAAGGATTCGAGTGGATCTTCGGTTGGGGGTGGTTTGAAAGTAAGTTGCTTCCAAAACGGATCAATGATTTCAAAAGGAATTCCTTGTTGGTACTTCGCGATCATGTGACGACACGGAAATTCGAAGGCCGTCATCGACATACATTTACATTCAATTTTTCTTCTCCCATCTCCTTTTCCACATAATATTTGTAATCCTTCATCATAAAAATAATCGCCCAGTGAGACACTCTATAATTTAAATTTGTAATCAACCGACTGTGTTCCTTGTAGGTTGTGATGATTTTCATCCTACTCTCTTCCATTTGAGCGGTTATCTTGATGATATCGGCCTTGGCGTATTCATGGATGGCTTCTTACAATATAATCACGGTGTTTTGGCTCCCTCGGAGCAAGCTTTTCAAACGTCCATGAGATCCTTCTGCAATACTTGTCGCCTCATTCTTGTAATGCATGTGTTGGTACGTGTAAGCATACACAAATTTTTCTTTGTACGGATCCAACAATTCCTTTAAGCAATAAACCACACATTTCTCGTAATATTTCTTCCATAACCCAATAAAACTCTCCAAGTGGAAATCGAACTCGGGCACGGACATTGAGCGTACCATTAAATCCCAATGATGTTGAAAAGCCTTCTATAGTATCCCATTCGCTTCATACTGCGATTTGATTTTCTTCTTGTCCTCCTCTCTTTGTTCCGGAGTTAGTTTTCGAAGATGCTCATCTTCGGCTTTTTCACAAGCGGTACCTTTTTGTGGCTTTGGCTTTTGGATATGACCCCTACAATTACTTCTCATATTGCATTATATGTGCCATGTGCAAAGAAAATGCTTAGCATCAGGAAAAACCACTCCAATGGCATTCATTAGTGCTTGGTCCTTATCCGTTACTATGATCCTCAGAGTTTGATCGCCACAGTATATCTCCTTCAAGGTCCCTAGCATCCAAGTAAAACTCACATCATTCTCTTGGTCCATAAACCCCCATGCTACCGTGAAAGTTTGCTTGTCGGAAATATGGCAAGCAATGTTTAACAACGGCATGTTGTACTTGTTGGTCTTGTACGTACAATCTATTAACAAAATTTGATAGAAGCATTGTGCCAACTTGATCATCTCCGGATGCACCAAGAAAATACGAGTCACTTTTCCTTCCAATACTTGCTTGCTCATTGTGTATCCGTGTTGATCGGCTAACCATTGAGATTGTTCCATAACCGCTCTACCATCCCATGACCTCCTCTTAAAGGCTTCTCTTGCCGTGTATATTTTCCTCAAAGTGGACAAGTTATCCTTATCATCCTCCTTAATCTTCCTAAGGATGTCACTTTGTTTACACGCTTTCATCGACCTCACCGTTTCCCATTGATGTGGTTTCAACCCACAAACGGTCGCGTGTCCAATAAGAGATTCCAGATCATCATGATTATGACAACCATCCAACACTTTATAGAGCTTGTATACCTTACTATCATCGGGTTTCTTGCGTGTATTAACTATAATCTTGAACGAGCAACCATACTTCTTTGATTTAGTAATGTATTCCCTTTTCGTCTTCTTCACGTACAGTCTGTCCTTTGCCCAGTGACTTTCTTGCTTTCCACCTCTTTCACAAACAAGTTCCAAACGATCTTGACTTGAGCGACGACCTAAAACTAACGCGCATTTGATCTCTATTCCCTTGTCTATAAACCATTGATTTGCATCGTTTCTTGCTTTCCATTCCAAATCGGTGAAATAGTACGGGCAGAGGTATCAGGACCCAACAGAGATACAACTTTGGGTTGATCTTCATCAAACGCCACAACAATCTACAACAAATATCAAATCATAAAGACCGATTAAAGAAATGGCAAAAAAAATTCAAAGTATACAATCGGTTCACGTATCGTGTAATATAATCCGATTGTTGTTCACATTTCTACTGGATATTTTTTTCTCCAAAATCGGATTACATATTCACGAAAATAAACCGAATGTCAACTTTGTGTATTCTACGTGATTATTCTAGGCAAGGAATCGGATTATGCACAACACCAACAAAAGTCGATTCTCTTCACGTACCCATCGCGCCAAAAATTTACTACAATCGGTTTATTTGGTGATGAACAAAGACTGATTCCTGAACCACCCATAATCGGTTTATGTCATGCTATCGAATAAACCGATTCTGGTTTAAAGTTTGGAATTTATTTTCCTTATTCGGCAATTGGGACATGCAAATACATGTTTGTAGATCATTACAACTCATACCTATTTATTGGAAGCATTATCATCTTCTTCCTCCCGACGAAAGTGTTCTTGTGCTTGAATAATATCCTCAAGAATTTTTTGGTTCACTTTCTCTTCTTCATTCAACAAATTTTCCAATTCGGTAGGATCGAAATCATTATAATCTGATGCACCCCCTTCTTCATCACTACTAGAGTCTTCATCATCACTATAAAGTTTCATTTTTGCTAAGAAAATCACAAACCCTAGTTTTTCCCTTTTTCCCTCTACTTCTTTCCCTCCCAACCTTAAAAAAGAAAAATGATCTTATTCTCTAATCCAAACATTATAATCCTACTCAAACACTTAATTTAATAGACATTAACTTAATTAATCATCACTAATTTAATAAGGGTATTTTAGGTATTAATATAATAATGGATAAGGGGCTCCCACAAATTACTTCCTAGTGATCCTAATTTGTCATGTAGTTATAGGCTCCAATTAAGTTGGTTAGGCCCCAATTTAGGAAGGCAAAAAATATCACTCCTTTACACAATAGCGTTATTATTATTCATTTAGCAACTAAGGATCAATATGCCATTTCAAAAGAAGCTAATTGTTTGATTGAAAAGAAGCTAATTCGTATCAACACTTTGAGTTTGGTAGAATAAAGTTGTAACAATTTCTCAGTACTCAGTGAGTAGTATGTATGTAGACTTTCAAGTCATTGAGCTTGCGGCTTGCTTCATGAAAACCAGTGATGTGCCCCATATATTACAACTTTACAAGACCGCTAGGTTTTGCGCATGAGATATGTTCACTGAATACAGCAGCAGCAGCTGCAGCACTTACCTGAGTAATCTGTTATACTAAAGAAAGTTACTAAATAAATACTTAACTTCGATTAGATGCATATAATAAAAAAATCAAACAAAATCGCTTACCATCCTTACGCTTGTCGCGGTAGTACCCCGTAAGATGCACACTATGAGGACCATCAACAGAAAAAATAATTTCCATATCCTCGTCGAAGTCCAAGTCAAGCTCACAGGACTCATTTTTCCCCTCCGTCAACGAGCATAAGATAACTGAAGGCCCAAAGCCTACACGACACAGAACGTTACACCTATTTAAACTTTCATTGCGAGCCTTTACCATATTTTCCTGCAACATCAAATTGTTTTCATTGCGAGCCTTTTCTATAGCTGCTTCCAACATCATCCGATCGTGTTCATTGGGACACTTTCCCAAAGTTGCCTGCAACATCAAATCGTGCGTTTTTATGTCTACCAAATACACAACCAAAGAAGAACTGACCAACAATGGCATTTTTTGTGACCCCCAACAATGACATACACAGCAACAAAAAACATGTTCAAGCGAATCGAACATTTGAAAAATTATTCTAATTACATGTGAATTTGTTAAAGTGTTGATCTTGATACCCGGGTTATATGAAGCCTTCCTTTAGGTTCATCTTCAAAAAGCATGAAACTTATCTCTGGGAGGACTTCTGCTCCTGAGAAGAGAGAACATAACAAACAAACTTAGATAATACAATTTCGTTGAGGACTCCTACTTGAATTGAAACCAGCAGAATTCAATGAAACTAACCCCAAAATGTCGACATCTCTGTGGCGGAATTTTCCACTGCTACTGAAAGGATGTTGATGATTAAAGACCTAACAGCTGAAACTGCTTAAAAACTTGCTAGTTACTACTCTCTAGTTAAAACATACCATGGGCATATTTTTTTTAATCATGCATTATTGACCCCTAGGCCCTAGCTAGCAAAAGCATATAAACTTAAAGCAAATTAAAGCAACTAATCTCAATGAACTGATCAATCAGCTTTTGAAAATGTGGAGAAAGAGAAACAAGTGAAAATCTATATTATTCGATTAGATTCCAACTAATCATTTAAAAAATATAAATACTTTGGATGAAGGTCCATTTGAAAACGGAAAACTCTGGAACTAGGACAATAACGCAATTGTTATTGTCCATACATGGGATAATGAATCCAGACCTTTAATCAATTCCCTTTTCACCTCACTTCTAATCCCGATGCTAAAATTATTCCCTTTTCAACCATTAAGATTGTGCCACATCGTGTCTAAGATTTGGACCATCTCCTATTGTCCCAGTTGTAGGCGGGTCGCTTTGTAACCACTAGTGTATCGTGAATTGGTGTGGCTTAAAAGTTAAAACCGGGTCCCATGTTTGGACATTCGTACTCATGACAATATTAACCCTTATTAATAAGGCTGCACATGGTCCGGTACGGCCCGGTTTTCTTATGGAACCGGTCCCTGTACCTGGTGTTTACCGGTACATCATTTTGAGGACCGGTACATGTACTTGTAAGATCGGTCCGGTACAAGTCCGATACCTGGTTTTCCCGATTACAGTTAACATCGATCCTTCTTCAATCATCATCATTAACATGTGTAGATAAAATCACTAGACACTTAAATGATCCATTCAAGCAAATGATTTTTCGATGAAGATCTGATTAAAATTTTCATCTTGATGCCCATAGAAGGACTAATTTCGTTACTCTCACTATCAGTCTATACAAAAATCAAATCCTAACAAAGAACAAGCATCCACCAAAAATCAAATACAAATTGTTTGAAGATGCCAGGTTGTTAAGAAAACCACCAGAATTACGAACCAAAAACTGATCGAATGAAAGTCCATCCGAAATGTCTTGACCCCAGTAATGGCAATGATCCTTTGTCTTCTCCTGCAGTGGATTGTTGAAATTTGTGGCACAATTTTCCATTTAAGAAATTAGATGTAATTCAGTTTCTTGTTTGTCTCATTACCGCATCATATCCCCTTTCTTATTCATCTTCATGGCTACAACCTCATCGATTCAACAACAATAGGTTCATCACCGTCTTCAATTAATTCTCGATCTGATTCTCACAATGAACATCATCTAACAATCCATCTCTCGAGTAGCAGCAGTAGGAAATTGACTCAATGTCTGACCAAATCAAACATGCAATAAGCCAATAACTGAAGAAAAAAAATTAGAAGAAGAAGGTGGTGGCGTTGATTTCTGTAATAAAGTGGTGGTGGTGAATTTGGTGATTTAGTTCTATGAAGAACACAAGAAGCGAAGAGGAAGAAGAGTCTGTGAGGGAGAATGAGATAAGAGTGAGTAACTCTTGTGATTGAGAGTATGCAAACCTAATATGAACGGCTGTGATTCAATTAAATCAAGGGATAAAAATAAATAGGTAATTCGGTCCGAGACATGCCGAGAATAAGGTTAGAACAGGTCCTTGTACCTCCTCCTACACCGGTTCTGAAATCCATTCCCGTTCCCTGTACCTCCTCCCCGGTACAGTTTCGGTTCTGGTTCTTTTTTCGACGGTTCAAGTCCGGTACACCGGGTTATTTGTGCAGCCTTAACCCTTATACAACTTTCATTTTCCTTCAGACAAGTTGGCCTAGAGCGTTTGTGATGTTGTGAACTGCTCTGTTCACATATGATTTGTATATCTCTTAGTTGCATACAACATTCTCATTTTCTCTCGCATTATATTGGGAGTTGCTACATATGGGACAACATGCATGGTCCGGATATGGGACAACATGTGGCAGCCCCTGGGGCCATAGATTAGCAGGGGGTGCAGCCACGGATGGGCGCCATGTCGCTTACCCTCTCTTTTTCTTCTTGTCCCATATATGGACTATCGACTAAGTCTTATGGGCTAGATTGGAGGTGCTAGATTAGCACATAAGTGTTGCAATTCCAAAAAAAAGTGTAGCAAAAAATTTAACACTAGTTCTCTTTCCTAGATGTTGCTAACATGTGAACTAGCATGCTAGATTGGTACGCAGAATGATTCAGCGTTAGGAAAAGTAACTTTTCGCGGAATGGTTCAGCGCTGAGAGATTTATTTTTGATCTGACGGCTGATATTGGTTGCGCGGAACCATTCAGCGCAACGCGCTTACTGGACTGTTAATCTAGAGCTAGATTAGCACTCCCATAAGACTTAGGAGGTAGTCCTGACTGCTAGACTAGCACCCCATAAGACTTAGTCTTAGCTTTGTCCCATGTCTAGCATTTTCGGTTACAAATAAGAGTAGACCACATCCCTTTATTTGATTGTGACCAATAAAGCCCGGGTGCCATGTTTGGACATTTGTGCTCGTGGCAAAATTTAACCCTTGCACTACTTTCATTTTGCTTCGGACAAGTCAATTACTTCAAGATTTGGAGTATTAAAATTTATTGTTTCGGTTGGGCATTTTGATCTAATACAGAGTAAATACGGAAGAGGTAATACGAGTGCATTCTTTCATCACAATTTTTGATCTCAAATTTGCACAACATCTTTCAACATACGGAAGAGGTAATACAGAAGTTAATAACTGTGGAGTATTTTTTTATTTTTATTTTTTTACATTAAGCAACCAAGGATCCATAGTTACACCACTCCGTTTTTACTGCTAGTCCACGATAATAATATGTTGCTCTCCAACCTATAAGAACAATATACAACATTTCAAATGGAAGCTAATTCGCATCAGCACAATGTTCAAACTGGCCAGAATAAATAACTACTCGTACAATTTTTTCAAACGAATACAGCATTTACCTGAACTTAAATCGCCTTTGACAAATTTTAGTCCTCCTTTTCAGTTTCATATTCATCCTCACCTGCTGTATCTTTCGTTTAGAATTAAATAGTCCATACTAGAAAAGATGATCTAAATACTGAACTTCAATCAGATGCATATAAATATGAATCGAGCGGAATCCCTTACCATTCTTACTAGATTTGCGTTTCTCGCGGTAATACCCAGTAAGATGCACACTAAGAGGACCATCAACAGAGAAATAAACATCGGTATCTTCATAAAAGTCCAAATCCAGTTCACAGGACTCATTTTTTTCTGCTCTCAACGAGCACAAGTTAACAGAATGACGCCCTCCTACACTACACAGAACGATGCACCTATTTTCATTGAGGCCCTTTCCCAAAGTTGCCTGCAACGTCAAATCGTGGGTTGTTAAGACAACCAAATACAGAAACCAAAGAAGGAAAACGATGGCATCTTCAAGAGAAACAAACATTTGTAAATTTACAGATTAAGCTACATATTAGTCTTAAATTATTTTATTTTATTTTACAGAGAAACATATTAGTCTTAATTAAATATTTGCAAATTTGTTAAGTTATCTTACCCGAGATATGTGAAGCTTTCCTTTAGATTTATCTGGTTGAAGAATGACATTTTGGAATGGAAAGATTTGTAATCCTGAGAAGAGGAAACATAACAAACAAACTTAGATGATACAGTATCATTTGAGAACTACAAACCAGAATTCAATGAAAAACTAACCCCAGAATGTCATTACAGCGGCAGAATTTCAACTGCTATTTTAATCTTGAACGGATGCTATGATTATTAAAGATCTAATAGATGAAGTGAAACTGCTTAAAAGCCTGGCCTTCACAACCAACAAGTCAAGCTCCGCGTCAACAAGAGCAATTTTTTTTTTTTTAATCATGCATATATGACCCCTAGTAAAAGCAGAAAACCTTAAATAAGAGCAGATTAAAGCAACCAATCTTAATCAACTGATCAATCAGCTTTCGAAAAGAATAATGTAGAGAAAGAGAAACTCATGAAGATCTGTATTACTCGATTAGATTCCGACTAACCATTTAAAAAAATTAAAATTCTTTGAACGAGGTACATATGAGAAAACTTTAATAGTGGAGTAAAAAGGAGAATATAGTACGACCAAGAGATATACTCTGATTTAACTTTAAGGTACGTATAGGATTTTTGTTTTATTTTTTATTTATCAAAGAAGTACCGTTGTTCGCAAGCATACCCAAGTCCACCTCTTTCCGTGCGGCCACCCCGGCTCGATAACGGATGTCCGCAATCGTGTCGCGTACTAAATCATGTCGAAATTTTAAACCAACTTCATTTGTACGAGGTGCATCGCATGGTCACCAAAAGCATCCATCTCTCTCTTGCAGAAGGGGCACAAACTACCTGGTTCAAACAAGGGAATACCAAGTCTATAACATAATACCGCACTAAAGCGCCTCGAACCAATTTCTTGATTTAAACCGGGGATGGGGATAGCCATTAAGAAATCCAGGGCATGCTTCATTTGGTTGCTCTGCCATAGGAATGAATCACGTTCGGACAACTTGAATTGGGAAGTCAAGTTCTTCTTTACCGCATCAAAATAAACAGTTGCGAGTTGACATAGAATGGTTGGCAGTGTTATCGACGCATATAGGAGAAACAGGACTACACAGAGAGTTGAAAGAAGCTGCAGCACGCTCAAGATGGGAGCTAAAACCACTGATGCCGGTGTGCCTCAATATGACAGATTGCAGTTCTAGTGTTTCCAAGCACGACGCCAAATAACAGTAATTCATAGTGTCTTGTTCCATGAAATGAGCTAAAACCACTGATGCCGGTGTTTTTTATTTGAAAAAAAATTAAGTATTGCAACGCTAAGTGCTTTTTCTTTTTTTAATGAGATTGCGATTTTATTTTAAAGATGGATGATCTAGGATTGGGAGATAACAAGAGCTCCAAGTTATTCCTCTTTCTATTTTTTTAGACTAGTTGAGGCATCTGTTGCAGAAGAAGAAAGAAATGGCATTTTCGGGTTAGTTTCATTTCTTAACCTTACAACTGTACCAACTGAACGTCCTACCATTTGGTGGAAATGAGCTTTTGTTCCATGAATTATTATTTCTTACCAATTTTTTTTTTTTTTTTTTTTCGGATGTTTGGAATTTCTCGGGAGTGAAAAACTAGCACCAGAACAACCTTGCACCCACGGCTACAATAGCTCACTCGGAAAGCTCCGTATTTCTTTTCTTTTTTTATCAGTAAAAATAATTATATAGATAAAAGAATAATAAATTACAAGGAGAAAAAAACAAACACAAAGACCTTTATATCTAGGCCACTGTGTGTGACCATAAACGGAAACC
Organism: Papaver bracteatum; assembly: GCA_023529315.1. Taxonomy (NCBI): domain Eukaryota; kingdom Viridiplantae; phylum Streptophyta; class Magnoliopsida; order Ranunculales; family Papaveraceae; genus Papaver; species Papaver bracteatum. The sequence continues at coordinate 395,294 of JAJJWX010002613.1, forward strand.
TTATGACTCACTCTCTCGCAATAGCTTCCCATCTACACATAAGATTATCTATCTGAGCATTTTTGCTATATGTATATAAAAATCTTAGGCTCCGTATTTCTCAGGTTGGTATTCTAAAAATCTCAGTCTATATATGTATATAAAGATTATCTGTCTGAGCATTTTTGCATAAACTTAGGGTTCACATTTTACTGTTTGATTTTAGGTTTCAGTTATTTGAAATTTTGTGGTTACATTTGATGTTTCAGAATCTAAATATTTTTAAAAAGTTTGTCTCTTGGAACGCTCTACATTTTATTGATTAGCAATTTACCTTGATCTTGTGTCTTAAATTAATGTTGCAGGCGACCTTTGGTGATTTTAATTCATCAAAGGGGCATGTTTTTGTTCAATGTAAAGTAGGGAATAGGAGTCATGTTTCTTTGTGTCAATTGCACGCTAATAATGCATCATGTACATTGGATATTGAATTCGAGGAGAAGGAAGATGATGTTGTTTTTGAAGTTATTGGCAGTAGAAGTGTGCATCTGACTGGTTTCTATCTTGGCCATAATTGTCAATCTGGGACTAGTGATTGTGACTTCCTCTTTTCTTTTTTTCCGCAATTGATCAATTGAATTCTAAATTTATAAACATAGACTTTAGTTAGTGTTCTCAATAAACTTGATCTATCTCTTAATCTGAGCTTGTAACAGAGCTAATATATAAAAGCCAAAGCTTGATTTTCCTAATTTAATTTGAATAATTGACTAGTTCTTATATCAAAATCTCGTCTTTCTTCTTCTAGTTATAAAAAGGAAGGTGGGAAATTATGGTTCTGCATCTCAAGTAGCTGAGGTGAAAATGTAAGTCCTTAATGTTGGTGCGACAGATATGGATTGTGAACCCAGTTTTTTTATCTTGGTGTCACAGATGGATTTTTTTCCACAATCAAATGTTCTGGATCCTGATCTGCAACTTTTGACTTATCTGAATTCCAATGGTTACTTTTAAGTACATGATTACATTCATTGTACCATTCCAATGACGTTGTGTTGGCACTGAGCTATATCTAGCTAATAAGTTCCCTGAGGATGGAAAATTTTATCGAGTACATTATTATACTAAGTACAACAATGCGTCTATTGTACTTAAATATGGGAATTTTATCTCCCAACATATCTTCGTCATCTTTATTTAGACGAAAGGGTCACTTACTTACATTTGAACCTCGACTAATCATGGGAGTGCTATCAGGATGCATGTGTTTGTTAAATTTCCTGACAACTTTAGACAAATGCAAACTGGTGGGATAATATACCACAAGCTCAGTATTCGATCGAGTGTTTCCCAGATTTTTTTTATCTCAAATTCGGATTTCAAGTAGCTTTTAAGGTCTCTTATTACATCAAGAGTACCCATCATGTCTGTACCATCGACATAGATAGCTACAATTCCAAATCAGGAACTTTCTTATGAATACGCAAGAAAAATTAACATACTTGTCTATCCCCTCCAAATCAAATAGTCACGTAGACGGGTATACCACATCCGCCTGATTACTTCAATCTATAAGTGAGCGTTATATCTAACTGTAAACACACTCTATGGTTTAGAGTCACTTAATTTGGGTAACAAAAGGCTATCAAGTACTTTTGTTAATATCTTCTATCTCTTAATTCTTTCAGAGATACATAACAACTACATGCATATGCTGCATTTCAAGTCCTTTTGAAATTACCAAGCTAACTTAGCAGCGGAACACTATAAAGTTCATTAGAAGAGAACAATTCTAGGGCTTTGTGAGAAACCTCGCGCCACAAGGCGAGTCTTTATACTTTAAGATTGTTTTCTTCTCATTATGCTTTGTGACAAATTAATCATGTATGTCCAATAGGCTTTACACTTGGTTGGTTAGCACTACCACACCAAATGCATGTATATTTGTCAAAGAACCATGTTTTACCTGGATTATATAGGCCAAATATGCTCTTCGTTGACATTAAGCAACAAGGAGCTTGGTTTGATCTCATCTTGCTCTATTTCCTTAAGCAAGTGTATATGAAATTAATCAACAATATGATCACATGATCTTTACATTGACTCATGCGCATTCTCATATTCCACTAGGGATGTCATTGTTCTCTGGAATCATTAAACTTCGGAGCGTCCTCCAGTTTGATTCATGGACATATTCAGAGACAATCTTATGAGTTCTGATGATATGAAAAAGTTGTGCGCTACTCACCTAATTCCTTTCTAGGTGAAGATTGATCGAACCAAGTGCTCTCTCCAACTTCCTTTATGAAGCCAAAACCTCAACCACACTTCCACTGAGTGTAGTCGCAACACCTTAGTCTATGGTGTATATCCCTTATTGAGGATTTGTAACCTTACAGGTAGGTTTACAGCTGGTATGTGTTATCTCATCACTTTAGCGACATCAATGTACATTCTGAAAATCGATTATTCGTTGTCACTTCACATTTATATTTGTGGAGTAAAAGAATCAATATGAGACACACTGGGAACACACCATGACAATTCCTGTCGTTCCCTTAGAAAATAATTTTTCATATCCCCTCCTAATGACGGGAAGACTGTCTCATTAAAATGACAACCCGTAAATCTGGCGGTAAGAGATCTCCTGCCAAAGGTTTTAAAATGCGGATAATTGTTGGGAACTCACTTCCAACATAACTACTTAACAGTTTTGAAGACCCATCATAGTACGATGTGGAGTCGTAATGGCACATATATAGTGCAACCAAAAATGCGTAAGAACACGAATGTCAGGATTAAATCCAGTTACCAACTGGTACACATAAAAGGTTGACTAATATTGAGTTCAAAAACTAATTAAGTAAAGATGTGTCATATTGCATATTCCCCAAGCAGTTAAAGGTAGGTTTGTACGCATAACCATGCCTTAGGCACCATCTGTAACCTTTGAAGATATCCTTTGAGATACCTTGGGGTATAGGATACTCTGCATTGATCATATTAAACATGCAATAACCATCAATTCCTTTTGATGTACACTCGCTAGCATTCACATGGGGTGGTGAGCCCTTACATGTAAAATATGTGTTAGTAGTTATCCAAACGTAAATTTCTTGAGAACTATAATTAGTCCAAAATGTCAAAACATTCACCAGAGCCATAAGTCACTTTAATGGTATGCATTCTGCATGAATATTTTTCTGAATTTCACCTTGTTTTATTTATAATATATAAATTTTACCATTTGCATCTTAGGATGGTCTCGATCCCGTTTTACCGAAGACTTTGTAAAAATGAGTGATATGCTTTCTTACCTAAAAGCATAACGGAAGGGGGGTTGTGAAACTAGTACTTTATAAAACACTTATTGAGAGATATGCCATCACTTCGCATTCTATTAATCTTTTTTCCATTCGTCTACTCAAACACAGTGATGTACGTGGGATTCCTTTCAAAACGAAACATCATGTCATAACCAAAGTGCCTTTATGGTTATGTAAAAATACTATATGATTCAATTTTCACCATTTCATCGTCGGAGTCAACATGGATTCAATAATCCAAATACTATATTGATTTACATTTCACTAGATTGACTCATTAGTTTCTCTAAGATAGATTTCCGTCCAAATATATTAGAGACTAAAAAAGATGCAATCAATTACATTCTCATCACTGTGAGTTTCCATATGATATCCACTTGCATGGGTTTCTTTGGAATTTAACAAGGTATGATTATCTAGGTACATGTAGATATTTTGGGACGTCTTTGTTCTATGTTGAAAACAAATTTTGAGTAGTGCTTCGCTCGATGATCCAATCCTCGTAGTCACATTATAAGAAAATAGTTCAACAACTAGTTTACATTCCATATGCTATTAAATAAGGGGTGTGGCCTTATTAGTAACAAAAGTGGGGCTCACTCAAGTGCTTTAGAGTGTATGTTACGGTTCATAGGGGATGATATACTTTTCATCCATATATATCTCAAGTGCTTTAGGGATCCTTTCCTCTCGTGATAATGATGTAGTTTTCATAAGTGCAGAAAATGTGTCTAGTTCAACTGAAGGCAATTGGCTAGGATAAGCTCTTCTTGCCAATAAGGTTGATGTTTAGAATGTCATTTTTCAATGGAAATCGGTTGCTACTATGGTACTTGCATTACATTTCTCGTACCAATACCAGTAATAATTTATTTTTGATGCGAGCTAGAATTATATCTTAGCTTGATTTGAGAAATTTTTGCATCTCAACGGGTCAAGAGAATCTCACTTTGCATGTCAACTACTTACTTTAGGTTGAATACCTTACAAAACATAGTGAATCTTTTTTTTTTTCATACTTTAACATATATTGGTTCGTTAGTATTATGAATGAAGTTGAAAAAATGCAAGAAAGTAAATCTGACACATGTCACTTTTTATGAGTCCTTCCACAAAAGTTGAGATTTGTGTGCTTTAACTACAACATACCTTTGTTAAAGCTACTGATTCTAATTCAATAGTCTAATCAGTGGATTAAATCCTACTGGACATTCACGCTTGGGATAAAAAATTCATGAATGTTTAAATTTCCTTCAAAACATTTCTTTGCTCTTTAGGCGTTTTCAACAAAGATTTTTGTACTCAATGTAAATTAATTACAATAAGTTTCCTTAAAAACATAGGGACATATGGTTTCACCTTTTAGATAGTACATAGTCATTGGTCGAAGATTTTATACGCGATATATCCATTTTCCACGAAGAAATAATTTTCACATCAAGTGAACAATTAACGGTGCTCAAGTACTCGTGAGCCAAAATAAAATAAAAATGCACAACATATACTTGTGACACAACATGGGAGGAATACGATACATATTAATTATTTGAGAAGTAGTCGTCCAAAAAGGGAATAAGATACATGACAGGCACAGAAACGTATACATGACTCTTTTTTTTAACGAACAAGTTAAAGTAAAAGTCAAAATCGAAATCATGCAACCCAAAAGTTAATCAAAACAGAGTTCTAGACTTCTAGTATGAATTGGAGAAACCAAATCAACATTATCGGCCTGGTCGTCTATTAGCGGAAACTAAAGCCTGAAATAAATAAGTCTGACCCGAACATATTGAACCCAACAATATAGTTTGTCTAAAAAATAAGTCCTTTTGTTTTCTAACCTAAATACACTTATTGATCATGAGTAGTCAATCAAGGAAACAGAATAATACCACGTTTTCCACAGCTTTGCATTTGATAGCGATGAGGATATATATGAAAGCAATAGTGATTGAAAAACAAAAGAAGATATATGATCATCTAACATGGGTTGAGAATCCATATATACGAAAATAAATCAATTGAGAAGAAAAGTCATTTGGTTTAACAATATCCAAAAGAAATTTATATATTAATATATATGAATATCAAGCGGGATAATCAATCATAGATAATCAATCTTTGGTAGCATAAATTAATCTATACATATTACAGACAAAATCAATCAGACACCATCCGTAAACGAAAACAAAAAAAGGAGAAGTTTTAGGTATACCTCCATGGAAGACCCCAAGAACATAAAGATGTATCAATGAGAAAAGAAGTATCGAAGCCAAATCTAATGGAACTTCCGAAGTGTTGTTCACAGAGTCGATAAAAAAAAATCTCTCTTTTACAGTAGGGGTTAGAGCTCGTGCATGATAATGTTTTGCAGTGGATGAGAAAGATTAAAAGACAAAGAGAAGGATATTTCATTCATTAGAGTTAGTCTCTGTTACATAGATATAACCCTTTATATACAATTGGAATAGAACCCTAGTTATTATATTGGGCCGCGCATTCGTGGGCAAGCACTACAACAATATTAACATAAATTGGGTAATATTATTATTTTAGGAAATGTTTTTAAAAAATAAAAACCATGTTGAATGAGAAATATATAGACGAGAGAGATCTTATTCATTAGATATCAATGTAGTATTATTACATAGGAATAAGCCTCTATTTATAGGCTAGAGTGTCAACCCTGGTTATATATAGATGGGCCGCACACATGGGCCAAAGGCCCTACAACACTCCCCCTTGTGAGGCTCAATAGTAGTGCTTCACATATAATGCTTCTGATCTAGCGCTTCAGATATAGGTATTCAGATCTAGTTTCTCTCCTCGATGACCATTGTATTTAAGTCTATTGTCTCATTAAAACCTCGTCGGGAAAACCCAGAGGGAAAAAACCTGAACTAAGGAAAAAAGAGTACAATATTAAGAAAACTTAGAACAGAGTTGGACTCTCATATGTTGCCTCATTAAAACCTTGACAAAGGAAAATCCAATGGGATAAAACCTTGACGGAGGGAAAAGAGTACAATACGATAAGTCCGGAAGTATGCCTTTGTTGGACATACATAACATCTTATATATGTTTGTAGATGATTGATGAACACCTAGTACTGGTACGCAATAGTATTATCAATACTACTAGTTGACTTGTGCCGGAAATTGTTGCTATATATGTAATCCTTGCTTTGTTGTGATGATTTCGACATTGATTTCACTTGACAAACTATCGAGTTTCGTTTTTTGATTCTGACATTGTTGTGCTGATTTCTACTTCTGGGAAGCTATGTTGTAAAAGGCGAGCGCCCGGAGCGCCAAAGGCCCACTAAGCGTAGGTCCAGTGCCCGAGGAATCAAGTTTTATACTACTTCCCATATTAGCGCATTAGGCGAGCGCTTTTGGGGTTTTTGGTTCCTCGAGGAAATTTTAGGCGCTAATTAAATAAGTCGCCAAACGCGTTTGCAACTGAGATTCTCATTCTCAACCACCTTCTCCCCGCCACCCATTTGATTTGATAATGGAATTCACTCTTTTCCTTATCTTGTTGACATAAAAAAACACAAATAAAAATCTCATGACTCAATTTTAGAGAGGAATAGATGCAGAGAGGGCTTGGGTTTGTGAATGTTTTACAATAGGAAAGAGAGGAAGAAGAGAGAGAAAGATAAAGGTTGGATCTTTTTCTTCTACATAGTTTTTCGGTTCGTGGTTATATGATTATGGCCTAGAGACGTGTCAAAGAGAAACAAAATGGTTAAGGCATACATACGACTTGTTGCATTCTAATATTGTAGTCTCATCCACATAGGCTGTTAGATTAGATGACTAACTAAATAAATAACTCATTTTACGGTGCACCTATTATAAGTTATTCAATGCTCATTAATTTCAAATTCGTGAGTCCATGCGTGTATTATGTATTAACACAATAACCGGAGGAAACACCGCGTTACTGTCCAGAAAACTTAGCAAAATTAAAAACTGTATTAATGGATGGTTGACCGAAAACTCTTGCTTTCTCTTCGGAACTGTGTTCTTTTCGCTGTTAACGATTCAGTGGTATAGAATTATATCATGGATGTCTAAAAGAGCATAATTGGTATTAGCGACCGCCTAAGGCCCCTTATGTAGTTGCAGGATTTCCCATACTACACCCTTGTCAAGAATCTATGAAAACTAAGTCATAATTTCGATGAACAACAACACTTTTATTAATTCACATTCAGGAGGATTTACAAGAAAGATCAAAACTCAGAAGTACAACTTTCTTTCTGGAGTTTCTCTCTCCTCAAAATTCTCTCAGCTCTCAAAAATACATCATCCTTTTTTGGATCTATCGTGCCCTTTATATAGGAAAATATACAGTGGAAGACAACTAAGATTTCCCCTTAATTCGGATCTACTCTGCGATCTTATCGCGATCGTCACAATGTTTCTCTATCGCAAGCATGATGACCATCGCAGGATCAGTCTTATTCTTCTTTTACTTCTTCCATCGCCAGTTTCTTTTAGTTGTTCTGTAACGCTCGTGAAATGTCGTTGAAGAATTGTCATTGACGCTCGTAGAAATGTTCTTAATATCGCAGGAATAGTGTTGTAGCGATATTCTGGTACTACATCTTGCCTCTTCTCATGTCTTTTCTGCGAAGAAGAGAAGATATGAGAATCTAAAATGCCATAATTTCTTATCTTTTCAGATTTCTTCGTCCTTCGCTATTGTTTTCACGAATCTTTTCTTCTAATAAATTTTTGACACGTCAGAATCATTGCGATCTGACCACCCACGTCTTTTCTTTGCATTAATTTTCTTCATCTTCTTCGAGAAATTTCTTCTTCTATAAATACTCTTCTCATTCCTCTCCTTTTTCTCTTTTACTTTCTTCTCTCTGTATTCTCTCTGCAATTTTTGTTGTTCTTCCGCGAATTGCGCTTTTATAACAGCTGTGATTTATTCCTTCTTTTCAACCTTTTCTTCCATTCCCATACTCAAAATGGTTGATGCTGGTGCTAAAAATTCGAAGGCCTTCAATAGAATGCGCGAGAAACTCAGATTTAAAGGTTTTAACTTGTCTCTGATTCCAGATCAAGATTCCAAATCAGAACTTTCCCTTAAACTATTTACTGATGACCAATGTTCTCGCGAGAAAATCATAGTATCGCTAGGACAACTTGAAGCTGGTCTTCCCATCCCTCTTTATGATCTTGAGCTTCCGCTGTTTTATCAAATAATTTATGACGAGAGATTCTCGCGAGCAATATACCAATTAGGTGGGGATTGCATCAGATTATTACTTGAATATGCTTCTCGTGGCGCTGGTAAAGGAACTCGCTACCCCAATGCTCCAAATAATCCTTTGTTCAAAGATGTCCCCATTGTTTCTTGCGATTATACTGTGGACAACTTTTTTGTAAACTATAGAATTGTCCCTATGAAGAGGGATAGTACATGTTGGGGTGTTCGTTTGAAGAAAGAGAAGGTCACTGGTGACAATGCTCTTATGATGGATATTGACTTTCATACATCTACTAACCAAGGTCCTCGTCATTCTAGCGACGATAAGTGGTTCATCTTCCCTTTAAGTCTTGAAGGTCCTTATATATCTGGTTCTCGCGAACTTCCCGCAAATCTCGCAGCATATCAACCCTGGGTTTTCAGCTGGCCTGAAAGATCTAAAAAAGTATATTCTCTCAACTTTTCATGTTATTATTATTTATTGTCTTCTTTATATTCTCGCTAACTTTTTTTTTGATTTTCTCATATTTATAGAATGAAACTCAGCTATCAAACTCTTAGGAAATCGACATTCTCTTGCCTCTGAGATCTTTTACAGATGAAGTAAGAAATATTTCTTCATAAATTTTAACAATATATTGTTGCCCCTATTTCTTATCTTCATCTGTGCTCGCAGGGAATCGAAGAATTAGAACCACTGCCTCCTCCAAAAATCAAGGAGAAATCTCCAAAGGAACCATCTGGGAAATCTATAAAGGAGAAGCCTACTACTTCTTCTAGGGGAAGATCTTCTACCCCTCGCAATGATGAATCTAGCGATCCTCCGCTAAAGAAATTAAAAACTCAACCTTCTTCTTCTTCAACTCCTCAAATAATTCCAGAGAATCCCAGTGTTGATCTTGATAAGGATATTGACAAGGAGTTTAATGTTGGCGGTTTTCCTTCAATAAGAAATTCCTCTTCTTATGATTCTTCAATGACTCATCTATCTAGGATTTTTAGTGATATCTCCCACAGCATGACTTCTAATGGAGAGGATGAAGTGATTGAAAAGACATCCCAAGCCCTTGCTCAAGTTTGCGATGCTCCTATTTTAGTGGATAATGATTCTCTCCAAGGAATCTCAAAATCGTTGACTCCCAGTCTCTTGAATTCTCTTGGTGCCTTGGTATGTTTTCATTTCTTCACTTTGTTTATATTTTCTTTATTGTTAGATTTTAATTTACTTCTTTTCTTCACAGGTTGGAAGAGCTTCTTTTGCTGTTGCTTCTGACTTAGATAAAAGATGCGTTAACGCTGAAGAAAAAGCAGCTAAAGCTCGCCAAGATAAGGAAAAACTAGAGTCTGAAAATATAGAACTTCGCAAGAAGAATAAACAATTGGAGACAGAAGCTTCTGTTAATAAGCAAAAGATCATTAATCTTGATAAGGCTAACCAACAACTCTATGGTATGATTGATTTCCCATCTCTCTTAATTCCTTTTATTCTATCGCGGCTTATTCAAGCAATCACTTTTAACTTGCAGATGTTTATGGTCTTACTGACGAATCTATAATCTTTCGAACTTTCCCTGAACCTGTAGATGATCATACTCTTCTTACTAGTCTTAATAATTCCTTAAGTAATTTCTCAGATGATAAGATTAACTCCCTCCCCATAGACGAACTTAGATCCAAGTTTAATCTCTTAAAACTTGAACACAGATTCAATTTAGGCTTGAATGACAAATATAGATGCCTTTATTTTGATTCAAAGAAATAAATAGATAAATTAAGGCAGAAGAATAGCGATCTTATTGACGAGAAGGATCTTGCCATAAAAAAGGGATCTAAAACCTTAACAGATTTTCATAAAACTCTCCTTGACGTTCAAACGGTCAGAGATAAACTTATCCGCGAGAATGAAGATCTTCTTGCGATGGAGACTCAAATTCGATCTCATCTCCTTATTAATAGCGATGATGAGTTTGCTTGGGCTGCGAAGGTTCTTGACAATGCAAGAAATGATTTAGGTGTAAATGTTAGCCTTCAAGTTGAACAGGCGGCTCTAATTAGAGATATGATTTCTAACAGAGAAGGTTATTAGCTAATCTTCTTCTCGCTAGTTTTTATTATTCTTCTTTATAAAATTTCTAACTTGTTGTCATATTCTTGTAGAAGCTGAGAAAGGTTATCTTGAAAGAATCAAGGAACTTGAAGAGGAGAAGGATCAACTCGCGAATACTCTTGCTTCTCGCAATAATAAATATTCACAGTTGAAGAAGCAATTTGGCATCACTACCGCGAACTTCAATAGATCTCTCATTATTGTTCGCAATGATTCTGTTAATTTGGTTTGCAATGACCATGGGATTTCTTCTTTTTTATATCCTGACCTTGCAAAAGAAGTACCCGAAGTGATTTCAAATCTCGACATTTCTGATAGTGAGGCTGAGGATTCTGACGAGGAAGAAAATGATAATAATGATGATGAAGGTGAAAAATCTGGCGAAGAAGAAGATTATGATGACAATGATGAAAGGGAAAAATCTAACGATGAAGAGGAGTCTGATAAAGAAGATGGTGATGGATCTAACTAGCTCTTCCTTTTCCTTCTCTTTTTTCTGTAACATTGCCGTTAGTTTCTCTAAATTTGTAAATTTCTTTTGCCTCTTTACTTCTACCTGTAAGAATCAGAAAACAGCTCTTTTTCTGCAAGTTAATCAATCAATATAACTATTATTCTTTTAATTATCTGCGTGTCTGTTTCTATGCAATTTTTGTATGATAGATGAATAATAATTTCATCGTTCTCATACATTCCCATACTTGCCTCTATTATTCATCTGCAATATAAAAATTGATTAGAAGATTAAATAAAAATTTAAAATTTGCCTTAATATTGGCGATCTTTTCGTCAATAATAGTTGCGTGAAATCGCAATTCTCGTAACATCTGTGAGTATTATCGTAGTAATCTTGTGGTCTTATTGTGCCTTCCTAATTAAAGGTCTTACTTTTCCACGCTTTTTCTTTCTGCGACAAAATCGCAGGACATCTTTACATTTGCATGCATTGACCCATTGATCTTGTCTTATCTTTATATCTTGATTGTATTGCAACAATATGACAAGTCTAAGTTCTCTCGCGAGATCAAATTCTCGTGACATTGTCGTCTTGCGATGAAATCGCAGGACGTCTTTACATTTTCATATAAAAACCCATTGATCTCATCTTAACATTGCACTCGTGGCTTGTTGCCTCTGCGTTATTTACATTACGCGACAATATGACAGGCCTAAATGTTCTTGCGATCATAAAGCCCCATGACATTGCCGTCTTAAGACACTTATCAGCTCCCTAATGGAGGGTTCCGCCCTTATATTCCCCCTGGTTTCCCCTTCAAGGAGGGCACATCGGCCATACAATACTAGATCCCCCCATCCGAATTTTCCAACAACCAGTTTTTTTTCGCAGCCTATTGTCCTTTATGCCTATATGGCTTATAGTTACAAGACTGCACCCTAAGTGGGGTTTTCTTCAGGCCAAGTGCATTGTAGCCAAGACTTACCAAGGATGGCATGAGAGTTTCGTACGCTCCGGGCACCCTTGGCTCAACCGTGTACCTTGGCGCCTTGGTCATACTCTACACTTCTTGGAAGAGATTCTCAGTCGTCCAACCAGGGTATAACCTTATATAGTTGGAAATCCAAGATCCCTCTACCGGATAGGTTTTCTTTAACCCCATCGTCTGCATGACTCAGGTTCCAGCAGCGGTATAACCTTATCGCTGAGTCATGTCAAGAGATACCCCCTCATATGACGCGCTATTAGGTCTTACATTTGCCTCTTACGAAATTTTATTATGCGAACTAGGGTGCACGCCATAAAGGTTCGTCCCATTCTTTTAATCTCTGCGAAATTTTATTCGCTATTCTTGCGAGTTTTGTGACTCTAATAGAATTTCATAACTTTGAAAATCTTGCGATACTTTCAAGTAGAATATTCTTGTTCAATTACATATTTTTTCAAACAAATCATTCATAGAGTTTTCTGGAATTCATCATTTTACCTTCTTACTTACTATTTTCTGATTCAGCTTTTCTGCTACGTTTTACTGTTGTTTCCTTTTCTGCGAGACGCTCGCCATCAGCTTTTATATCCTCTTTTCGTTCTATTTCATCAATCATTAACCATTCACATTTCTGTCGTTGCTTGATTTTGCACTTCCAATTGCTATTCTTTTCAGCTCTTTCTTCGCAAAACTTCATATCGATTTCATAACATTTCTTGATTTCTCCCCAATCTCCTTTAATGACTCCAACACCTTTTGGATGAGGAAATTTGATACATTGGTGATAAGTGGAGGCAACACCTAATATCCCATGTAACCAAGGTTGTCCTATCAAGGCATTGTAAGGTGATTCGATGTCCACAACGCAGAATAATATTTTTGAAGATATTCCTTTTAATGGTATCTGCATTTCAATTTCCCCCTTTGGTTTGTTAGCTGTGCCATTAAAACCATAGATTTTGTATGTTGATGGAATTAGATCTTCGTCTTTTCCACCCATGGTTTTAAAGGTATGATAAAAATAAGATATCAACAGAACTCCCTGTATCTATTAAGACTCTGTTAATGGCCCAAGAATCTTCAACTTTACTATCATTCTCTTCATCTCATTCTTGCATTTGTTTTGGATTAATCTCTAATCGTACGACCAGTGGATTATCGTGCTGCTCGCCAACTTCAGGTATATCTTGCGCAGTGAAAGATAGAGTTTGCTTTTGCCACTCCTCTAATGGCGAGGATCTCGCGATATTCAATATCTCTCTTCCATCTATGTCTCTCGCGAAGACCCTGCTTAAAATATTGTCATGGAAATCCTCTATAGTTCTGCGTGAATGTACAATAGAATTACAAAATAAATTCTTTGCTTTGGCTCCAAATTCTATTACGAATGTTTCTGCTCCTTTTACAGCATTCACTCTGCGAGTTTCTAGTGCAGGCGGTAATTGCTGAGATTGTGGATGTCCTACTAGAAAATGATTTAACTTTACCTGATCAATCATCCTCAAGATTATTCTCTTCACATTCCTACAATCGTTTACTGAGTGACCATGAAAATGATGATAAGGACAGAATTCTTGACTTCGATTGTTTGGATGGGGTTCTTTTCCCATGTTCCACGGAGAGGGTATATTTTCCATTAAAATGATAGCTTCCCAAATATTTTCTATGCTAGTATTGAGAGCAGGCATCTTAATTTCTTCCCAGATTATCCTCTGATTACCTTGTCCTTTAAAATTATTCTGCCTTTGTCCACCATAAGTTTCTTGAGGTTGATCGAGTCTTTGAATCTTATTATTACCACCGCGATTATAATAATTCTTCTCTCTTTCATATTCTTCTTGATCTCGACTGCCCATCACTACTAATTTTTGTTGGTTATCAATGACCACTTTCTCCTGTTGTGGTTGCGAGGTGCTCGCTACATTATTTATCAATTTAGGGAGCAAACTTCCATTTGCCTCCAGCGAGCTGGTGTTCATGATTGGGTATGATTCCATCTCATTTTGTTTCTCCTCCAAAGCAATGTATCCTTCCTGCAGTTCTCGCAATTCTGTCATGGTGATTGTATTTTTGATTCTGAAAATATGACTGTACAGTAAATTAGTCGCGAACATTTCATTAATGAAGGATAAGATCAGATATCTTTCATCCACTCTTCCATCCATTTCGCTGCACATTGATTTCCATCTTATAGTTAAGTGCTTCAGACTCTCGCCAACTCTCTGTTTTAACCCAAACACATCTTCAATCCCCGGCCGCGATGAATTGTTGCTGATGTAGGCTCCTAAGAATGTAGCTTGTAAATGATCAAAAGAAGTTATGGTATTTTTTGGTAACCCCTCAAACCATTTCAACGCCTCGCTAGTTAAGCTAGATGCAAAATACTTGCATGACACAGCATCATGATTCTCCCACTGTAGCATACATCTAACATAAGCTTTGACGTGTCGAATAACACAAGTAGTCCCATCAAAAATGCTGGTTAATGCTGGTAAATTGCATTTTGGAGGTATTCCTCTTAACTATACTTCTTGAGTAAATGGAGTCCTCGCAGATTCTTCAATAGCTTCATCAAGTTGCATTCTACCTCCTTCTCTTCTATTGCTTATCATTCCTCGCATTTCTGCTAATTCTCTAAAAAATTTCTCATTCTCAGCTGAGTTTTGTTCCATTGGCCTTTTTAATGCAGCTTCCCTTCTTCCGCGTTCTTGTCTTACGAGATTTTGCGCATCCCCTTCTTCATCATCATCCTGTCTTTATCTGCGATTTTCTATTTCACCATCCTCTTGAAATCGCAGTTTCCTATCTTCTTCTCTGTGAATTTCTTCATTTCTCCTCATTTCTATTCGTTGTCTCTCTATTCTCCTTTGTATCCTATCATACTCTTCTTGAATATTATCATTATAGCGATTTTGTGTACGTCTTCTTTCTCGATTTTCATGGTTATTTTGTCGTACTGCCTCTCGAAATTCTTGCTCTTCTACTTCTGCTCTTAATCTTTCTCTCTCACAAGCCAGGCGCGCTTGTTCAGTATAGTATCTTTCAATTTCTTCTTCAATTATTCTTTGATTCCTTTGATTCTCTCGCTCATGCAATATCCTCCTACCTTCCTCTGGATTCTCTTCTTCAATTTGGTTATTTCTTCCCTCTTGATTTCTATTGTCATGCAGATTATAACGATCGCCAATTATCTCTCCTTCTCTATGACATTGTTCTTCATTTAAATTTTGTACTTCTTCTCTAACATTTCTCATTGGGGAATTTCGCCTTGGCTCTTCCCTGAATGATCTTGAATTTGATCTTACAGTACTTCTTGACCTCCTTCTTTGTAACCTCAAATTTTTCATTCTTAGCTCATGATTTTGTCTTGTTAGATTCGCACGTTCCTCCGCTTCTAATATCCTTTCTTCCTGTGTTCTTTGCCTCAGATCATCTACTGTCCCATTTTCACGTCCCACGTGAACTAATTCTCCAGCCATTTTTTGATTTCTTTCTCCTTCTTCTCCATTTCTTAATTGTCGATTTTCTTCTTCTTCTATAGAATCCGACCTCCAAGTGTGTACGCTCACTCTATCATAATCCACATCCCTATCTTGCGTTTTTGCTTGTTGATTCGGCTGTTGAATTGAATTTTTTGCTTCATTTCTTGTTCTGTTTCTTCCTGATCTAATCCTTAAAGATTCTTCCAATTCACATGTTCCCTCACCTGCAAGTCTTTTACTTCTTCTTACTGTCGTTGGTGGTTCTGATGTATTTCTTCTCCTTCTAGCCATTTCTCCAATTCTAACAATTTTTTCAAATCTTCAAATTGCAACTTGAGATTTCTTAAATTGATTCTCCCTGTTTCTGGACGCCAAAATGTAGTTGCAGGATTTCCCACACTACACCCTTGTCAAGAATCTATGAAAACTAAGTCATAATTTCGATGAACAACAACACTTTTATTAATTCACTTTCAGGAAGATTTACAAGAAAGATCAAAACTCAGAAGTAAAACTTTCTTTCTGGAGTTTCTCTCTCCTCAAAATTCTCTCAGCTCTCAAAAATACATCATTCTTTTTTGGATCTATCGTGCCCTTTATATAGGAAAATATATAGTGGAAGACAGCTAAGATTTCCTCTTAATTCGGATCTACTCTGTGATCTTATCGCGATCGTCACAATATTTCTCTATCGCAAGCATGATGACCATCGCAGGATCATTCTTATTCTTCTTTTACTTCTTCCATCGTCGGTTTGTTTTAGTTGTTCTGTAACGCTCGTAAAATGTCGTTGAAGAATTGTCATTGACGCTCGTAGAAATGTTCTTAATATTGCAGGAATAGTGTTGTAGCGATATTCTCAGATTGATAGATGTAGTACCAGAATATCGCTACAACACTATTCCTGCGATATTAACAACATTTCTACGAGCGTCAATGACAATTCTTCAACGACATTTCACGAGCGTTACAGAACAACTAAAAGAAACTGACGATGGAAGAAGTAAAGGAAGAATAAGACTGATCCTGCGATGGTCATCATGCTTGCGATAGAGAAACATTTTGACGATCGCGATAAGATCGCAGAGTAGATCCGAATTAAGGGGAAATCTTAGCTATCTTCCACTATATATTTTCCTATATAAAGGGCACGATAGATCCAAAAAAGGATGATGTATTTTTGAAAGCTGAGAGAATTTTGAGGAGAGAGAAACTCCAGAAAGAAAGTTGTACTTCTGAGTTTTGATCTTTCTTGTAAATCTTCCTGAAAGTGAATTAATAAAAGTGTTGTTGTTCATCGAAATTATGACTTAGTTTTCATAGATTCTTGACAAGGGTGTAGTGTGGGAAATCCTGCAACTACACCTTAGGCGCTAGGCGAAGAAACTAGCGCCTCGCCTAGCGCCTAATACAACATAAATGGGAAGAGCGAACATAACAAACAAACTTAGATGATACAATGTTGGAAGCTAAATCAAGATATGGTGATTTTGTTGATCCAGTCCAAGTGGATCAACTGCTGCAGTTGACGCAGTCAAGTTGGATCAACATATGTTGTTGACATACTGTGCGATATGTGGAATTTGGAGTTAACTAGAAGAGCAAGTTGTGTTGGTTGCTTGTTTTAGAGTTTTACTATGTTTAGAGTTTCTTTGTGTTAGAAGTGTGCTTATTTAGAGTTTGATTTTATTAGGAAAGTACTTTGAGTAATCATCAAGTTTGTGAGACTATAAGTAGGCTCTTAATCCATGAGAGAATGTACACCAAACTGATTATCAATGTAATCGTTTTATTGCTTCCGCGTGTGCTCTCCTCTCTCTTGCTCGATCCTACAATTGGTATCAGAGCAAGGTGAGAGGAAGGGAGAGGAGAAGGAGAAGGATAAAGAACTAGAGAGTTTCAAGGTCTGAAAAGTCGTTTTGATGTGAGTTTTTTTCATCGGGGTTCGAGAAGTTGTGATAAACAAGTTGGAGCAGTTTAAGGTTTGTTCATGAAGGCGTTAAAAAAAGTTGGTTGCGCAAAGTTCTGGTGATAATTAAAGTATCGTTTGGTTTTGCTGGAAAGAAGGCAGCTACTGTTCCGTGACTTGTTGGCTATCAAACGTGTTCATATGAGTTTGTTCGTGATATTGAAGAAAAAGAAAAACTTGAAGCAAGGCCGAAAGTTTTATAAAAAAGAAGAAGAGGTAACCTTCCGTGGAGATAATGAATGATTTCCTTGGTTGTGTATTTCAAAGTGGTTGTTGGACACTGATATCAGAAGATGTAAGATTGATCCTAATGCCGATGGTGGTTGCTTCTGTTGATTGTTTCTGTGAAGCAATGTCAGAGATCAAAAAAAAATAAAAATAAAAATAATAAAAAAAGGGTATTGTTTGCTGTCGTTTACAAAGTATGATGATGAACGGTGGATAATTGTTGTGATTGGTTTAGGAAGGAGCGTGAAAGAATGGAGGAGATATTTATAAGTTGAAATAAACAAATTAGCTTGCGGCCAGTTAATGGAGATAAACTGAGAAGAACAAAACAGTGTTGTTGTCGTAGAGATCAACCTGGTGTGGCTTGGTGTTAGTTGCTGATAATCATGGAATGAAGAACGAGGGTGTTGATAGTATAATGGCAGTGAGGATCATGGCAGTTGCTACTCAGTGGGCCAATATCGGTGATCAATGGAGCTTACATCATCAGACTGTCGAGGAATAAAAGAGAGAGTTGCTCGAATTGTTTGCTATGGTCAGAGGCTTCTTTTAGAAGTAGATCAAACAAAGTTATGAGGCGACATTGCTGGAGATGAATAAGGTGAGTGTTAGAGTATAGGATTGGTAATAATAAATTATATGGAAAGTTTTAGTATTTAGGGTTATATTTAGTATTTGATATATTTAGTATGAATTGATTTACAAGTAGTATTCTTGCATAAGAAGTTACGGTATCGCTTTATATACCCTATGGGTTCTCAATGTAAAATATCCCATTCAATAATAGAATTCTCTTTTATCTTTATATTTTCTAGTTTTGACTTGGTATCAGCGGGTTCGATCCGGACTTGTTGCCCACCTCGTTTTCTTTTTTAACCGGCGGCAGTAGTCTCCAATGCTACCGTCCGCCGGATCTTTGCCAAATCCGTAATTTTCCACCACAACCACCACTTCGACATCTTTACATCAATTTTAATCTTCTAGTCTCTGTCTTACTCATATTTGTCCACTTTCTTTATGATCTCTCTAATACCCCACTTTTCCCTACCTTCGGTTTTTTCTCGGTCCGTCCACCACCTATACCTTCTCTAATTCACGATCCCACTCTTCATCTTCTTGCTCATCTTTCACTATTTCTGTCTTATTTATTAATTAATTCATCTCTTTACTGTTTGAAATCTTCAATCCATCTCGATTCCCAAAGCCCACTTATCTCTCTCTAAATCTTTTCTTTCTGTTACGGCTCAACCCTAAAACACCTGTTTTGTCCACTTTCCCTTTTATCTTTTCTTTTCCATCTTTGTTTACGGATGATTGCCTCACTTCTCTTGTCAATAAATTTCATTTTCTTCTCCTTTTCTGATTCCTTTTCTGTTACTACTCCACCAATACCACCGATTGCCAGTACCCAACTTCTGTCCCCTTACTACTTCACTTTCTACCCCACCAATTATTTTCTTCTCGACTTTCTGTTAAACTGCGCAGCCTCCGTCATTCTTTGATTAATTAATTTTGTTCTCTATCTTTTCGTCATCTATCCCAATTTTGCAGGAAATGCAGGGTATTATCTCTTTTCTCTTATTGATAGTTCTTATATGCTCCATCAATGGTTCTGTTATTTTCGCTACTTTGGCGGTTCTCCTAATCAGTATTCTTTTTAATGGCGACGTGCTTCTTCTTATTCTTCTCGGGCGTTTATAGGCACCGCACTTCATCAACAACTTTCAAGGCCAATCTCATGTGATTTGCAATCCCCATGAGATTGAGGGAGGGTGTTAGAGTATAGGATTGGTAATAATAAATTATATGGAAAGTTTTAGTATTTAGGGTTATATTTAGTATTTGATATATTTAGTATGAATTGATTTACAAGTAGTATTCTTGCATAAGAAGTTACGGTATCGCTTTATATACCCTATGGGTTCTCAATGTAAAATATCCCATTCAATAATAGAATTCTCTTTTATCTTTATATTTTCTAGTTTTGACTTGGTATCAGCGGGTTCGATCCGGACTTGTTGCCCACCTCGTTTTCTTTTTTAACCTGGCGCGGTAGTCTCCAATGCTACCGTCCATGGGATCTTTGCCAAATCCCTAATTTTCCACCACAACCACCACTTCGACATCTTTACATCAATTTTAATCTTCTAGTCTCTGTCTTACTCATATTTGTCCACTTTCTTTATGATCTCTCTAATACCCCACTTTTCCCTACCTTCTCGTTTTCTGTCCGTCCACCACCTATACCTTCTAATTCACGATCCCACTCTTCATCTTCTTGCTCATCTTTCACTATTTCTGTCTTATTTATTAATTAATTCATCTCTTTACTGTTTGAAATCTTCAATCCATCTCGATTCCCAAAGCCCACTTATCTCTCTCTAAATCTTTTCTTTTCGTTATTTACGGCTCAACCCTAAAACACCTGTTTTGTCCACTTTCCCTTTTATCTTTTCTTTTCCATCTTTGTTTACGGACAATTGCCTCACTTCTCTTGTCAATAAATTTCATTTTCTTCTCCTTTTCGATTCCTTTTCTGTTACTACTCCACCAATACCACCGATTGCCGCACCCAACTTCTGTCCCCTTACTACTTCACTTTCTACCCCACCAATTATTTTCTTCTCGACTTTCTGTTAAAACCAAATGAGCCTCCATCATTCTTTGATTAATTAATTTTGTTTCTATATTTTTCGTCATCTATCCCAATTTTGCAGGCAATGCAGGGTATTATCTCTTTTCTCTTATTGATAGTTCTTATATGCTCCATCAATGGTTCTGTTATTTTCGCTACTTTGGCGGTTCTCCTAATCAGTATTCTTTTTAATGGCGACGTGCTTCTTCTTATTCTTCTCGGGCGTTTATAGGCACCGCACGTCATCAACAACTTTCAAGGCCAATCTCATGTGATTTGCAATCCCCATGAGATTGAGGGAGGGTGTTAGAGTATAGGATTGGTAATAATAAATTATATGGAAAGTTTTAGTATTTAGGGTTATATTTAGTATTTGATATATTTAGTATGAATTGATTTACAAGTAGTATTCTTGCATAAGAAGTTACGGTATCGCTTTATATACCCTATGGGTTCTCAATGTAAAATATCCCATTCAATAATAGAATTCTCTTTTATCTTTATATTTTCTAGTTTTGACTTGGTATCAGCGGGTTCGATCCGGACTTGTTGCCCACCTCGTTTTCTTTTTTAACCGGCGGCGGTAGTCTCCAATGCTACCGTCCGCCGGATCTTTGCCAAATCCCTAATTTTCCACCACAACCACCACTTCGACATCTTTACATCAATTTTAATCTTCTAGTCTCTGTCTTACTCATATTTGTCCACTTTCTTTATGATCTCTCTAATACCCCACTTTTCCCTACCTTCTCAGTTTTCTCGGTCCGTCCACCACCTATACCTTCTCTAATTCACGATCCCACTCTTCATCTTCTTGCTCATCTTTCACTATTTCTGTCTTATTTATTAATTAATTCATCTCTTTACTGTTTGAAATCTTCAATCCATCTCGATTCCCAAAGCCCACTTATCTCTCTCTAAATCTTTTCTTTCTGTTACGGCTCAACCCTAAAACACCTGTTTTGTCCACTTTCCCTTTTATCTTTTCTTTTCCATCTTTGTTTACGGACAGTGCCTCACTTCTCTTGTCAATAAATTTCATTTTCTTCTCCTTTTCTATTCCTTTTTCTCATTACTACTCCACCAATACCACCGATTGCCAGTACCCAACTTCTGTCCCCTTACTACTTCACTTTCTACCCCACCAATTATTTTCTTCTCGACTTTCGTTAAAACTGCGCAGCCTCCATCATTCTTTGATTAATTAATTTTGTTCTCTATTTTTTCGTCATCTATCCCAATTTTGCAGGCAATGCAGGGTATTATCTCTTTTCTCTTATTGATAGTTCTTATATGCTCCATCAATGGTTCTGTTATTTTCGCTACTTTGGCGGTTCTCCTAATCAGTATTCTTTTTAATGGCGACGTGCTTCTTCTTATTCTTCTCGGGCGTTTATAGGCACCGCACGTCATCAACAACTTTCAAGGCCAATCTCATGTGATTTGCAATCCCCATGAGATTGAGGGAGGTGTTAGAGTATAGGATTGGTAATAATAAATTATATGGAAAGTTTTAGTATTTAGGGTTATATTTAGTATTTGATATATTTAGTATGAATTGATTTACAAGTAGTATTCTTGCATAAGAAGTTACGGTATCGCTTTATATACCCTATGGGTTCTCAATGTAAAATATCCCATTCAATAATAGAATTCTCTTTTATCTTTATATTTTCTAGTTTTGACTTGGTATCGCTGGTTCGATCCGGACTTGTTGCCCACCTCGTTTTCTTTTTTAACCGCGGCGGTAGTCTCCAATGCTACCGTCCACGGATCTTTGCCAAATCCTAATTTTCCACCACAACCACCACTTCGACATCTTTACATCAATTTTAATCTTCTAGTCTCTGTCTTACTCATATTTGTCCACTTTCTTTATGATCTCTCTAATACCCCACTTTTCCCTACCTTCTCAGTTTTCTCGGTCCGTCCACCACCTATACCTTCTCTAATTCACGATCCCACTCTTCATCTTCTTGCTCATCTTTCACTATTTCTGTCTTATTTATTAATTAATTCATCTCTTTACTGTTTGAAATCTTCAATCCATCTCGATTCCCAAAGCCCACTTATCTCTCTCTAAATCTTTTCTTTCTGTTACGGCTCAACCCTAAAACACCTGTTTTGTCCACTTTCCCTTTTATCTTTTCTTTTCCATCTTTGTTTACGGACAGTGCCTCACTTCTCTTGTCAATAAATTTCATTTTCTTCTCCTTTTCTGATTCCTTTTCTGTTACTACTCCACCAATACCACCGATTGCCAGTACCCAACTTCTGTCCCCTTACTACTTCACTTTCTACCCCACCAATTATTTTCTTCTCGACTTTCTGTTAAACTGCGCAGCCTCCATCATTCTTTGATTAATTAATTTTGTTCTCTATTTTTTCGTCATCTATCCCAATTTTGCAGGCAATGCAGGGTATTATCTCTTTTCTCTTATTGATAGTTCTTATATGCTCCATCAATGGTTCTGTTATTTTCGCTACTTTGGCGGTTCTCCTAATCAGTATTCTTTTTAATGGCGACGTGCTTCTTCTTATTCTTCTCGGGCGTTTATAGGCACCGCACGTCATCAACAACTTTCAAGGCCAATCTCATGTGATTTGCAATCCCCATGAGATTGAGGGAGGGTGTTAGAGTATAGGATTGGTAATAATAAATTATATGGAAAGTTTTAGTATTTAGGGTTATATTTAGTATTTGATATATTTAGTATGAATTGATTTACAAGTAGTATTCTTGCATAAGAAGTTACGGTATCGCTTTATATACCCTATGGGTTCTCAATGTAAAATATCCCATTCAATAATAGAATTCTCTTTTATCTTTATATTTTCTAGTTTTGACTTGGTATCAGCGGGTTCGATCCGGACTTGTTGCCCACCTCGTTTTCTTTTTTAACCGGCGGCGGTAGTCTCCAATGCTACCGTCCGCCGGATCTTTGCCAAATCCCTAATTTTCCACCACAACCACCACTTCGACATCTTTACATCAATTTTAATCTTCTAGTCTCTGTCTTACTCATATTTTTCCACTTTCTTTATGATCTCTCTAATACCCCACTTTTCCCTACCTTCTCAGTTTTCTCGGTCCGTCCACCACCTATACCTTCTCTAATTCACGATCCCACTCTTCATCTTCTTGCTCATCTTTCACTATTTCTGTCTTATTTATTAATTAATTCATCTCTTTACTGTTTGAAATCTTCAATCCATCTCGATTCCCAAAGCCCACTTATCTCTCTCTAAATCTTTTCTTTCTGTTACGGCTCAACCCTAAAACACCTGTTTTGTCCACTTTCCCTTTTATCTTTTCTTTTCCATCTTTGTTTACGGACAGTGCCTCACTTCTCTTGTCAATAAATTTCATTTTCTTCTCCTTTTCTGATTCCTTTTCTGTTACTACTCCACCAATACCACCGATTTCCAGTACCCAACTTCTGTCCCCTTACTACTTCACTTTCTACCCCACCAATTATTTTCTTCTCGACTTTCTGTTAAACTGCATGACCTCCATCATTCTTTGATTAATTAATTTTGTTCTCTATTTTTTCGTCATCTATCCCAATTTTGCAGGCAATGCAGGGTATTATCTCTTTTCTCTTATTGATAGTTCTTATATGCTCCATCAATGGTTCTGTTATTTTCGCTACTTTGGCGGTTCTCCTAATCAGAATTCTTTTTAATGGCGACGTGCTTCTTCTTATTCTTCTCGGGCGTTTATAGGCACCGCACGTCATCAACAACTTTCAAGGCCAATCTCATGTGATTTGCAATCCCCATGAGATTGAGGGAGGGTGTTAGAGTATAGGATTGGTAATAATAAATTATATGGAAAGTTTTAGTATTTAGGGTTATATTTAGTATTTGATATATTTAGTATGAATTGATTTACAAGTAGTATTCTTGCATAAGAAGTTACGGTATCGCTTTATATACCCTATGGGTTCTCAATGTAAAATATCCCATTCAATAATAGAATTCTCTTTTATCTTTATATTTTCTAGTTTTGACTTGGTATCAGCGGGTTCGATCCGGACTTGTTGCACACCTCGTTTTCTTTTTTAACCGGCGGCGGTAGTCTCCAATGCTACCGTCCGCCGGATCTTTGCCAAATCCCTAATTTTCCACCACAACCACCACTTCGACATCTTTACATCAATTTTAATCTTCTAGTCTCTGTCTTACTCATATTTGTCCACTTTCTTTATGATCTCTCTAATACCCCACTTTTCCCTACCTTCTCAGTTCTCTCGGTCCGTCCACCACCTATACCTTCTCTAATTCACGATCCCACTCTTCATCTTCTTGCTCATCTTTCACTATTTCTGTCTTATTTATTAATTAATTCATCTCTTTACTGTTTGAAATCTTCAATCCATCTCGATTCCCAAAGCCCACTTATCTCTCTCTAAATCTTTTCTTTCTGTTACGGCTCAACCCTAAAACACCTGTTTTGTCCACTTTCCCTTTTATCTTTTCTTTTCCATCTTTGTTTACGGACAGTGCCTCACTTCTCTTGTCAATAAATTTCATTTTCTTCTCCTTTTCTGATTCCTTTTCTGTTACTACTCCACCAATACCACCGATTTCCAGTACCCAACTTATGTCCCCTTACTACTTCACTTTCTACCCCACCAATTATTTTCTTCTCGACTTTCTGTTAAAATGCGCAGCCTCCATCATTCTTTGATTAATTAATTTTGTTCTCTATTTTTTCGTCATCTATCCCAATTTTGCAGGCAATGCAGGGTATTATCTCTTTTCTCTTATTGATAGTTCTTATATGCTCCATCAATGGTTCTGTTATTTTTGCTACTTTGGCGGTTCTCCTAATCAGTATTCTTTTTAATGGCGACGTGCTTCTTCTTATTCTTCTCGGGCGTTTATAGGCACCGCACTTCATCAACAACTTTCAAGGCCAATCTCATGTGATTTGCAATCCCCATGAGATTGATGGAGGGTGTTAGAGTATAGGATTGGTAATAATAAATTATATGGAAAGTTTTAGTATTTAGGGTTATATTTAGTATTTGATATATTTAGTATGAATTGATTTACAAGTAGTATTCTTGCATACCAAGTTACGGTATCGCTTTATATACCCTATGGGTTCTCAATGTAAAATATCCCATTCAATAATAGAATTCTCTTTTATCTTTATATTTTCTAGTTTTGATTGTGAGCTTTCAGAAGTTTTTGGTATTGGTACTGCAAAGTAAACACGGAGAGTCATGAGTTACACACTTGCTTTTTGATCGGAAGAATGAGTAAGTTATTGTTACCGAGAAGAAGGGATGTGATGCATAAGCTTGTGTTTGGAATTCTCAATTAGAGAAAGATGGGTTTGTTCGAATCTGGGATTACCAACAAGATGAGATGAAGAATTAGTTGTTGTGCGGGTAAGTCAAAAAACAAAAGTGTTACTAAAGATGTCACAGTTGGACAAAAGTGTTACTGGGAGATAGTAAAAGTATTGGTGTTGTTACAAAGGTTAATATCACAAAAGAGTTGTTACAGACGCGTAATAAGTAAGTGTCACAGTTTGTGACAAAGAGGCTTAATAAAAATCTTTATAAAGTGACTAAGTGTGATAGTTTTCTGGCAAAGGCGTTGCAGAAAGCAGATTTGATTTTTGAAGGTTAAGAATCTTTGGGTGAGTGGTTGATTTAAAGGGTTAAGTTATAGATTCGAAATAAACGTAACAGAAGATCAAAGTTTGTATTGCAGTCAAGAAGGATTGGTACAATTTGATTAAGGCGATCGAATTCAAAGACTTAGAATGACATGGAATGTTGGTGATGTTTGAGCTTAAGGGAGGACGGCATGTTAGAGTTTAAGCTCAAACATGTTGGAAGGTTGAAGAGTTTGTGAGAGAAACTTTGAAAACCTACAAAGTGTGGCAGACTTTGTGTTAGTTATTTCTTGTGGCATAGGTGTAACAAAAGAAAGATTGTGAGAGAATCTTGAAAAATAAGTGTGAAGGTTTCGTAATAATAATAGCGGATCGAACAAAGAAGAAAAGAAGTTTGTGAAAAAAGAGAAGTAATCACCAGGTGGTGATGAGAGATTGAAGAGAAGATAAGTCATAAGGGTGTGAACGTGAGAAGTGAAGCAATCCCAGTGTGGGGATTTGGCTAAGAGTTGTGTCAAGCAATCCCAATGGGGATTTGGATAGAAGTGAAGAAATTCCAGTGTAGAATTTGAAGAGTATGGAAATCCTGCAAGCGAAGTAGGTAAACAAGAGATAAAGATGAGCTACAATACTCGGTGAAGAAATAAAAAAATTGTTATGAATGGTGTTCCGCTGCGATGAAGAATAATGTGATTTTTGCTATGATATGATAGAAGTATGAAGTGAGCGTTTGATGATTGTTGTTAAGCAAATGAAGAAAATTGGTTTGTTATCCAAGTTAGATGCGGTTTGTGAATTGAGTTTGATAATGATGACGGAATTCCAGTATGACAAAAGACAAGAACGTGTTAACTTTTATCAATGCAAGAAGATGAATAGAAAATGATAAAAGACAAGGACGTGCAAACGTTTATCAATGGAAGAAGATTTTTACGGAATTCACGTTGAATGATATCTTGGTTTAAGGGAGGATGTTGGAAGTTAAACCAAGATATGGTGATTTTGTTGATCCAGTACAAGTGGATCAACTGCTGCAGTTGACACGGTCAAGTTGGATCAACATATGTTGTTGACACACTGTGCGATATGTGGAAGTTGGAGTTAACTAGAAGAGCAAGTTGTGTTGGTTGCTTGTTTTAGAGTTTTACTATGTTTAGAGTTTCTTTGTGTTTCTAGAAGTGTGCTTATTTAGAGTTTGATTTTATTAGGAAAGTACTTTGAGTGATCATCAAGTTTGTGAGACTATAAGTAGGCTATTAAGCCATGAGATAATGTACACCAAACTGATTATCAATGTAATCGTTTTATTGCTTCCGCGTGTGCTCTCCTCTCTCTTTCTCGATCCTACAATTGGTATCAGAGCAAGGTGAGAGGAAGGGAGAGGAGAAGGATAAGGAGAAAGAACTAGAGAGTTTCAAGGTCTGAAAAGTCGTTTTGATGTGCGTTTTTTTCATCGGGGTTCGAGAAGTTGTGATAAACAAGTTGGAGCCGTTTAGGGTTTGTTCGTGAAGGCGTTAAAAAAAGTTGGTTGCGCAAAGTTCTGGTGATAATTAAAGTATCGTTTGGTTTTGCTAGAAAGAAGGAAGCTACTGTTCCGTGACTTGTTGGCTATCAAGCGTGTTCATGTGAGTTTGTTCGTGATATTGAAGAAAAAGAAAAACTTGAAGCAAGGCCGAAAGTTTTATAAAAAAGAAGAAGAGGTAACCTTCCGTGGAGATAATGAATGATTTCCTTGGTTGTGTATTTCAAAGTGGTTGTTGGACACTGATATCAAAAGATGTAAGATTGATCCTGATGCCGATGGTGGTTGCTTCTGTTGATTGTTTCTGTGAAGCAATGTCAGAGATCAAAATAAATAAAAATAAAAATAATAAAAAAAGGGTATTGTTTGCTGTCGTTTACAAAGTATGATGATGAACGGTGGATAATTGTTGTGATTGGTTTAGGAAGGAGCGTTAAAGAATGGAGGAGATATTTATAAGTTGAAATAAACAAATTAGCTTGCGGCCAGTTAATGGAGATAAACTGAGAAGAACAAAACAGTGTTGTTGTCGCAGAGATCAACCTGGTGTGGCTTGGTGTTAGCTGCTGATAATCATGGAATGAAGAACGAGGGTGTTGATAGTTTAATGGCAGTGAGGATCATGGCAGTTGCTACCCAGTGGGCCAGTATCGGTGATCAATGGAGCTTACATCATCAGACTATCGAGGAATAAAAGAGAGAGTTGCTCGAATTGTTTGCTATGGTCAGAGGCTTCTTTTAGAAGTAGATCAAACAAAGTTATGGGGCGACATTGCTGGAGATGAATAAGGTGAGTGTTAGAGTATAGGATTGGTAATAATAAATTATATGGAAAGTTTTAGTATTTAGGGTTATATTTAGTATTTGATATATTTAGTATGAATTGATTTACAAGTAGTATTCTTGCATACGAAATTACGGTATCGCTTTATATACCCTATGGGTTCTCAATGTAAAATATCCCATTCAATAATAGAATTCTCTTTTATCTTTATATTTTCTAGTTTTGACTTGGTATCAGCGGGTTCGATCCGGACTTGTTGCCCACCTCGTTTTCTTTTTTAACCGGCGGCGGTAGTCTCCAATGCTACCGTCCGCCGGATCTTTGCCAAATCCCTAATTTTCCACCACAACCACCACTTCGACATCTTTACATCAATTTTAATCTTCTAGTCTCTGTCTTACTCATATTTGTCCACTTTCTTTATGATCTCTCTAATACCCCACTTTTCCCTACCTTCTCAGTTCTCTCGGTCCGTCCACCACCTATACCTTCTCTAATTCACGATCCCACTCTTCATCTTCTTGCTCATCTTTCACTATTTCTGTCTTATTTATTAATTAATTCATCTCTTTACTGTTTGAAATCTTCAATCCATCTCGATTCCCAAAGCCCACTTATCTCTCTCTAAATCTTTTCTTTCTCGTTATGGCTCAACCCTAAAACACTGTTTTGTCCACTTTCCCTTTTATCTTTTCTTTTCCATCTTTGTTTATGGACAAGTGCCTCACTTCTCTTGTCAATAAATTTCATTTTCTTCTCCTTTTCTGATTCCTTTCTCATTACTACTCCACCAATACCACCGATTGCCAGATCTAACTTCTCGTCCCCTTACTACTTCACTTTCTACCCCACCAATTATTTTCTTCTCGACTTTCATTAAAATGCGCAGCCTCCATCATTCTTTGATTAATTAATTTTGTTCTCTATTTTTTCGTCATCTATCCCAATTTTGCAGGGCAATGCGGGGTATTATCTCTTTTCTCTTATTGATAGTTCTTATATGCTCCATCAATGGTTCTGTTATTTTTGCTACTTTGGCGGTTCTCCTAATCAGCATTCTTTTTAATGGCGACGTGCTTCTTCTTATTCTTCTCGGGCGTTTATAGGCACCGCACTTCATCAACAACTTTCAAGGCCAATCTCATGTGATTTGCAATCCCCATGAGATTGATGGAGGGTGTTAGAGTATAGGATTGGTAATAATAAATTATATGGAAAGTTTTAGTATTTAGGGTTATATTTAGTATTTGATATATTTAGTATGAATTGATTTACAAGTAGTATTATTGCATACCAAGTTACGGTATCGCTTTATATACCCTATGGGTTCTCAATGTAAAATATCCCATTCAATAATAGAATTCTCTTTTATCTCTATATTTTCTAGTTTTGATTGTGAGCTTTCAGAAGTTTTTGGTATTGGTACTGCAAAGTAAACACGGAGAGTCATGAGTTACACACTTGCTTTTTTGATCGGAAGAATGAGTAAGTTATTGTTACCGAGAAGAAGGGATGTGATGCATAAGCTTGTGTTTGGAATTCTCAATTAGAGAAAGATGGGTTTGTTCGAATCTGGGATTACCAACAAGATGAGATGAAGAATTAGTTGTTGTGCGGGTAAGTCAAAAAACAAAAGTGTTACTAAAGATGTCACAGTTGGACAAAAGTGTTACTGGGAGATAGTAACAGTATTGGTGTTGTTACAAAGGTTAATATCACAGAAGAGTTGTTACAGACGCGTAACAGAAGTAAGTGTCACAGTTTGTGACAGTAGGCGAATAAAAATCTTTATAACAGTGACTAAGTGTGATAGTTTTCTGGCAAAGGCGTTGCAGAAAGCAGATTTGATTTTTGAAGGTTAAGAATCTTTGGGTGAGTGGTTGATTTAAAGGGTTAAGTTATAGATTCGAAATAAACGTAACAGAAGATCAAAGTTTGTATTGCAGTCAAGAAGGATTGGTACAATTTGATTAAGATGATCGAATTCAAAGACTTAGAATGACATGGAATGTTGGTGATGTTTGAGCTTAAGGGAGGACGGCATGTTAGAGTTTAAGCTCAAACATGTTGGAAGGTTGAAGAGTTTGTGAGAGAAACTTTGAAAACCTACAAAGTGTGGCAGACTTTGTGTTAGTTATTTCTTGTGGCAGAGGCGTAACAAAAGAAAGATTGTGAGAGAATCTTGAAAAATAAGTGTGAAGGTTTCGTAATAATAGCGTGACTGGAACAAAGAAGAAAAGAAGTTTGTGAAAAAAGAGAAGTAATCACCAGGTGGTGATGAGAGATTGAAGAGAAGAGAAGTCATAAGGGTGTGAACGTGAGAAGTGAAGCAATCCCAGTGTGGGGATTTGGCTAAGAGTTGTGTCAAGCAATCCCAATAGGGATTTGGATAGAAGTGAAGAAATTCCAGTGTAGAATTTGAAGAGTATGGAAATCCTGCAAGCGAAGTAGGTAAACAAGAGATAAAGATGAGCTACAATACTCGGTGAAGAAATAAAAAAATTGTTATGAATGGTGTTCCGCTGCGATGAAGAATAATGTGATTTTTGCTATGATATGATAGAAGTATGAAGTGAGCGTTTGATGATTGTTGTTAAGCAAATGAAGAAAATTGGTTTTTTATCCAAGTTAGATGCGGTTTGTGAATTGAGTTTGATAATGATGACGGAATTCCAGTATGACAAAAGACAAGAACGTGTTAACTTTTATCAATGCAAGAAGATGAATAGAAAATGATAAAAGACAAGGACGTGCAAACGTTTATCAATGGAAGAAGATTTTTACGGAATTCACGTTGAATGATATCTTGGTTTAAGGGAGGATGTTGGAAGTTAAACCAAGATATGGTGATTTTGTTGATCCAGTACAAGTGGATCAACTGCTGCAGTTGACACGGTCAAGTTGGATCAACATATGTTGTTGACACACTGTGCGATATGTGGAAGTTGGAGTTAACTAGAAGATCAAGTTGTGTTGGTTGCTTGTTTTAGAGTTTTACTATGTTTAGAGTTTCTTTGTGTTTCTAGAAGTGTGCTTATTTAGAGTTTGATTTTATTAGGAAAGTACTTTGAGTGATCATCAAGTTTGTGAGACTATAAGTAGGCTATTAAGCCATGAGAGAATGTACACCAAACCGATTATCAATGTAATCGTTTATTTGCTTCCGCGTGTGCTCTCCCCTCTCTTGCTCGATCCTACATACAATAAGTATCATTGAAGACAACAAACCAGAATTCAGAAAAGAAAACTAACCCCAAAATGTCATTTTAGTGGGGGAATTTCAACTGTTATTTTAAGCTTGAATGGATGTTGATGATTAAAGATCAAAGAGGTGAACTGCTGAGAAGTTTATAGCCCGTTTGGATAGCTTATCAGAAGTATCTTTTCGACTTCTAAAATTCGAAAAGTCAGTTTGGATGTGAAAATTCAAAACGATTTATAGAAGTCGAAAAATTAACTTTTTGTGTAGCAAAATAGTTTTGGTTCTGACTTTGATTTCCGGAGAAGCAGAAGTCAGAAACAGATTTGTATCTAAATGCACTATTAGCCTTTAAGAAACAAGTCAAGCTCACGCCAACAAAAGCAATTTTTTTTTAAGACCTTTTTTAATAATACATATGACCCCTGGTAAAAGCAGGATACCTCAAATTAAAGAAAATTAAAGCAACCAATCTTAATCAACTGATCAATCAACTTTCAAAAAATGTAAAGAAAGAGAAACTCATGAAGATCTATATGATTTGGTTAGATTCCAAGTTCCAACTGAGCAATTAAAAAAAACTAAAATCCTTTCGATGAGGTCAATTTGAAAACCAAACACTAATAAAGTAGGGCGAATTATGAGTGTTAACATTCTCAAAGTTACCTAATTTGAGATATTAAACCTCAGCTCTACCAACTTTAATTTTAATAATTAATTTCCAATCGTTAATTTTAAAAGTGTTAGATGATGGTGTTATACGTCTCGGTGATTGCTCACCTTTTATAGGATTTTCGCGTTTCATAAGAAAAACGTATCATCAAAATACTATATTTAGTTTCATTATCATTTGGATTCTAAAAAAAAAATTGATCAAATCTTGTATGATAATGTACATATAAGATTGTTCATGGAACCTCTCTCTTTAACTTTAAGGTACATATGGGATTTTTGTTTTATTTCTTATTTAAATTAAAAAATTAAGGTATTGCAATGCTAAAGTGTTTTTGCCTTTTAAATGAGATTGCGATTTTAAAAGATGGATAATATAGGATTAGGAGATAACAAGACCTCCAAGTTATTCTTCTTTCTATTCTCCAGACTATTAGAGTTGCAAAAGAAAGATATAGTATTTTGGGGTTAGTTTCATTTCTTAATTTTACAACTGTACCATACTAAATATCATATCATTAGCTGCTACTAAGTTTTTGTTCCATATTATTATTTTTAACCAAGTTGTTTTTCTTTTCTTTTTTCGCATATTCGGAATTGCTCAGGAGTGAAACTAGAACTGGAACAACCTTAGACCCACAACTACAATACCTCACTCAGAAGGCTTCGTATTTCTCAGGTTGATATTCTAAAAAACTTAGTTTAATATATATATGTTATCTGTCTGATCATTTTTGTATAAACTTAGGGTTCACATTTTACTGTTTGATTTTAGGTTTCAGGTATTTGAAATTTTGTGGCTAGATTAAATGTTTCAGAATCTAAATTATTCTCAATAAGTTTGTCGCATGGATGCTCTAAACTGATTGCCAGTTTATCTTTATATTGGGTACCTTTATTGACTTTGTCTTATGCTTCAACTAGGTGACTCGCAGATGTGGGGGGCTACTGAAGAGCTAAATAAATTAGCAACTGAAAATCCATTCCTAAAGTTTTTATAACGATTTTGGGCATCACAAAATTAATGACAACTATAAGCGTTTCAAACTGAAAGATCCATTTTTCTGGGTTAAATTTGAAACTGCAAAAGCTTCCATCATCCATCAAAAAATTTCGAAATTTCTTTAAACCATATAAACCATAACGATAATCTATTTATTATTGAGAAAGATTCGAAGAAAAACAACATAAATATGATCGTTATGGAAATCGAATTTTTATTCCGAATGAGATTTTAATCTCGAAATTCTTCGTTGATAGATCATAAATCTGGAAGAAGAAAAAATCAATTTCTGAGAGATGCAAGTACCATAACTTTCCAGAGAAAAACATCTAAAGAAAAACGATAAAGATTTGCTTCAATTTGGAAGAATTTTTTCCAAAAAAAAAAAACGGGTTTTTGCACGCCCGAATGTGGCGAACATATGCTTTATTTTTCATCTTATAGAAGGTATTGTTTTGGTCGGATGCTTAATGTTGCGCGCGACCTATGGAGATTTTAATTCATCAAAGGGACATGTTTTTGTTCAATGTAAAGTAGGAAACATGAGTCATGTTTCTTTATGCACATTGCACGGTTATAATGCATCATGTACGTTGAATATTGAATTCAAGGATAAGGAAGATGATATTGTTTTTGAAGTTATTGGCAGTAGAATTATGCATCTGACTGTTTTGTATCTCTGTCATAATGGTCGATCTGGGACTGGTGATTGTAAAAAAATTTTTTTCCGCAATTGATCAATTGAGTTCTTAGGCTTAGTCTTATGTCCTTCTAATCTAGCATCTAGATTAGAAGTCCACGTCAGCTAGAATACCTACCTAAGTTTACGGTCATTCTAATCTAGCATCTCGATGCGCTGAACCATTCCACGTGGTTGAGTTGAATGGAACAATGCAGCCATCTCAGTCGTCAGATCAAAAAATAATTCAATCTCAATGAACTATTCCGCGAAAAGTAGAATTTTGGTTGCGTTGAATGAAACAACGCAAATATCTCACTACTATTTGACATTCGAGATAAATCTGGAAAGAGAAGTAGTGTTTAAGAATAGACAACGCTTTGTGAAGAATTTGCAACGCTTTTTGTCTAACCTAGAAGCCAAATCTAGCCCATAAGACTTAGCCTTAATTTATAAACATAGATTTTAGTTAATGTTCTCAATAAGATTGATCCATCTCTCAAGTTAAGCTGGTAACAATGCTATATATATATATATATAGAATACAAAACAAAGCTTGGCTAAGTTAGGCTAGATAAAGAGCGATCGAGATTTGTCTAGGAGGGATAAATCTACGGCCGTGGTTTTTTCAACTAACCATTATAAATACTTTATTAATTAGTGTCCTATTAATTGCTCATGATGAATGATTAATTAATTTTTCATGATAAGTGTTCATTTAATTTATATATAATAACTACATATTTTTTATTAATAATAAGTTTATTAAAAACTATATATATATATTGATCGGTAAAGAATTTGGTGCTGGCGAGTTTCGAACTCAGGTAACTGGTATCATCACCCAATGACTTTACCACTGTACTACAGTGACCCCGGTTAAAAATTATATTAATAATTTTTAATGGTGGTAGTGAAAGAAGCGGTGGGTGGTGGAAACAGTGGGTGGTATTTTTGAGTGGTGGAGGTGGTAACATTATTGGTGGTGGAAAAAATAGTGGGCGTGGCTGGTTTTTATGTACAGTGGTGTATGTTAGTGAATAGTAGTGGATAATAATAGTTTTGTGTCTTTACAAAATATGCAACATTTTAAGGACAAAACACAAATATTTTTAGGGGGATACTAAATCATATAAGACAATCATACTTTTATAAGGGTATATTATTTATATGTCCCTACTTTTATAACACAATAAATATGTGTTTCCCCCCTTTCATCTTCTCTCCTCTCCTTTCATCTTCTCTCTAAGAAAAAAAAACACATTTCTCGCTTAACATCTTGCTCAGATTTAGTCCTTTTTGGACCAGATCTGAGCAAGATTTCTCTCTTTTTAAGTTTGTAGTAGGTAGATTTTGAATAAAACTAATTTTTTTATTAGTTTTTATGTCTTTCGACATTTTTCTTCGGTGTTTGAAGCGATTTTTCTTCGCCATTTGGGGGGATTTTCTCTTCGCTTTGAGGGAGATTTATTCAAACCTTGATCTCTTGTTCGTGGCTTGCTATTCTCGATACAAAAACATCGCTGTTTCAACACGGTATTGCTTTAAATCCATTTTCAATCAAAGGGATTTGGGGCATCCATGTATGTTTGGATCTACAAGATTATGGGCGAATTACTCCCATCTTTTAGGAGCATCTCTTATTCAAGAAGATGAAAATCAGATTAAATGGTCGGAATCGATTCCGGATTATACCATCATTTTTCCCTATTACATATACAGAAATTGGATATCGTTGCGGTTTATGGCTCTTTCTCTTCGCGATATACTTGTAATTGATATCTTTATTTGTATTAGGGTGTTGATTATCTTGTATTTTTATGTTTTTATTATTCTTGTAAGCGATCATGTAATCACGATTTTGATATGAATAAATTGAAATTGTTGATTGTCCAAAAAAAAAAGGTCCTTCCTTTAAATAAATATATCCCTACCGATTTTAGGAATTAAAATCCGAAATTATTAGATTACTGAAATGACCTCCCTATATATTTCACTTAACACTAGATCGGACACATTAATTGCTCATTTTCATTTACGGTTTCTCTCACCAACTCCCTCTTCTCTCCTTCGTTTCAATCGCTCTCATTATCTTAAACTGAAAACGAAAAAAAAAATGAAATTCATGGAATAAATCCACTAGCCGTTACTCATAATCAAACATTAATACACTAGCCGTTACTCAAAAACCTAACTAAAAGTTAACCTAGTTTCATTTCGTTTCATCAACAAAAGAAAGCATATCTTTCATCATCAACAGAAAGCATCGAACAGTAAGCTAATCAAGTTTTATTTGATTTCACTGAAGATTTCAATTTGAACAGGTAAAAACGCTTTTGATTTTGGTCTTGTTTCATTTCATCTCATTTGGTTTCAATTTTAAAAACTGAAAAATAAACTGTAAATCAACCGTATAAATTAGGTTTCATCAGAAAACCTAACGGATTTCACTTTCCTTTCATCATCAACGTTCCATAATCAAAAACCTAATTGAACGATTTGAGGATTGCAAAATTGAACATGTAAAACCTAATTTTTGATGTCAGATTTAATTGATGCATGTATGTTTTGATCTTGATTTTGTTAGTTTAATGATTATAAGTTTGTATTTGCCAGATTATTACACTGCGACTTACTAATTAGGTTTGATTTTGGTCTTGTTTAGTTAGTTTTTAGTTTTGGTTAGTGTTCTTGGGAGAAAATGATTTCTTGTCAAATATGAGTATTTTGTGTGTGACTAAAACAAGCATAATTTGGAGATTTTGAATATTTGATAGTTATGTTGATATTTCTCTTCAAACTGCTGAATGTAAGAATGATTTCAGATGCAAATCTGTTCAACTGGTGAATGTAAGAATGTTTGAAAAATGTGATTATGGAGGTTTAGATATTTTTGTTCAATTTAGGGGATCAACAACAATAGTTTATCCAAAAGAAAATTGGATCAACAATAGAAGTTGATCCAACATAGGGGATAAACAACAACAGTTGATCCAAGTAAAAATAGGATAAACAATAAAAGTTGATCCATTGTGTGCAAAGTTGTTCAATTGTTATGTGTTTCTGAAGGAATTTTAGATATCTTTGCAAATGAAAGGGATCAACAGTAGAAGTTGATCCAATGTAGGGGATAAACAACAACAGTTGATTCAAATAAAAAAGGATAAACAAGAGTAGTTGATCCATACAAATAGATTTTTTTGATGGTTATGCACTTTTCTACTATGAAAATATGAATGCTAACTATAATAAGTGTTGAACTCAGGTTGAGAAGACATAATGCATAGGAGATCACCAAGGATAAAGAAGAAGCAAGATGAAAAGGGCACGCAAGAGATTGAGAAAGCTACAGAACAAAAACCAAATGTGAAAAACAAGAAGATAATTGAAGAATAGACAACAAGAAAGAGGAAGAACAAGAATGCAAAAGAAGAACCACAACAAAAGGTGAAACAAAGGAAGAAAGTTGAGGAAGAACCAGAACAATCAGCATCAGAATCCGAAGAAGAAGAGGCACCAAGAAAAAGGAAGAACAAGAATACAAAGGAAGAACAACAACGAAAAGTGAAACAAAAGAAGAAAGTTGAGGAAGAACCAGAACAATCAAAATCAGAATCCGAAGAAGAAAGGCAAGAAGAATCAGATGAAGATGATCAAGAATCAGAAGATGAGAAACAAGTTGTAATATATGAAAAATAAGCAGAAAAGGGCAAACCGAAGAAAGTCGTCAAAGGTAAAAACATGGATTGTAATATTTGTGCTGGTATATCTAACTATATTGTTTGAAATATTGAAAACAAAATAAAAATGATTGAGCTTCACGTATGCAGTCAGGTCAAGGGAGAAATCAAAACCATAACAAAAGGAGAAAAACAAGAAGGTAGTTGAGGAAGAATCATAAGAATCGGAATCAGAGTCCGATGAAGAGGAGCAAGAAGAATCAGATGAAGATGAAGCTGAAAAAGAAGAAGTAGCAAAAGAGGGCAACCCAGAGCCAGAGCTCAAAGGTAAAAACATTGACTCTTTAATGAAATATTATGTGTAAGCAATCATAGTTTTGGATCAACAGTCACAGTTGATCTAGTAAATATTTGTAAGCAATCATAGTTTTGGATCAACAGTCACAGTTGATCCAACAAATATGTGTAAATAACCACAGTGTATCCAATATCACATTATGTGTAAAATATCACATTTGATCCAATAAGATGTAGTTAAAGCATGAACTGTACGTGATTACACATATTTATACGTCGCACCTCACGAGGGGGCGTAGCCCCCTCATGAAAATATATAATGGGTAAGATGCGAGAAAACAAAAGATTATTCTCAAAAATGAAAAGGAAAATGATTTGAGTTTCATGTATGCAGGCAAGTCGAGAGCAAACGAACAGAGAATCAAAGGAGGTTTACAACCATTGGCTGAAATGGGGAATTTTCTATGCAAAAAGTTTGAAGTGGAAGATGCAAATAACAAGAAGAAACAGAAACTTACAAAAGCACTGAAGGAATCTCCATATTGGGAAATATTTAGCCCATTTTATGTAACAGACATGAGTATGAGTGGTAAATGGATGAACAAGATTAATCTTGCAATGCAGTTGTTGACGAGTGCATTTGATAAAAAAACCAGAAAGTTCAAATTTGGAGAAAACGAAGAGTGCTCTCTGGAAGCAAGAGATTTTGCTTTGATATTCAAGATGAGAAGACTTATAGAGAGTGAATAATTGAAGCGGCAACTACAACCGAAGAAAGGACTTGACTACAACGAATTCTTAAATAAAAAGTTCAGACCAGAAAAACCAAAAGATTGTCCGGAACCAATATTGAAGGCTGGGGTTGTATACAAACTGAAAAATACAGCAGAAGATGAGTCTGATCCGGAGCATTTTGTAAGATTTTTCGATATGTGGTTATGCAAAGTTTTCTTATTCCCAAATGCTAGTATGACAGCCTTCCCAAAGAAATAGTTGCCTTATATCTTACTAATGGACAAAGTGTCATGGCCGGATCATGTTGTGGAATGTTTGATTTCGAACCTAGCAAACAAGAAGGATAAATAATTAGCTATAGGTGGCTGCAAAACTCTCCTAGTGGTAAGAAAAAACGTTAATTTTGTAAAAGTAAAATGTTTATTGTTGTAGAGAGTGAAATGCATACTATTGGATAAAACTAACATTGTTGTTTATATTATGCAGTGTTGGTTCTGCGAACATATCGATAAGTACATAACCAAAAGGGAGGGATTTCAAAATTCAACTCCAAGATTCCTACGATGGAACTAGCATACATTGAGCAAGCAGCTTGCAAGTGACTTTGGCAACAAATTGAATAAGAAGGCAATTGATATGACTTGGTTCGACAAGACGGTAATTTTTTTACTATATTTATCTTTACTATTACAAATGTACCATATTTTTTTTAGTGAATAGGGTCAACAGCCAATGTTGATCCAGTTTTAGTGTCAGTTCTTTGTGGATCAACAGTGGAAGTTGATCCATGTGAATGGGATCAACAACCAATGTTGATCCAGTTTTAGTGTCTACACTATTTTGAGCTCCTCCAATTCTAAGTTTTTTTATGGATAAACAATGGAAGTTGATCCATGTGAATGGGATAAACAGTGAAAATTGATCCATGTGAATGGGATAAATAGCCAATGTTGATCCAGTTTTACTGTCAGTTCTTTGTGGATAAACAATGGAAGTTGATCCATGTGAATGGGATCAACAACTAATGTTGATCCAGTTATACTGCTACACTATTTTTATTTGTGTTGATCATGCTTCGTAGTTTCATCAAGACTTTGTTGATCTAGTGTCTGCTGAGGAGAACTATTTAATTGACCTATCAGCACCTGCAAGAGAGATGGAACAAGAGAAGACAAGGATAAAGGAGCTTGAGGAAGAAAACATCATTCTTGATTGTGTCAAGCATGAGATTCATTACATGGACAAGGCTGAAATTAAAAATTTTGTCCAGAGCACGTTATTCTTGAGAGAGATGTATGAGAGGAATAAAGACAAACTAGAGTTGCAAGCTGGAGAACCAGAGCGACTTGCTGATATTGACAAGAACATAGAGAAATGGCAGGGAGAGGAAAGAATTTTTCAGGAATCATTGAATAGGAATAAACCATCATATACAGGGAAGGAATTTGAAGGTTTGGAATTTGAAGATTTGTTCACACAGAAGCAACAACAAGGAAAATCATCTGGGCAAGGAAATCAGCATGAAATGAACTCTGCGGCGAATGATCAACCAACAGATGGGAATGAAACTAGAGTAAACATGGAAGTCGAAGATTCAGTGGCTGTAAACAATGAAGATACTCAAGAAATGAACGATTCCTTGGGAACTGAAGATGAAATTCAGAGTACTTTGGGAACTTAAGATACCTTGGACACTCAAGAGAAGAGTTGGCGGAAGGGTTTTGAAACTGGAATAAAGTTGCCGGAGGAAGAACCGAAAAGTGACAAATCTTTGGAGAATTGGAAGGAAGGCTTTTATGCAGGAAGAAAACTAAGGCAAGCTGATGATTTAGAGCTCAATACTGTTGTTGAAAACAATGCAGAGCTCGATTCGCTGGTTCAAAACATTGTAATATCTGCTGGAATAGTAGAAGAGAAAGATGACATACCAATGGAAGAGAAGAGTCCGTCCGTTTAGAAGAAGAATGATGACATACAAATGGAAATGGTTGTGCTTCACACTCCTCCACTTTCAACAATAAAACCTGATGAAATTTCTAGGGATGTGCCTACAGGTAGCATGCCAAGTTTCGGTGCAATAATGGAGGAGGTACATAACATAACAAAAGAAACAAAAGAAACAGAAGAGAATTGTTCTGGAAATCAATCACAATCTAAAATACTCCGAGGGTTGAACCGTATTTATAATGTGGATGTAGTTGAAGAGCACACTGAAGAGGAAACAGAATCAGAGGATTAATCAGAAGAAGCAAAAGCATCATAAGAAGAAGAACAGAAAGTCAGTTCTCTTGTAAAACGGGTGAAGAAAGGAGAAAGGCCAAAAATAAAGACGTATAAATTTCGAAGTCAAACACCTCCTAAGAGAAAAAGGGGACAAAGGAAAGGTGGAAAAGGAAAAAAGAAGAAGGTAGAGAAACAAAGGGAAGTAATTGACCTCGAAGAGCTTGTCATTGACGTCACACCACCCAAACCGAAAAAACTGACAAGGCCACAAAGACTGAAATTGTGGAAAAAATGCAGTGACGATGGGAAAAAAATTATCTAGTCATTCTTTGAGAATGAAACTGAATGGTAAGTAATACACCTCAGATCACATAGTTTTTTCTTTTGGGTTATATGATAGTTCTTTTTAATTACATTTTCATTTTTTTTTTGTTGAAAATGCAGCGACAAAGCTTTTAGTTTTTATTTCTGCAATACTAATGTGGAAGTAATCATCAATGGAAAGCATATACAACATCTGATGAATAATCAAAACATTCACAGTGAGATTATTGATTACTACACCACCATGCTGAAATCAAAGATGGAATTACCGCATAAACCTCAATACATGAACCACGTTATTCTCTCAACAAATGATTATGTAAGTAGCAAAAAATCTTGGTTTCTTTGTGGATCAACAATGGGAGTTTATCCAAGTGAATGGGGTAAACAACCATTGTTGATCCAAGTGAAATATACTTGTTATGATATATAGTTCTCTAGTTAAGCAAGTTAACTTAAATTATGTAAGTAGCAGAAAATCTTGGTTTCTTTGTGGATCAATAATGGGAGTTTATCCAAGTGAATGGGGTAAACAACCATTGTCGATCCAGAGTGAAATTTACTTGTTATGATATATAGTTCTCTAGTTAACATGATTCATAATATGGCAAACTAATATATTTGAAAAATATATTGATATAGCAAATATTGGGAATCGCATTAGCATCGCAAAATATAGCAAAGGTAGAGAGATGTGGGATCCCAGAAAAGCTAAGGAAAAGTTACACTGGTAATATTGAAGACACAAACATCATTATACCAATGTGCTTGACTGATCAGCAAGGTGTTGGATACCATTAGGTGGTGCTGGCGTTGGTAAAAGGGAAATGGATAGTGCATCACTCTGCAAGGCGCAATGCGGCTTATAATTGGAAATATCTTGTGATGATAGTACCACTGACTAAAGTGCTGAATGAAATGGGACACAGAGATCCAGAGACAGGTGGTGATTTACAGACAAGCTTTTCACACTACACTGTACCAGCACAAGATGGATGCGATTGTGCACTGCATACTTGCATGTACTTGGAGAATTTGGTAAAGCGTGGAAACTGTGAAAATCTATCTGAAATCACTAACTTAGATGAGAAGATGGACAAGAAGAGAGTGAAGATTACAGCAAGAATCTTGTCACAATTGGATGCATGGAAGAATCCTGATTCAGCTGCTGACACTGTTAAAGATATAATCCAACTTCCTGATTCTGCTAATGACTCTGTTAAAGACCCAGTTGAACCATTAGAGTGAGCTTGATGTCATAGTCTGTTAATGATCTGTAAAGAAAATCTAACTGTAGTTTTAAAAGTATCTATCTTAGTATGTAAAACTTATTGTAGGTATGATTATGAATGAATTATTATGAACCATTATGAATGAATTATTATGGATGTATTTGTGGTCTGAATATGAATGAATGTTACAGGTATGTATAGCTTGAGGAGTTTTCTAGTAAATAAAGATATAACCATGCAATTTTTTTCGTTTGTTTTGTGTGTCAACAACCATTGTTGATCCATGTAAGTTGGATCAACAACCATTGTTGATCCAATTAAGTTGCTCTGATTATGAATGAATGTTACAGGTTTCTATAGCTTCAGGAGTTTACTAGCGAATACAAATGGTTCCATTCAATTTTTTTGTTTCTTTTGTGTGTCAACAACCATTGTTGATCCAATTAAGTTGGATCAACAATGGAATTTTATCCACAAAAAAAGGATCAACAAATGCAGTTGATACCATTTGTATAAGTATGTTTTCTGTAAAATCAATAAAGCTGTAACCTGAAAACTGACATATACTTGATAAACAAAATAATAAAATTCATAACAACAAACTAAGAATGTATGTCATTTTAAAAAATAACAATTGCAAACCAGAAAAGCATAAAAAAACAAAAAGAAAACAGCCAACTAGTAAGAAACCTAAAACATGTTGTTCGGAATATGAATAAAAAAAAAAAACTTCAGAACAACATCCTCTTCAAGAACTTGATCATCCTGGAATGAGACTCCTTGCGAAACGTTGGTGCACAAGGAGCCAAAGGAGCTCTGCGACATGTTCGACGGTTGTGAAAGGTGAGCATCCCACATTGGCCACACTTCCTCTTCTTGCGCACCTTTTCATGACTACCCATATACCTAACACCTTTAGGCCTTCCAGCTTGTTCTCGACCACCATTGGGAGGCAAAACATACCCTTTTTTTTATTAATTCCAGGAGGCTTCTCAGAGTCCGAAATAAGATATATGGGTCGAGAGTAAACCTTCTATAATATCAGAAGTATAGTAAGGGATAGTGTATTTGTATGCTTCATCATTTCCAATCTGCAACATGGATTTCATTACATTAGTGCAAGGATAGTTATGTTTTTTCCACCATTTGCAGGTGTAGGTCCTCGAATCCAAGTCGACGGTATACTTTCCTGTTGGAGAAATGATCTCAAATACTTTCTCACTTGATCTCTGAAACTTGTATGAACGACAGTCGGTTATCCTCTTATTAAATCTTGCTTGCATACGAGGAGTAAGCCTTGTAGTCCACTTGTTAGACTCCAATAACCACTTATAATTTTGCTCCATTACCTTAGCACGAATAACATCAACAAGCTCAAGTGCTGGAAGCGACTTATCATGCTTAATAACGTTGTTAAAACTCTCAACAATATTTGATGTGTTCTCACCCCACCTTTCTCCTAGAAATGCATGAGCAACCCAATTCTCGAGTAGAATATTCATCATCCAAACAACCACTGAATCCAACTTTAGATTACTCATACTCTTCGCAGCAACATAAAAAAATTTCCCTTGTTAATGCAGTGTACCACTCTTCGAATAACTTGACTGCATTTTGTCTGCTCTTACCCTTTGGAACTGGAATATTTCCTTTCATATGGTACAAACAATAGGAATGGAAATAATTTGGGAAGACTTTAGGCACATGCTTCAAAAGACCGATTCCACGATCTAATATGATGGTCAGTGGACGATCTTCACGAATAATACCCTTCAAATTGGTTAAGAACCATTCCCAACTCTCACAATTTTCAATGCAACTGGATAGATTTCTACAAAAAAGAAAAAACAAAAAT
Source organism: Papaver bracteatum (assembly GCA_023529315.1). Taxonomy (NCBI): domain Eukaryota; kingdom Viridiplantae; phylum Streptophyta; class Magnoliopsida; order Ranunculales; family Papaveraceae; genus Papaver; species Papaver bracteatum. The sequence goes on from JAJJWX010002613.1 coordinate 439,535, forward strand.
AAGTGACCAGTAACTAGTGTAAACAAACAAAGTTAATCCATTTCAGTTGGATCAACAATGAAAGTTGATCCATTTTAAATGGATCAACTGTAGAAGTTGATTCAAAAAATAAATATAATTTTTGGATCAACAATCACAGTTGATCTAATAAATTTGTGTAAGCAATCATAGTTCTGCATCAATAGTCATAAATGAAAGTTGATCCATTTTAAATGGATGAACAGTAGAAGTTGATTCAAAAAATAAATATAATTTTTGGATCAACAATCACAGTTGATCCAATAAATCTGTGTAAGCAATCATAGTTCTGGATCAATAGTCATAGTTAATCAACAATGGAAGTTGATCCATGCTTGAACAATCATTGTTGATCCAATAAGAGGTAGTTAAAGCATGAATTTCAATGCAAACCAAAAAGAAATCAGTCTAAATTACCCAAATCTACATATAATATTACGTCGCACCTCACTCGGGGGCTATGCCCCCTCGTGAAAGTTAAATTCAATGTAGAATGTGAGAAAACCAAAAATAAAAGCTACATTTATCAACAAAATGAATGCATAATGATGGATCAACAGTAAAAAGTTTAAATATACATGGATACAAAATGAGAAAAATTAAAAGGTTAAAAGTCATACCTTGGTTACCAGTTTTTCCGCAAGCAACCATAAGACCACCTTTGAACTTCCCAGTGAGAAAGGTACAATAGATAAATAGCATCGGACGGCAGTAGTTGTTGAAAACAGTTATGGAAGCTTCAAAAGCAACAAAAACCCTTTTGAACTGACGCGTCGCACTATCATACTCAAAATTGACAACACTTCCAGGATTGTATTGTTCAATGGCATCTTCATACCAAACAAAGTCTGAATAGGACTTGATGGCATCACCCCAAAGAAATTGCTTGGTGAATTGTAAACCGTGGTATGCCTGACTATACGTGAGGTCAACTCCATATTACATTCAAACTAAATCTATTATATCAGCATCAGTGTTCTTCTTCTTCGATGCTTGTAAATCATCTTCCAAGATATTCTTCATAAACGATTTTCTCATCCTAACTTTTGATGGATCTGAAGAAGCTAAACTACATGAATGCTCTGCAATATATTTCTTGCATTGGAATACACCATTTGATTTGGCGAGGAGAGAGGAGTGAAACCTCCAGTGATAATTTTCCTTCTCTTTGAACTTGTACTCCATAGTATATCGTTCAAAGTCACTCTTAACTACTTTGTATTTACGACCACTACACATTTCATACTTTGTAACAGAGTCCTTAACTTCCTCAATACCACCTTCAAACAACTGCCCTACTCCAGTTAAGATGTTGAACCAAGCATCAGACTTTTTCAGGACCTTTTTCATCAAACACACATCATCAGTGACGTCTTTCACAACAACTACCTCATCGCTTGAAATACAACTTGATGATGACGAAGAAGCGGGAGCAAGAGCAGAATAAGATGATAAAGAAATAGAATCAACACAAGTCCTTAACTGGATTTCAAACTTCACCAAGTCAATCCCTTGTGAGCTGCAGTAGTGAATAAAAAATCTCAAATCCAAATTGTGATTGATGACATTTGAAATCCCTTCTACAGTGTAACCAAAGAGAATGAGGTCTTCGGGAACATAAGGCCACTTTTGTTTCACCATACTTATCATATCCTTGACAGTAGTTGATGCTAAAACGAGATGCGAGACTGTCTGATTGCAAAATTTGAATTCTGCAACTACCATCTTTGACCTGCAACAACCATATCATATAGTGGTGTTCAAAATTTGGATCAACAGTCACACTTGATCCAATAAATATGAGTAAACAGTCACAATTGATCCTATAAATCTGTGTAAACAATCATAGTCTTGGATCAACAATCACAGTTGATCCAATAAATATATGAAAACAGTCACAATTGATCCAATAAATCTGTGTAAACAATCATAGTTTTGGATCAACAGTGACAGTTGATCCAATAAATCTGTGTAAAATATCACATTTGATCCAATAAATATGTGTAAACAGTCATAGTTTTGGATCAACAGTGACAGTTGATCCAATAAATCTGTGTAAAATATCACATTTGATCCAATAAGAGGTAGTTAGAGCATGAATTTCAATGTAAAACAAAAAGAAAGTAGTATAAAGTACCCTAAGCTACATATAGTATTATGTCGCACCTCACTCGGGGCTACGCCCCCTCGTGAAAGTTAAAATTCAATGTAGAATGTGAAAAAACCTAAAATAAAAGATACATTATCAAAAAAATGAATGCATAAAGATTGCCTGCAATCTACCAAAGAAATAAAAACACAAAATAAAAACATTTTGTGTTCAGAAATTTGGATCAACAACAATAGTTGATCCAAAAATAAACTAAACATCATCTTATTTTTGTATCAATAGTCAAGGTTCATCCATAAATAATATCAACATTTCATCAAAAGCATAATCAATAGAGTGTCTAAAATACATCATCAACATTTCAGCATAAAATTTGGATCAACAACAACAGTTGACATAAACAAAATTCTTCAACATTTCAGCATAAACAGTTGATGAGCAGATTTAAGAAAAAGAAAGTGTAAATAACAGATCAAAAATTAAAATGTACATGTTTAATAGATGAATAAGGATCTCGAGATCAAACTATATCAATATCAATTAATCAAATTGAATAATTACGAAATAAATCTTCCAAACATAAATCACGATCTCTGCATCAACAACGAAAAACAAAAATTGTACATAAAAATCAATGAAACGAACATGCAATCAATCAAAAAAAACTATATCAATTTTATCAAAATAACATCAACATTACCAATTTGTTTCAGAAAGACAGATCTAGTGATTTCTGTTGTTAATGGAAATTTTAGTTAAACGGAGCTAAAAATCTCAGATTCCGTTGATTGATTGATGAATCTTGCTGCACAGATAATGAAGAAGAATGAGGAGAGAAGAATTTCAGTCTCTGAATCGTAGATCGAAACGAAAATGAGAATCTTCGAAAAAATTTCTCACGAGCTGAGCTAAGATTATGCTGGATCTCTTTCTCTCTCTTTCGGTTTTCAGTTTCCGTTTATAACTGAAATTCAATTTTTTTATCCAAATATATATACATGGGGTATATTTGGAAGTCCATAAATTGTTATTGGGCCCCTGATGGGCTTATACAAGGAGAGGGATAGAATTATTGTGTGATAAAGATATTTGTAAAACCCATCAAAAGTAAGGACAATAATTCAATTTCCGCTAATTCTTAATGGTGGTAGTGAAAGAAGCAGTGGGTGGTCGAAATAGTGGCGGGTATTTTTGAGTGGTGGAGGTGGTAACATTATTGGTGGTGGATAAAATAATGGGCGTGGCTAGTTTTTACGTACGGTGGTGGATGTTAGTGAATAGTAGTGGATAATAATAGTTTTGTATCTTTACAAAATGGGCAACATTTTATTGTGATAGATGTAGTTGGCTGTTTTTAGCACAACTGGTAAGGACAAAACACAAATATTTTGAGGGGGATACTAAATCATATAAGACAATCATGATCGCGGGATCACCCAAATGGGATCCCATCCATTTATAGTACCCGGTCGAATAAATCACAGTTTTTAGTATTAAAATAAAATTGATTACATTTCCAGAATACAAAATAAAGTTTGGACAAGTTAGGCTAGATAAAGAACGATCAAATTTATACTTGCAGAACATAAATCTACCGTTATAAATGATCATGTTTAATTAAAATTTAATAATAAATGTTCAATTGATATTTCATAATAAATTTTTCTTTAATTAATCAAATGAATATATTTTTGTTGATACATAATAAATTTATTTGATATTAACCATATCAGTAAGCATTAATGGTGGTTGTGATGGTGGGCAGTGGTGGGGATAATGATGGTGGGTATTGGTGAGACTGGTGAAGTGGTGACGATAATGTGGTGGTGGAAGAAGTAGTGGTGATAGGGTGAGTAAAGGGGTCATAAGATATGTAAATTAAGCACTAATGGTGGTTGTGATGATGGGTGGTGGTGGTGGATCGACGGTGGGGGTAATGGTGGTGGGTATTGGTGAGACTGGTGGAGTGGTGACCAGAATATGGTGGTGGAAGAAGTAGTGGTAGTATGGTGAGAAAAGGTGTCTTAAGATAGGTAAATTATTTAGTCACCCTTGGTTAATTTTTCTTTGTTTTGTTTTAATTTGATTTTAGTTTTCAAAAAAATATTATTTTATTTTATTAAATTAGGCCAGATTTTTCCAAAAAAGAAGATGTTGTGATTTTAAGATTTGTCGGGTAGGGGGAAAGAAGAAAAATAAAACCTATAAAAAAATTGACCAAACACAAGGCTACGTGCGAATTAATTGTAATTGGCTCAGTTTTTCACATCTCTCTTTATTCCCCTTTTTTTGTCATGATTTCTGTTTCTGTCGTTATTTCTCCCCTACTTCATGGGATTATGCAAGGCTACGCGTGAATTAATTGTAATCGATTCAGTTTCTCACATCTCTATTTATTCCCTTTTTTTGTTATGATTTCTGTTGTTGTCATTTCTCCCCAACTTCATATAATTATGCATGCTTGAGAAATAGTTCATGATAATAGGTAAAGAGACAAGAAAATAAATGGATCAAGAATTAAATGTTGTTATAAATTTTAGGAAAATGAATAAACAAAAATCTATGTAAATTGGGAACCCAACAATTTATATCAAAGAGAAAAATTAAATTCTAATGCTAACAAATTTTGCAAGATTAATCTAATTGATTTTAAAGTAATTTTAGGTGTTTTTAGTTTTCTTATAAGTTTGGTGAATGACCTTTGATGATATTTTTATAAAGTAGTGAATGAAGTAATTTTCTACTTCCCATAGGATTTGCTCTAACGATTAACTATGTTTGTCCCAAAGGGTTGTATGACTTACATACATAATATTAAAAGATTCGAGGATAAGGACATGTTTATTAACCAACTTCTCAAAACATTTAGACCCGGTTCGATTCTTCTCAGATAATTACGACATGTATGAATCGATGGATACATTTGAAACACATATCCTTGCCCGTGACATTACGTCACGGGTTGAGACCTAGTATATATATATATATAAGCTAAAGCTTTATTTTCCTAATTTAATTTGAATAGTTGACTCTTTTATTTACCTTTTTTTTTGCACTGATAGCCCATGTAGGACTATTCGAGTGAGCATCCATTCTATTGCCAATTGGCAACCTTTTCTTATATCAAATCCTCATCTTTCTTCTTCTACTTATAACAAGGTTCGCGGAAAATTATGTTTCTGGTCCAGCATATCAAGTATCTAAGGTGAAAAAGTAAGTCTTTAATGCTGGTGTTACAGATATGGATTGTGAACCTAGTTTTCCCATCATTGTTGTATTTATCTTGGTGTTGCAGATGGATTTGTTTCCACGGTCAAATTTTCTGGGTCCGATGTATTTATCCTCTGGTCCACATCTTCTGACTTATCTAAATTTACTTATGCTACTGGCAATTGCTGCTTGTATATACTTGACTAACAATATCTATTATATATATTTTATTTTATTTTATTTTTGATGCAAAGAGGTGAATTTTGTTAAGAACTATAATCTGTTACACTAGATATGTCAGCGCTTAAGGCTTCGACAAGGAAACTTGGTGGATAGTGAATCCAGGTGCTATTAATTTGAAAATTTCTAGAATGTTTGGCCAGCTTATCTGCTGGTTTATTTTTCTACCTACTAATAAAATTGCAAGTCCAGTATGGGTGCTTGCTTAAGAAACCAATAATATCTAGGATGAGAGTCTACAATTCCCATCTAACTCTACTGTAGTCTCCATTTACTGCTGCTACTACGTTCTGTGCATCAATCTCAATGCAAGCATGTTGAATGTTGAGTTCTTATGCCCATTGAATAGCTTGCAGCAGTCCCTCCACCTCTGCATGCTCTGAGTCTAGGTGTCCACGATCATAGATGCAGCATCCCCGTTCAAAGGTACCTGTGGAGTCACGAATGATTAGTCCAATACTAGTATGTGCAGTAGAGAGAACTTTTTTAAACGAAGCATCACAACATATCGAATAAGAAGGTGCAGTAGGAGGTATCCAAGAGGAAGATATCATATTAGTACTACTGTAACTATTTCCTATAGCAGCTTGTTTTCTAATCATTCCTACGCCTGTCGTGTTGTTGAGATACTGTATGCTTCGTATGACCTTCACCGGATTGAGTTTTTTTCCATCAAAATCACTTCTGCATCGCTCTTTCCATATTTCCCAGCAGGCATTTGCCATCTTAACTATCCAGTCTCTATCCAAATTGAGAAAATAATTTGTGAACCAACTTTTGATCCATTGAGCCACACTTTGGTTCACATCTGACATACTTCTTCTTGCTCCTGGGATTGAGGTCCATACAGCCCGAGCAAAAGCACAATCCCAGCCAATATGTTTAGTTGTTTCTATGTGCTGGTAGAATATACTGCATAGTTCTCATGTGTATTGGTTTACTCTCCCCATACGCTCACTTGATGGAATAATGTCTTATACACACTTCCAGATGAAGGTTTTAATTCTTGGCAAAGTATTGAGCTTCCACAGTTGCTTCCAGAAAGCTTCCATTTATGCATCATAGGTATCTGCCGTATTTGATTTGATTTCAACTAATTTTCTGTAAGAAGACTTAACCGTGAATTTTCCATTGCGGGTAAGGGTCCAAATCAACCTGTCTAGAGAGTGCATAGGGATTCTCTTAGACAAAATTTTCTAGACCATTTCAGGTGAGAAGATTTTCTGAAGAATTTCAACTTTCCAAGTGTTTATTTCTTTATCAATGAGATCACTGACTTTACTGTATTGAACTGCCAACTCAAAATCTTCTACTGTAATTGGTGGAGCTTTTTCTCCTAGTCTCCAGTTATCTTTCCATGTTAGGATTCTTGTACCATCCCTTAAAACCCAGAAACTATATTTGTGCACGAACTGAACTTCCCCTTGAATGCTCTGTCATGCCCATGTGGAGTTCTTTTTCTTCTTTGAATGTAGAATAGATGTGTCCGGGAAATTTCTAGCCTTTAAAGCCTTTGCCCATAGTTGTTGAGAGTTATGACATAGCCTCCACACTGACTTTGCCAATAAAGCTTTGTTGAAACACTCCAAATCACGAAAACCCAAACCTCCATTTTCTTTATGGGTATTTATCTTTTCCCATGAGATAAAGTACACCCCTTTACCGTCTTTGAACTCCATCCATTTCTTTTATCGTCTTCTTTGGAATTTTGAGAACTCCTATTTGGTGAGACGGCATGGCATTGAGAACATGTTTCACCATTATTGATCTTCCTGATTGAGTGAGATATTTACCGTTCCACTTCAACAATCTTGTGTTCATGCCTTCCACCAGAGATGAGAAGGAAGTTGTTTTTTTTCCTATTTAGGAATAGAGGTATTCCCAAATACTTTTCATCAAGTGACATTTTCCTCATCTTCAATCTCTTTAGTAAAATTCTGCAAAATCTTGAGTGTAAGTGTTTTGAGAAGAAAACCGCATATTTTTGGAAGTTAATTTGCTGACCAGAAATCAAACCAAAGTCTTGTATTAATTGTAAGAGATTATCAGCATTGTAGAGGTCGTCCTTCACGAAGAGCAGGCAGTCATCTGCAAAGAGTAAGTGCGAAACTGGTGGTGCATTTCTCGCAATCTTGATTCCTTAGATTTTATTTTCAGCTCCAACCTTAGCTAATTGTCTGGTGAACATTTTCATTGTTAGGAGAAATAGGTAGGGTGAAAGAGGGTCACCCTGCCTTATCCCTCTATTTGGTTTGAAAGCCTTACATGGTGAGCCATTGAGCAAAACTTGTATCTCTGTTGTACTAACACACTCTTGTATAAGATTACAGAAATGATCTGCAAAACCAAATCCATCCATAACTCTACGCAGAAAATCCCATTCAACACGATCGAAAGCCTTTGACATATCTAATTTTAGTACCATGTAGCCTTTCTTTATTTTTTTTCCTCCTCATGCAATGGATAAGTTCATGATAAAGAGTAATATTATCACCAATCTGCCTCTCAGGCACGTATGCAGCCTGCATAGGTGAAATCAGTTTCTCCATCATTGATTTAAGCCTTAGTGTCATGATCTTTGTTATGAGCTTGTATGTTGTATTGCATAATGAGATAGGTCTGTAATCTCCTGGTGCTTGTGGTAGTTTTACTTTTGGAATGAGACAAAGATTGGTCTTGTTTATTTTCCTGAGCATTCTTTCATGCATGAAAAAACTTTGCACCATATGAATCACATCTTCTTTCATTGTACTCCATTGAGATTGAAAAAACCCCGGTGGAAAGCCGTCTAGTCCCGGTGCTTTCCATGGCTGCATGCTTCTTAATGCTGTGTATATCTACTCTTCTTGCGGTATGCTTGTTAGGGAAATATTTTCTTCATCAGTGATACACTTTGGGAGTACGTTGAAGAGATCTTCATTGTACTCAGGATTAGTTGTACACATAATGTTTGTGAAATGAGACGTAAGGACTGTTTCTAAATGCTCTCTGCCAGAAACACAACTGCCATTAGGTTTGAGAATTGACTCGATGCGATTCCTTGATCTTCTTCTGTTTGTCTGTTGGTGAAAGTATTTAGTATTCTGGTCCACCTCATGGAACATTGTATCTCTTGATTTTTTCCTATAGAATTCCTCTTCTCGTGAATGCCACTCATTAGTTTTATTCTCTACTCTTCTGATCTTATTAATTGTATCTTCATTGTTCGGCGACTGCTGCAAGAGGGTTAGTTCATTCTGAAGACAATTAAGTTTATCATGAATATTACCAAAAGATTCCCTATTCCATTTGGATAAATCTCTCTTGGTGGTATCTAGTTTCTTATCCAAACGATAAGCAGCTAAACCTTACACTATAGATGACCAAGATATGTGTATCTGATCCTCAACATTCAAAGAACTTCCAATTTTTACTTTTGAAAATTTCATTTGGGTATAAGTCAAGGAATATTGGACAATGGTCAGAGCCTAAAATAGGTAGGTGTTTTAAAATAGTATCAAGGAAAGACAATAACCAGTCTGGGTTCATAAGTGCTCTATCAAGTCTAGATTTTATTCTCCTTGTTCCATTTTTCCCACTAATCCAAGTATAAGGACTGTCATGAAATCCAAGATCAGATAGACAATTTCCTGAATAAGCTGAACTATTTTTGAAGTTTTTGAAGAGGATCCAGAACTATTAGCTCTCTCCTCAGCATGCATAGTTATATTTAGGTCTCCTAACAGTATCCAAGGTTCTTCTATATTGTAAGTATCACAAACAGTTTTAATAAAATTCCATTGAGATATTTTCTCCTGTGGGTATGGAGAACCATAAACACAAGATAAAAGCCAAAATGGCTTAGCAGGATCAGTTCTAACGAGACAATGGAACATATTTTTATCTTGGTGGACAATTTGGAGTTGGAAGCCATCCTTCCACAAGAGGCAGATACCCCTAGCGCTTCCTACTAAGGGAACATAGGAGATATTGGGAAAGCCTAGAGGTCTAACATGTTGTAAGATCTTATCAGAATCTATTTTAGTTTCTTGTAGAAATATGATATCCGGATTTAGACATTTGTTAATATCTAACAAATAGTTCTTTGTGTCTTTGGCTGCATAGCCATTGCAATTCCAGGATCTGATTTGCATGTTATAGGAAAGAGGTTCAAAGATAGAAATAAAAGTAGGGTAAATAAAAACTATAAAAAGAGTTGCGTAAAAAGTTTCTTGATGGAAAAGATTTTGTTTTACCTGCATGGCCTGATCCTGATTGATATTTGTGGGTTCAACAGTGGTATGTCCCGAGTCATTAGCTTCTATCATCGAGCCATTGTGATTATCCATATCAGTAGCATTGTTATTCTCCCTAGCATTTGGTGGTTGTACATGTATATTATGGGGGTTCATGGATGGTGTACCATTGAGCTCAGAGTTTCGCATCCTCTTAGTTTGACGCAGTTCTTCATTAGTCTCTTCTGATCCTTCCTCAAAAAATATCACATTTGCATCCATGCAACATTCTCCGTCATTTCCTTCATAGACTTCAGTTTCATCCCTTAGATATTCTGCATATTCTTCTTCTGTCAAGCTGTCTAGGTATAAGAGATGAGACCAATGCATGCATTTATTATCATCATGGTCAATAACGAAACATTTTGGACATATATCTTTTGGTTTCAACTCCCAATGATATCTGACCCAAACCTATTCATTAGTCGCAGTTTTCCACCAACCACCTCTATTCATATATGATATCTGACCCAAACCTATTCATCTCTATTCTGGCCTTGACCGTGTTTCCATATATGGGTCTACAGTTCGGAGGATGAGTAGATATCTTCTTTCCCATGAATATTATCGCCTCATCTACCACTAGACTATTGAGGTGTTCTAGTTTCAAGTACTTAAATTGCACTGTGAAAACTTGATGGGTGAACTTGTAATCAGCTATAGGGGTACCATTTGTATATTTGTCAACCGCAAAAAGAGCTTCACCTACTAACCATGGACCATTTTTGATAACTTCATCCCTCTCTTCTTCTGATTTCAGGCGAACAAGCATAAGGTTTTGACCCATCACTCTTATCTGCTTATTTCTGTAGTTCCCCCATAAAGAGTTTATCTCTTACCTGATTGTCCTCATGTCTATTTTGTGTTTCCACATTAGTTTTCCCAGTATTCCAAAAGTCCATTCATCAATAGCATCTTGAACCACTTGTACAACACCAACATATCTTCTTGTTACTGGTAACTCAATGTTTGCCCTTCTAAGTTGCCTTGATAGTTGATTGATTGGGTTTTCTGAGTTTTGAGACATCAGAAGTTTTCCTGTAAGATTTCCAAAAGCACGACTATGGTTTTGAGAATTTTTAACAACATTTAATATATAGGTTGGTCCTTGTGTGAAGACTTTCCTTTGATGATAAGAACCGATCTTAGATTGTAGGATTAAAAAATTATATATTAATTGACCGTATATTTTTGTTACTAGGATAAAGGGTTCACCGTGGAAAGTAAAACTCCAAATATGGTTACAACTAATTTTCTGGCAAATTATGCGGAATTGTTTTGAGGGAATTTGAAAAATTTGAGAAGGAAGGTGTTTGACTGGGTATTGTTCGAGATTGCAGATAATGCTGTTTTTTTTTGGGACAGTATATGTAATTCTGATCTATGGGAAATCCTAGATCTATACTACTGAGTACCATCATAGTGATGATGGCTAGCACCACTGCTGCAAGCTGTAATCTGTTGAACACCACTATTTTTGATCCATGGACATACCACATGTTGAATATAATAGCACCACTGGATCCCAAAAATATGTCAGGAGACCTGCACAAAGAATAGAAAGCCATCAGAAAGATTTCAAATCAATAAGAGCTATACTGAGGAAATGAAAAGCAGGGATTGTAAAGGCTGATAGAGCAAATTTAAAAACCAACTATAAAACCGAGATATAACATTTTGAAGAAAAAACCATTGGAATGGATTCCACAACCATTAATGAAAGACGAAAGTTAAAGCTAACAACATTGTGTAGTGATTACTTGTTTGAAAAACAGTAAAAATCAAAATCAGATCATGGATTAGAGAAAAATTCAGGGAATCAAAAAAAGTTCAAAAATTCATGGATTAAAGAAGTAATCTAAACCCGTGTAACGCACGGGTGCACATCTAGTAAATTAGAACTTGATAATGCTTCTGTTTTTTTTATCATGTTTGTTATTATTGACAAGTTGATGACCCGTATGGCACGACATTGTTGTAAACATTATAATTTTGATGTGAATATTTTTGTGATGGCGATAATAGTGGTAGTGGTGATGGTGATGGTGATGGTGGGGGTGCGGGTGCTGGTGCTGGCATGATATCATTGTAAATAATATTGTCAGTTTTATAGAGATGCACTCTTTGTTGGCGAGGTTGTACCCACTCATAAAAGGGAAAGTGCGTTCCTTTATGCACCCCTAAAAAATACTAAAGGTACCCCTATATTTATCTATCAACCCCATCAGGTATACTAAAATTTTATACCCCCGAGAGAAATAGAAACATGTAAGGACAAAGTAGTATTTCAATAGTAGAATTTAACATTTAGTCCCAGATATCTTGGGCTTTGGACACTCTAGTCCAGCCTTCCCAAGCACAATACTATTAGATTCAAATTTACCTAATTCAACACGATTCGGTCCTTTTAGGAACGATTCAGTCCAAAGAGAACTTTTCTGATGTCAAATATACCATAAACTTTCATGTTTCAGTTCGATTTCATTTATTTTCTTCTGTTTCCCATGATCCATCTACCGCTGTTGAATACAACATTATAAAGATAAATTTTCAGATCGAATCTCTTGTTCGATTCATGATGAGAGCTTAGATCTGTAATTGTAGTATTTGAATTTTTGTTTAGAGAATAGAATTAGGTAGAATTTCAACAAAAATGGAAATGATAAGATCCAAAGTTCTTTAACTTTATAGAAATAAATATTGTGGTTCCTCCTCTTGTTCGATTGCTCATCCATGACTATTTCGTATGGTAATAATCAATGGATTTTCACTTTTGATTTTGATTTACTATAATTTTGATTTTTGTTTCTATAATTTTTTATTTTTGTTTTTCTTTTCGTAGATGTGATGTGATGTATCGGTAATGTTAAACTTAACGACTGGAGTTGAAACTGATAAAGAATCAATCATTGAAGGGATTTAATGTAATTGTGCACATCATTCAGAGTTTTTTTTTTTTATGATCTTATTTTATAATTACTTTAGATCTGAAATTTATGTGATTCGGAAGCAATGCATGTGATATTGTGATTTAGATTTGGGAACTTAATCAATAGATGACCTTGGAATTTTATTTTTAGTGTAGTAGTGTCTATGTAGAGGTGATAGCATAAGAAGTAAGTTTGTCTTTTTGATTTTTTTACTGATGAGCGGGGTACATGCTTAAAAAATTAACAAAATGATTCTTATATGAATATAATAACATAGATTTTTTCCCCCATGATTACAACTGTGAGGAATGTTTTGCAGTTTATCCGTCTAAATGTTTAGACTTTGAATCAGTGGCGGAGCCAGGTTTTCCAAATAAGGGGGCTGAAAAAAAAATTGTCGCGCCTCAGGTCAATGTCCATCACATACGTGGCCTATATTATAACATACATTAAGATCCTGGTCAAAACTTGTAGAGTTGCTACCAAATTTGAGAGATATATGAAAATGATCGCGGTGGTGGGTGCATAGATGAAGCTATGGCTGTTGTATCCATATCCATTTACAATAAGCATTACTTAATAGAACAGAAGAACAAAAAATGATAGAAGAAACAACATTAACAATGGACATGCTTTGACACATACCTAGTTGAGCAAAATGTAAGCTTCTTCAAGATCAGAATATATATATATATATACATAATATAAGGAACCACCACTGGATGACTATATATATAGCACACGCCTTGCATAAGTGATCACATTTAAAACATATATAAAACCCCAATCTTCAATTCTGCCAACCCAAGAGTACCTCCCATCCCAAAAATAATACCAAACGTCATCTCTTACAACCCAAGTTGAACTATTGGAGTTGCAATTTTCGCACGACACCCTGTTAATTAATGTCTTAGAAGGTAATACTCATCTAATTACAACGAATTGGGGGTAATTCACACCAAGTGTTTGATTTGCTTGAGTTGTATGGAGACAGGGCACTTCAGGGAGGTAGCCAAATATTAACCATCTTAAACTCTTGGAACTAAAAACAAATATGTTGCATATAGTGAGAACCCATTTAATCCAACGTTATTACTCTATTAGAACTATAACCAACAACTTGCAAACATTTACATAAACACTGATATGAATGTAGTGGAAAAACAACATGTATAAGGTGGACTAAGCTATTGATTACTGGTGGACTAAACTGATCATTTTCATTTGGGATAAGGGGAAACTACCAACTTGGTGATGTTTTGTGAGAAAAAGGTGTGTGTGTGTGGAGGGGTAAAATCATACAGTAACGTCACATGACTTAATCGTATTTATTGAACCCTTTAATATGTATGCGAGAAAATTACCAGGGTACCTTTTTTTAATTAATTACTAATAATGGTTTCGATAGGCCAAAACCCTAATTCCCACGCCACATGTGCCAATGGCAAACCGTGCCAGGCACACCTACCGCACCAAGGCATGCCAACCATGCAAGCCGCACCCCTGTGCCAATGGAAAGCCGTTCCAGCCAAACCTATCGCGCCAAGGCATGCCAACCATGCTAGCCGCACCACTATGTCGATGGAAAATCGTGCCAGCCATGCCTACGGCGCCAAGGCATGAAAACCATGCTAGTCGCACCCCTGTGCCAATGGCAAACCGTGCTAGCCACGCCTACCGCACCAAGGCATGCCAACCATGCTATCCGCACCCATGTGCCAATAGAAAACCGTGCCAGCCATACCTACCGCGCCAAGGCATGCCAACCATTCTAGACGCACCCCTGTGCCAATGGCAAGCCGTGCAAGCCACACCTACCGCGCCAAGGCATGCCAACCATGCTAGCCGCACCCCTGTGCAAATGACAAACCATTCCAGCCACGCATACCGCGCCAAGGCATGCCAACCATGCTAGCCGCACCCCTTTGCCAATGGCAAACCGTGCTAGCCGCGCCTACCGCGCCAAGGCATGCCAACCATACTAGCCGCACCCATGTGTCAATGGAAAACCGTATCATCCACGCCTACTGCGCCAAGGCATGCCAACCAAGCTAGCCGCACCACTGTGCCAATGGGAAACCGTTCCAGCCACGCCTACCGCGCCAAGGCATGCCAACCATGCTAACCTAGCCGCGCCACCATGCTGGCCTTCCCTATGCGGCTACAAAAACGAATCACATGAGAAAATCCAAGACGTCCAAGGTTACCAGACAACATATGGTAACCTTTGGCACAAAACCCTAGCTTGGTCACGCCAAACCCTTGGCCCCACCATGCCAATCCAAACCGCACCTTTCCTTGGCCCTAGCCATGCTAGCCTCACCATGTGCCAACGGCATGCCAAACCCTTGTCCCAACCATGCCAAGCCAAATCGCACCTTGCCTTGGCCCTAGCCATGCTAGTCGAACCATGTGACAACGGCATGCCAAACCCGTGACCCCACCATGCCACACCACCATGCTAGCCTTCCCTACGCGACTACTAAAACGAAGGCGTGCGACAATAAACGGTCCCCCTTCAATCCCAGGAGAAAATCCTAGCCATCCAAGGTTACCAGACAATGCTTGGTAACCTTTGGCCCGAAAACCTAAGTTTGGCCACGCCAAATCATGCCATGCCAACGGCATGCGAACCTAGCCGCACCACCATACTGGCCTTCCCTACGCGGCTACAAAAACGAAGGCGTGCGACAATCAACGGCCCCCTTCAATCCTAGGAGAAACTCCTAGCCATCCAAGGTTACCAGACAATGCATGGTAACCTTTGGTCCGAAAACCTTAGTTTGGCCATGCCAACCTAGCCGCGCCACCATGCTGGCCTTCTCTACACGGCTACCAAAACGAAGGCGTAAAACAATCAATGGCCCCTTTCTATCCCAGGAGCAAATCCTACCAGACAACGCATGGTAACCTTTGGCCCGAAAACCTAAGTTTGGCCACGCCAAACCATGCCATGCCAACGGCATGCCAACCTAGCCGCGCTACCATGCTGGCCTTCCCTACGCGGCTACCCAAAACGAAGGCGTGCGACAATAAATTGTCGCTCTTCAATCCCATGAGCAAATCCTAGCCATCCAAGGTTACCAGACAACACATGGTAACCTTTGACCCAAAACCCTAGTTTGGTCACACCAAACCGCGCCAAGGCGTGCCATGCCAACCTAGCTGCGCCACCATGCCATGCCAATGACATGCAAAACTAGCCGCGCCACCATGATGGCCCTCCCTATGCGGCAACCAATAAAAAAAAGCGTGCGACGATCAACGACTACCTTTCCTCTTAAGATGCAAAATCTCGGCCGTCGAAGGTCACCAAGCTACCAAGTCTCCCAAGCTCGACTTGCTAGGCAACAACAATATGCTACATGTTTTCCACAAAAACATTCAAGATATCAACACATATCACAAACTGGGGGATCGTCTTTGGGTATTGGTTTGGCGGTTTACAGCATGCGGCGTACACTACTCCCGTCATAAGGATGAAGCGGTTAGTAAATATAGGGAGTTAATGGTAAAACGCTCTTTGTGGGACATCAATTCCATGCGTTAACGGTTTATGGAACATCAATTCCATGCATTAACGGTTTTATGGAACATCAATTCCATGTGTTAACGTTACTACCTCCTCCCATTTACTCACCCATTTTTGCATTCCTTAATGAGACCAGAGTACATTTCACTTCGACTTGTATAAATAAATCTTACCTATTTCCACCGAACAACAAGTTCAGTTAGGAGCATACAACACTCAGAAAATACTCGCTAGATTACCACTTGTTAGCCTTCACACTTTTCTGATGCAAGTCGTAGTAACACAACTACTCTTCCAAAATCAAGTATTCTGGTCTCATCACTTTCCTTGCTTCCCTCCCAAAAACCAACCCATTCTCCTCCACTTTGTGACCGAAGCAAGTCTGGAACAGACATTTCTTGGTTTAGGCCAGACTTGTACAGATTAATCTCTCGAATCTAAAGTACTCCCTTGCAGTACATTGTTTAGGGTTTAAATTCGTTTCTCACCCACACACCTGAAATTACCGAAATCAGTGGAAACCATTTTCACCCACAAATAATTGGCGACCACAGTGAGAGATTGATCTTTCAGTTACAATGTCAAATTTCTACCATCGATCTCATGCTTCGACCCAGACATCAAGACGGTAGAAGAAAATGATCCGCTCGGGGATCAAAGACTCTTATCAAGTGACTCAGGGATGACTGGGGACTTTCCACAATCGGCGGTGTTTCCCACGAAAGTCGGGCTTGCACCTGACTCGTTTTTTGTTAGCAGATCCAAAAAGCCGAGTAAGTCTTGCCTAGACAAAATACATTGGTTTACTACTTCAAGTTTTCACGGGAATGTTAAAACCGATAGCCATGTTATGTTTCATCCCATGTCATCTACCAACACGCAACGTTTATAACCAAAAACAACATCATCCTAAAACATTTTATCCAGAAAAATAACCCAAAAAACCCTCAAGGTAACACTTGTTTATCAACCCAGAAATCCAGAAAATCAAGACCATAAGCCAGATGATTCATTTGCCTTTCGGATTTTTTTTCTTCAGAAGACAGAAATGCATCCAAAGGAAGCCATTCAACAATGGTTTGCTCTTCTCAAAAAAAGACGTCCTTCTTCATTTGGAGAACTGCCTGTTTCAGATCCAACTCTTTGGACAACCTTCCAACCTCCACCTATTGTTGTTTGACCACGTCCGCAGAAAGACCTTCGGTCACCTTGGCCTGCAACCTTGTATCTCAGAGAAACCCTAATGCCCAGTCATCGTGGAATCAGTTTCATGCCCATGTGTACCTACTTTGCATCATAACGATTACCAGACACTATTCATGAGGTAGCTGACGCTACCATGGTAATATTCGAAGAGAAGAACAATATTTCTACAGATTTATGGGAGGCATACCTATGGCTAGGGTTTTCACCAACACAATAAATACTAGAGTACGTACCTGGAATATGCTGGCCCACTTTATTGCTACAGCGCCACACCGGAACCATCACCCACGCCAAGCCAGCGCCGTGCCAAGACAGCGTCCATGCCAAACTAGCACTCGTTCCAACAAGATCCAGTACTAACAACTTGCATCTTTTCCAGCGCTGACATCTTGCGTACTTACGATACCGACAGCTTACATCTTTTCTAGTGATGACAGCTTGCGTCCTTCCAGCGTCACACTTGCACTTCCAGCTTGCATCTTTACAACTGCTTGGATCTTTACAACAGCTTGCATCTTTACAACATCTTGCATCTTCCAAGCGCTAGTAGCTTGCATCCTTCTGGCATTGCACTTGAATGCCCCGTAGGGAATCAGCAATCCGATTTCATCACACGTAAAGATCAGGAATGACTTCTCTAAAATCAAAGCAAAGAAAATCACCAAACCCCCTGAGTTCATGAAGACTCTCATCTTGTCAAGAGACGCATGATTCCTGGGGACTTTGCCCACAAAACTGTGCAGTCCATGATGAAATATTTATGTGAGATCCTATGTTCCCCAAGGCACAACGTCAAGACATTTTTTCAACCCTCAACCGCACCGCATCAGGGAAGCATCCTTTTCCAACCAGAGAAATCGTTCCCAGAACCCAACCTCTCTTAGAGAGCACGATTGATTGATGGAACTGGGGACACCTAACCATTGTATGATTGAAGGGAGTCCAGCCTTACAGCACATTGGTTGACGCAGCCTCTCCAGCGGATCCGATTCAATGTTCGCTTCAGCAGCCGCTCTGTTTTAACATTCGCTCCAACAGCCGCTCCGCTTCAATGTTCGCTTCAGCAGCCGCTCCGCTTTAACATTCGCTCTAACAGCCGCTCCGCTTCAATGTTCGCTTCAGCAGCCGCTCCACTTTAACATTTGCTCCAACAGTCGCTCCGCTTCAATGTTCGCTTCAGCATCCGCTCCGCTTTAATATTCGCTCCAATAGTAGCCACGCTTCAGCGTTCTCTCCATAAGCTTCTCTAGGATTCGAAGACGAAACTCCAGTGTTTTTACTCCATAATTTTCAACATCCTCTCCAAGAGCCGAAGCTGCTTCAACGCCGATTCTTCCTGCAAAGGGTCGTACCACCATGCTCCCCATGTCAAGGAACATAGTTATAGCTAGCCAATCTTCGTAGTCATGGCCATCTTTTAATTCATCTCGCCGAAACTCATGATTATAGACAGTTTGCTCGCTTACGCATCCATCCAACCTTTTTACTTCCACGGAAGCCCAAACAATTCCATCCAACCTACTTTGTTACCACGAAAATGTATTCTCTCCTGATTACATCTCCTACCAAGAACTGTTGTCGCTCATTCGTTGATACCATCCAAAGCTTCACCGCAGCAACAATTACTACAAAGATGGAAACATTTAAACCATACTTGAGGACTGAGGATATACACGGGATCCCTTCACTGTCAAAGCTCAGAATACACAGTCAACCAAAAAGTCATACCCACAACAAGGTCATCTACTCTTCAAGGGTGCAGCGCAAGAATATCATCACCTCTCTGTCTAAAAGACGCCTTCAACACTTTACGAGGCTGCAGAGGATCCCAAGCCTGCACTATCCAGAATATTTCATCATGTATTTTCTGAGCATCCTAGTGTCACATCCAGAAGAGTACGATAGGCGTATATCAAATCCCGTGGACGGGGATTCAAGGCGCTGTAATGAAAGTAGGTTACGCATGTGGACTACCAGCATGAGACGTTTTCACTCCCCTCAACCAGGTTATTACTGATTTCAACATCATCACTGTCGAGGTTTTACGAGCCGTGGGAATTTCTCAACATGAAGCCGTACATATGCACCGAAGACTCCAAAAGCACGCCCGAAGGTTACATTCACATATTCATCCATGCCATCATATCAAACCGAAGTATAACTGGGGACTTCTCACCGCATCCTATTTCGTACGATAGTCTAAGATTCAGAAGATGGTTCGAAGGATGTAACTTGGAAAAAAGTCCCGGGAGACTTGATAGCAGCGCATCGGCAATGGAACGTCTCCCTATTTCATCAAGGGGCGCCAGAAGTTTTCGACCATGCAAGCATTCACAACACATCATCATCACGATCAGAAGGTCCACTGAACAACCTAAGATCGAGGATGGACCGACGACGCAACCATAATATCTAAGATTATCCCTGACGTGATCGTTTCCGAGCATATATTTCATCCATCCATCCCAAGGATACAACGGAGTTTTGGTAAATTTTTGGAATCCACTGGAGAGACACTGCAGACGAAAACACGGATCCGGGCGAACAATAGAAAAACAGAAGAGGGTCGATACCTCTTTTCATGCGGACAGATTTTTTACAGCTTGAACAGAATGAATATGCCTTCTTGCTCCATGAACGGGAATAGGTTACTGGCGCGCGACTATGCCACCTCGGGCCCGCAACATCCCTACCGACTTCTTCCTAATTTTCACTGTCGGGCCGTTTTTACCTCCTAAGCGAGATCGAAACATAAATATTCCCGCGTGGGAGATGGAAAATTCCGTTTCGTGCCCGATAAAGGGGCGGACCGTCAAAATCCGAGTTCGTTCGCGGATTCTACAGCGATTCTAGTAAAGGGAACTAATTAGGGTTTCGGCGTGTCAAACCCTAAACCGCAAGCACTTCCCTTCCAAAGAGCTTCCCCTTGCCAGCGTCATGCCTTGCCAAGCGCTTTACAGAACGTCCCACACCCATTCCATTCCCGTCAGTACTAATGGGTCCCCTTCATGCCAAGTCAATGCTAGTAGCTCCACCTAGCATTCCAAAGCCTAACCCTGAAGACACCCAATCATTCCGGGATTTGTGCAAAGCTACCAGGTGAAAGGATTGCGGATGCTACCTACCTCTCGAAAAGTATTTTTGTATAAGGAAAGAATTCCATGTTAAAGTCGCGCATGAAGAAAGTAAATCGGTCCCACAAGAACAAGCCTTGACACTCCCAAGACATCTGCGCTTTCCTTGCCAGTTCCAGTCTTGTCATCGCTCCACGTTCAGTTTTTGCAATAATCCGCGCCTTTCATGCTAATGCCAGCCAATGCTCCGCGCCATCCAGGACAATCCGCGCTTTCCATGCCAACGCCTTGCCAGTGGACCATGTCAGAGCCTTTCCAGCAATCTGCGTTTCCTCTTGCCGCGCTTCCATTTTCGATGCCATGATTTTCCAAGAGGCCCACGACCATTACAAGCCCATTGGTGCTGACAAATCCATTTCATGCCAAGTTTATGCTAGCAGCTCCGCCTCGCATTCCAAAGACAAGCCCCAAAGACACCTAGTCATACTGGGATTTGTGCAAAGCTACTAGATGCAAGGATTGCGGATTCTACTTACATCTCGAAAAAGGTCAGACAAATCTCATCGGCCCTCTTTCATGACTTACTGTCTCAGTTCTATCCTCGTTTGTCACCATCTTATGCTTACCTCACAACAAGGCCCCTGTTCCAAGCTAAACAGGGGACTTAATGTTGATGTTGGTTTTTAACTTATGGTTAAAATCGTAAAACCCTAGTCAGATAGTGACATCACAGGACTTAAATGCATTTATTGAACCTTTTAATATATCTGCGAGAAAATTACTAGGGTACCTTTTTTTAATTAATTACTAATTAGGGTTTCGATGGGCCAAAACCTTAATTCCCATGCCACATGTGCCAATGGAAAGCCGTGCCAGCCACACCTACCGCATCAAGGCATGCCAACCATGCTGGCCGCACCGCTCTGCAAATGGAAAACCGTGCCATCCACGCCTAACGTGCCAAGGCATGCCAACCATGCTAGCAATACCCCTGTGCCAATGGCAAACCGTGTCAGTCACGCCTACCGCTCCAAGGCATGCCAACCATGCTAGCCGCACCCCCTATGCCAATGGAAAACCATGTCATCCACGCCTACCGCGCCAAGGCATGCCAACCATGCTAGCAGCACCCCTGCACCAATGGAAATTCGTGCCAGCCACACCTACCGCGCCAAGGCATGCCAACCATGCAAGCTGCATCCCTGTGCCAATGGAAAACCGTACCATCCATGCATACCGTGCCATGGAATTCCAACCATTCTAGTCGCACCCTTGTGCCTGTAGGATCATAATATTGTCACAATAATATTCCGGCGAAATAAACAGCAGTTCTGCGATACATCAATGATATTCTGCGATATATCTCAAAGTGACGTAAGGAATGACATATCAGATGAAAACGACAGAAACATGAGAAGAGTGTGACATTTCTGCGATGAATCAATAAAATCTGCGAATGATTAAGGAGGTGCTAACTGCGATTTATCGCAAGAACCCAGGTCCGAAATTAGAGGGGATCTTAGCTGTAAATGAGCTGTAATCCACTATGTAAATTCCTATATAAAGGAAATGAATAGTTCCAGAGAGAGAGATAAATTTTTGAGTGCTAAGAAAGTTTTTAGGAGAGAGAAAATCTTATTAAGTGAATTGTGTTCTTGATTTCTGTAATTCTTTTAAGATCATATTAATAAAGAAGGTCCTTAATCTTCAAATTGTGTCATAAATATTGATAAATTCTTGAGTAGGGTGTAGTGTGGGAATTCCTGCAACTACATTTTTGCGCCCAGAAACAGGGAGAATCAATTTGAGAAATTCCAAATTTCAACTTGAAGATTTGAAGAAATTGTTAGAATTGAAGAAATGGCTAGAAGGAGAAGAAATACATCAGAACCACCAATAACAGTGAGAAGAAGTAAAAGAATTGCAGGCGAAGGAACAGGTGAATTGGAAGGATCTTTAAGGATTAGATCAGGAAGAAGTAGAATGAGAAATGGAGCAGAAAATTCAATTCAACCACCGAATCAACAAACACAAGCACAAGATAGAAATGTGGATTATGATAGAGTAAGTGTGCATACTTGGAGGTCGGATTCGATAGAAGAGGCAGAAAATCAAGAAGAGGAAAGAAATCAAGAAGTGGATGGAGGAGTAATTCATGAAGGACATGAGGTAGTAGATGATTTGAGACAAAGGATACAGGAAGAAAGAAGATTAGAGGCAGAAGAACGTGCAAATCTTACAAGGCAAAATCATGAACTAAGAGTAGAAAATTTAAGGTTGCAAAACAGAAGATCAAGAAGCAGCATGAGATCAAGTTCAAGATCATATAGAGAAGAAATAAGACAAAATCATCCTATACAAAATATTGGCGAGAATTTGATAAATGATCGTTATATTCCACGCGGTGAAACTTTGGACGTTAGACATAATCAAGATGAGGGAGAAAATCAAGAAGAGAGAAGGAGAATGTTACGTGATGAAGAGATTCGAAGAAATCGCAGGATAATTGAAGATGATATTGAGAGGCATTATATTGAGCAAGTACATTTAGCGGGAGAAAGAGAGAGATTGCGAGCCGAAGTAGAAGAACAAGAAATTCAAGCAGCATTGCGTCAGAATAATCATGATAATCGAGAAAGACGACGTGAACAAAATCGTAATAATGATAATCTAAATGAGGAATATGAGAGAATTCACAGAGACATAGAAAGGCAACGAAGAGAAACGATAAGGGATGAGGAAATTCGCAGAGAATAAAATGAAAGACAAATTAATTTTCAAATTCAAGAAGAAGAAAATCGCAGAAGAAGGAAAAATCAAGATGTTGAAGAAGAAGCACGAAATATCGCAAGACAAGATAGACATGAACGCAGACGAAAAGAAGCTGCGTTGAAAAGGACAATGGAGAAAAATTCTGATAAGAATGAGCAAATCTTGCGAGAATTAGCAGAAATGAGAGGAATGATAAATAACAGAATTGAAGGAGGAAGAAGAAAACTTGATGAGGCAATCGAAGAGGCTGCGAAAACTCCATTTACTCAAGAGGTACAGTTAGGAGGGATACCTCCAAAATGAAATTTGTCGGTGTTGACCAGTATTTTTGATGGGACTTCTTGTGCCGTCCAACATATCAAAGCTTATATTCGATGCATGCTATAATGGGAGAACCATGATGTCGTCTTGTGCAAATATCAAGAAAGCACTAAAGTGGTTTGAAATTTCAATAACTTCGTTCATTTGCAAACTACTTTCTTAGGAGCATACATATAATACCTGGAATTGAAGATGTGTTTATGAAGCAGAGAATTTGAGAGTTTAAAGCACTTAACGATAAGATGGAGGACTGAAATGGCAGGAAGAGTAGATGAAAGATATCTCATTTTGTCCTTCATAAATGCTATGTTTGCGACAAATCTATTATACATCCAGGTATTGAGTTAAAAACACAATCACTATGACAGAACTGCGAGAATTGCAAGAAGAATATATCGCTTTGGAGGAAAAACAAAATGAGATGGAGTCATATCCAATGCTCGCAGGCACAAGTTCAGCCGCAGTAAATGGAAGTTTATTACCAAAGATGATTAATACAGTGCCAAGTACCTCCCAAAACCAGCGAGAGAAAATGGAGATTGATAATCAACGTAAGGTAGTAGCAATGGGGAGTAGAGATCGGGAGGAATTGGAAAAGGAGATACATTTTTATAATCGCAATAACAATAATAAGGTCCCAAGGTTTGATCAACCGCAAGAGACTTATGGTGGACAGAGGCATAATTATTCAAGAGAGCAAAGAGGTCAGAGGGTTATATGGGAAGACATCAAATTGCCACCTCTAATACCATTGAACAAGTATTACTGTGTAGTGGATATAGAATCTCCTTATAATGCCTTAATTGGAAGACCATGGCTCCATGGGATCTTGGGCATATCATCCACATATCATCAATGCATAAAGTTTCCACATCCTCATGGTATTGGGATAATTAAAGGTGATTGGTTTGAAGGAAAAAAGTGTTATGAAGTTGACATTAATACTTGCGAAGAAAGAAATGCCAGAAATCATAATTGGCAACATAACAGGAAGCAAACTCAGAGAGCAGAGAAATTGATGGTTGACAGTATAGAGTTGCGGGGAAAGGATATATTACAAGAATAGTTTGTGCCAAAAGAATCAATGGTGATTAATCGCGTAAAAATGGGAAAAAGTGGAAATCTTCATTCTTCGCAGGAAAATAAACAAATGCAAGGTGCTGGGAAAAAGTTGAAATCTTCATTTTGCGCAAGAAAATAAAAATGTAACAAGATATTGCGAATAATCATTCGTTACAGAAGAAAAGAAGTGCAACAATATCATGTTGCGAACAATTGAAAAACAAGATCAGCAAGAAATATGCAGACAGAATATTAAAAGAAAAACTTTGTTCAAAAATAAGAATTTTTCTATTAAAAGAAAAAGATGATGATTTCGAATCATATAAGAATTTTTAATGCAAATGCATAAGACGGGCGCAAATCGCCTAAAAACATATAAGAATGGGACGAAATTTTATGGCGTACACCTTAGTTCGCGGATTCAATTCCGTAAGAGGCAATGTCCTTAAAGTACGTCATAAGGGGGATATGTCTTTTCATGGCTATGGGAAAGGCTATACTGCTGCTGGAACCTAGTCATGGAGATTTGGGATTATAGAAAATCCATCTGGGAGAGATAACTTGGATTCCCAACTATATAAGGTTATACCCTGGTTGGGCGCCCGGAGAGTTTCTCCTAAGGAATGCAAAGTATGATCAAGGCGCTGAGGTACACGGTTGAGCTGTGGGTGCCCGGGATGGATGAACCTACCCTGGCCATCCATGGCAAGTCTTGGCTTACGATGTGTTCGGCCCGAAGAAAACCCCACTAGGGTGTAGTCTTGTAACTATAAGCCATATAGGCATAAAGGATAAGAGGCTACGAAAACAACTGGTTGTTTCTAGAACCGGATGGGAGGAGCTAGTCTTGTACGGCAGAAGTACGTCTCCTTGAAGGGGCAACCAGGGGGAGAGATAAGGGCGATACCCTCCATTAGGGAGCTGTGAATCAAAAAATACGGCAATGTCATGGGACTTTATATTCGCAAGAATATTCAGGCCCATCATATTATCGCGTGACACAGACATCAATGTCATGGGACTTTGTATTCGCAAGAATACTTAGGCCCGTCATATTGCCGCATGACAGGCCAAAAAGCCTAAAGAGAAATGTTAAGATGAGATCAATGGGTTTTTGCAATAAGAACAAAAGATGAGATAAATGAAATCAAATCGCAAAAACGTCATGCGCTTTCAACGCAAAGACGCCAATGTCATAAGTCTTAAAAAGCAAAGAGAGATTAATCTCACAAGATGGCTTAGATTTATCATATTGTCGCAGAGATCAAAATAAATGATAAGACAAGATCAATGGATTATTACACGTAAAAGTAAGAATGTCCTGCGATCTTGTCGCATAAAAGTGGCATAATAAGACCTTTAACTAGGAAGGTGAAATAAGACCACAAGAGAGGTTATATCTGCGAAGCATATAACAGATTTTTCGCAGCATTATTTGTGATAATTCATTTATCATATTGCAGATTAATAACAAGAGGCAAGTATGGGAATGATGCATAGAATGGTAAATATTGTTATTCATCATTATATGATAAATTCATATAATATAATTAAATTCATACAAATAGTTGGAGATTAATGATTATATTAACCATCTATATTGAAAGACAAACAGGAGCTGAATTTTTAATGATTATCTTGCAAAAAGAATCGATTCTTGAATTTTTAATGACAAACAGATAGAAGCAAAAAAGAATTTATTTATATATTGAAAGACATCAGGAGCTGCAGAATATTACAATTTGTCGCAGATAATTATTGCAAGAAAGAAAAAGAGAAATACAGGAGAAGATCAAAAAGAAAAAACAAAACTATTGAGATTTATCTCTATCATTATTTCCATCTTCGTCTTCACCATCTTCATCATTAGTTCCTTCCTCATATTCGCTTTCACTATCTATATCAGCCTCACTGTCAGAAATAACTAGTACTTTAGAACTGGCTGGGATATTATCCATAAGACAAGGATATAGACTAAGAGGAAGATCGTTATCTTTGCAAACTTTCTCAATAGCATTATTACGAACGGTAAGAAGAGAACTACGTAAGTTTGATTTGGATATCTTTATTTTCTCTCGCAGTCTAGATATTTTTTCATTACGGGAAATAATATTTTTCGCAAGACCACTTTTTTCTTCTTCAAGTTCTGCTATCCTTTTGGAATATTTTTCTTCAGATTCTGCGATGATACAACAACAAATTAGAAATTTGTTAATAATATATAAGAAATACAAAGATATTAGAGGAGCAATAAATAACCTTCTCTTTCATGGATCATTTCTTGTATCAAGGTTGCTTGCTCGGTATGAAGACTGACATCTATCGCTAAATTTTTCCTAGCATTATCGAGAATTGTCGCAGCCCATGCGAATTCATCATCACTTTGAATGATAAGATGGGAACGGATTTGTTCTTCTCTTTTAAGAAGTTTAATGTTTTCATTCTTAAGTCTATCTCTCTCAAGTTCAGTATCAATAAGGGTATTGCGGAATTTTGATAGAGCTTCAGCGCCTTGAAGAGTAATGCGTTCTTTATCCTTCTCAAGTTCACTTATCTTGGCTTTTAAGACTTTGATTTTTTCTCTAAACTCATCTTTGCAAGTTTTTAGACTATTGGATGTACTCAAGACAGATCTATAATCCATTCTCATAAGGGAAATATGATATTTAAGATCATCAATGGACAAAGTATTAATTTTTTCGTCTGAATAGTTATTTAAAGCGTCATTAAGACGCTGAAGAAGAGTGGTTTCATCTATGGGTTCATCAAAAGAATTAAGAATGAGGGCTTCATCAGTAAGATTATAGGCATCTGCAAAATGGTTGACCAAATAAGCTAAAATAGCGAAAAAAAAAAAAGGGAAGGGAAAAGACTTATACCAATAACTTGTTTGCAGAATTTCTCCTTGTCAACTAATTTCTGTTGAAGAACTTGAATTTCTACTTCAAGCGATTTGTTCTTATTAAGAAGCTCAGTATTTCCAGCTACTTCCAACTGTTTACATTTTTAGCGAAGAATGGAGATTTCAGCTTCATATTGCTTATTCTTCTCACAAAGTTTCGCAGACTCAGATTTTGAATCAGTAAGCCTTTTCTGCGATGATGATAATCTACTTTCTAATTCTGAAGCAACAGAAAAAGAAGCTCTGGCAGTCTGTGACAGAAAAGAGAAAATGAGTAAGATAAGTAAAAGATCTTTGATACTCATGACAAATGTAGAGTTTACTGCAAGAAAAATAAAGGAAAGGGGCATACCAACGAAGCTAGCGAATGAAGAAAATATGGGTTGATAAATCTTGAGACTCCTTTAAGATCTTTATTATTAGTCAAGATTGAAGCGTCGCAGATCTTCGAGAGATAGTTGCAAGTACGAGTAATATCATCCTCTCCAACACCTTGTATGGGGTTTTTAAAAATGTTTGACAATTGATCCATTAGAGTCTCATGTTGAGGAAGACCCATCGCAGACCTAATTCTTGCGGAAGAAAAATATATTGAAGTGCCCATGGAAGCATCATTATTAACTCCACCATTCTTTTCAATCTCATTATCTTTATCAGCAATAAGAGAAGTCTCTATGAGTGGAGAATGTAAAGAAGGAAGTGGTTGAGTTTTTTGGATTTTCTTTGGAGGACCATCAGCAGTTTGATTTTTATTGCGGCGAGGAGAAGCACCGGAACCTTCATTTGGGGTTATTAATCTTTTGCCTTTATCTTTGGCTATAACCGCCGCGACAAATGGTATTTCCTTGAAAATAATCACACATAAAGATAAGAAACAGGGGCAACAATATATTGTTAAAGGTTATAGAAGATTGTTTCTTACTTCATCTGTGAAGGTTTTCAAAATTTGTAGGAGATTGGGATTCCCAGTATTGGCATAGCTAAGATTCATTTTTTCAATCTGATAAAGATATTTCAATAATTAGTAAGAATAATACATTTATCCAAATCCGCGAATAATGATAAAATTTGCGAGATATACCTCAAAATTCCTTTCTGTCCAGTTAAAAACCCAAGGACGATATGCCGCAAGATTCGCAGGATTTGCAGGAAGATCAAGAGTGCCAGAAATATATGGACCTTCAAGGAGGAGAGGAAATCCGCACCAATTATCATCTTTTGAGAAGTGTGGACCTTGGTTTTTACTTGAATGATAGTCTATATCTTGCATAAGAAGTTTATCCTTCGCAACCTTTTTATTCTTATTCAAACGAACAGCCCAACACGTGCTCTCTTTCTTCATGGGAATCACTTGATAATTCGCAAAGAAATTCTCCACGGTATATTTCGCTGGAATAATTGGGATATCTTTAAAATCAGGATGTTTCGCAGATTCAGGATAGTGAGATCCTTTACCAGCTCCACGAGAGGAATATTCGAGAATGAGACGAATACAATCTCCACTTAATTGGTAGATTGCTCGTGAAAATTTAGCGTGAGAAATAATTTCATAAAAAAGAGGGAGATCTGGGTTATAAATAGGGATAGGAAGGCCAGCTTCTAGTTGACCTAGCGAAATAAGGATTTTCCCATTGGAAGAAGGAAATCCTGAAATTAGATCAATGGAGAGATCAGAGTCTGAAGATTGACCAGAGATCTCAGAAAGTATGAAACCTAAAGTTTGGAGCTTCTGTTGGTGTTTTTGGAAAGTAGGTTGACCTAATTTTTTAGCAGGAGCCATTTTTTAGTATGGGAATGATGATTAAGATGAAGAAGAAGAATAAAGAAACAAAATTTAAATAGTAATAGGTCCGGAATTTGCGGAAGAAGATGAAGAACAGTAGAGTTGCAGAGAAAAAGTAAAAAGAAGAGGAGAGATTAGCGAAGAAGATATTTATAAGAGAAGAAGATTCTCGAGAACATCAATGCATTCAATGAAGAAAAGACGTGAATGGTCAGAATTCAACGGTTGAAAAGAGATGTGTCAAGGAATAAATGAGAGAAGAAACACGCGTAGAATATCTAGTGATGGATGCAGAGACGTGTCAGAGTGAAGAAAGTGTGAAAAGACAAGGAGTTGCGGAAAATCAAGAGATTTAAATTCTCATGATCTTTATCTTCTTCGCAGAAAATATATGAGAAGAGGCAAGATGTAGGATCAGAATATTGTCACAATAATATTCCGACAAAATAAACAGCAGTTCTGCGATACATCAATGATATTCTGCGATATATCTCAAAGTGACGTAAGGAATGACATATCAGATGAAAACGACGGAAACATGAGAAGAGTGTGACATTTCTGCAATGAATCAATAAAATCTGCGAATGATTAAGGCGGTGCTAACTGCGATTTATCGCAAGAACCCAGGTCCGAAATTAGAGGGGATCTTAGCTGTAAATGAGCTCTAATCCACTATGTAAATGCCTATATAAAGGAAATGAATAGTTCCAGAGAGAGAGATGAATTTTTGAGTGCTAAGAAAGTTTTTAGGAGAGAGAAAATATTATTAAGTGAATTGTGTTCTTGATTTCTGTAATTCTTTTAAGATCATATTAATAAAAAAGGTCCTTAATCTTCAAATTGTGTCATAAATATTGATAAATTCTTGAGTAGGGTGTAGTGTGGGAATTCCTGCAACTACATTTTGGCGCCCAGAAACAGGGAGAATCAATTTGAGAAATTCCAAATTGCAACTTGAAGATTTGAAGAAATTGTTAGAATTGAAGAAATGGTTAGAAGGAGAAGAAATACATCAGAACCACCAACAACAGTGAGAAGAAGTAAAAGAATTGCAGGCGAAGGAACAGGTGAATTGGAAGGATCTTTAAGGATTAGATCAGGAAGAAGTAGAATGAGAAATGGAGCATAAAATTCAATTCAACCACCGAATCAACAAACACAAGCACAAGATATAAATGTGGATTATGATAGAGTAAGTGTGCATACTTGGAGGTCGGATTCGATAGAAGAGGCAGAAAATCAAGAAGAGGAAAGAAATCAAGAAGTGTATGGAGGAGTAATTCATGAAGGACATGAGGTAGTAAATGATTTGAGACAAAGGATACGGGAAGAAAGAAGATTAGAGGCAGAAGAACGTGCAAATCTTACAAGGCAAAATCATGAACTAAGAGTAGAAAATTTAAGGTTGCAAAACAGAAGATCAAGAAGCAGCATGAGATCAAGTTCAAGATCATATAGAGAAGAAATAAGAAAAAATCATCCTATACAAAATATTGGCGAGAATTTGATAAATGATCGTTATATTCCACGCGGTGAAACTTTGGACGTTAGACATAATCAAGATGAGGGAGAAAATCAAGAAGAGAGAAGGAGAATGTTACGTGATGAAGAGATTCGAAGAAATCGCAGGATAATTGAAGATGATATTGAGAGGCATTATATTGAGCAAGTACATTTAGCGGGAGAAAGAGAGAGATTGCGAGCCGAAGTAGAAGAACAAGAAATTCAAGCAGCATTGCGTCAGAATAATCATGATAATCGAGAAAGACGACGTGAACAAAATCGTAATAATGATAATCTAAATGAGGAATATGAGAGAATTAGCAGAGACATAGAAAGGCAACGAAGAGAAACGATAAGGGATGAGGAAATTGGCAGAGAATAAAATGAAAGACAAATTAATTTTCAAATTCAAGAAGAAGAAAATCGCAGAAGAAGGCAAAATCAAGATGTTGAAGAAGAAGCACGAAATATCGCAAGACAAGAAAGACATGAACGCAGATGAAAATAAGCTACGTTGAAAAGGTCAATGGAGCAAAATTCTGATAAGAATGAGCAAATCTTGCGAGAATTAGCAGAAATGAGAGGAATGATAAATAACAGAATAGAAGGAGGAAGAAGACAACTTGATGAGGCAATCGAAGAAGCTGCGAAAACTCCATTTACTCAAGAGGTACAGTTAGGAGGGATACCTCCAAAATGCAATTTGCCGGTGTTGACCAGTATTTTTGATGGGATTTCATGTGCCGTCCAACATATCAAAGCTTATATTCGATGCATGCTACAATGGGAGAACCATGATGTCGTCTTGTGCAAATATTTTGCGTTAAGTTTAACTGGAGAAGCACTGAAGTGGTTTGAAAGTCTCCCCAAGAATACAATAACTTCGTTCATGCACTTGCAAACTACTTTCTTAGGAGCATACATAAGCAATAACTCTACACGACCTGGAATTGAAGATGTGTTTGGATTGAAGCAGAGAATTGGTGAGAGTTTAAATCACTTAACGATAAGATGGAGGACAATGTGCAGTGAAATGGCAGGAAGAGTAGATGAAAGATATTTCATTTTGTCCTTCATAAATACTATGTTTGCGACAAATCTATTATACATCCAGGTATTCAGAGTTAAAAACACAATCACTATGACAGAACTGCGAGAATTGCAAGAAGAATATATCGCTTTGGAGGAAAAACAAAATGAGATGGAGTCATATCCAATGCTCGCAGGCACAAGTTCAGCCGCAGTAAATGGAAGTTTATTACCAAAGATGATTAATACAGTGGCAAGTACCTCCCAAAACCAGCGAGAGAAAATGGAGATTTATAATCAACGTAATGGAGAAAATGAATATCAATAAAATCTGCGAATGATTAAGACGGTGCTAACTGCGATTTATCGCAAGAACCCAGGTCCGAAATTAGAGGGGATCTTAGCTGTAAATGAGCTGTCATGAGCTGTAATCCACTATGTAAATGCCTATATAAAGGAAATGAATAGTTCCAGAGAGAGATATGAATTTTTGAGTGCAAAGAAAGTTTTTAGGAGAGAGAAAATCTTATTAAGTGAATTGTGTTCTTGATTTCTGTAATTCTTTTAAGATCATATTAATAAAAAAGGTCATTAATCTTCAAATTGTGTCATAAATATTGATAAATTCTTGAGTAGGGTATAGTGTGGGAATTCCTGCAACTACAGTGCCAATGGAAAACTGTGCCAGCCACTCCTACCGCGCCAAGGCATGCCAGCCGCACCCATGTGCCAATGGAAAACCGTGACAGCCACGCCTACCGCGCCAAGGCATGCCAACCATGCTAGCCGCACATTTGTGCCAATGGCAAACCGTGCCAGACACGTCTACCGCGCCAAGGCATGCCAACCATGCTAACCTAGCAGCGCCACCATGCTGGCCATCCATATGCCGCTACAAAAACGAAGGCTTGCGACAATCAATGCATGGTCGCCTTTCAATCACTTGAGCAAATCCTAGCCATCCAAGGTTACCAGACAACACATTATAACCTTTAACCCAAAACCCTAGCTTGGTCACGCCAAACCCTTGGCCCCACCATGCCAAGTCAAACCGCACCTTGCCTTTGCCATATCCATGCTAGTCACACCATGTGCCAACGGCGCCAAACCCTTGGCACCACCATGCCAAGCCAAACCGCACCTTTCCTTGGCCTTAGCAATACTAGCCGCACCATGTGCCAACCGCATGACAAGCCCTTAGCCCTACCATGCCAAAAGAACCTAGCCACGCCACCATGCTGGCCTTCCCTACGCGACTACCAAAACGAAGGCGTGAGACAATCAACGGCCCCCCTTCAATCTCAGGAGCAAATACTAGCCATCCAAGGTTACCAGACAATGTATGGTAACCTTTGGCCCGAAAAATTAAGTTTGGCCACGCCAAATCATGCCATGCCAATGGCAGGCCAACCTAGTCGCGCCACCATACTGGCCTTCCCTACGCGGCTACCAAAACGAAGGCATGCGACAATCAACGGTCCCCTTTCAATCCCAGTATCAAATCCTAGCCATCCAAGGTTACCAGACAACGCATGGTCACCTTTGGCCTGAAAAACTAAGTTTGGCCACGCCAAACCATGCCATGCCAACGACATGACAACCTAG
Source organism: Papaver bracteatum (assembly GCA_023529315.1). Lineage (NCBI taxonomy): Eukaryota > Viridiplantae > Streptophyta > Magnoliopsida > Ranunculales > Papaveraceae > Papaver > Papaver bracteatum. Next base: position 473,106 of record JAJJWX010002613.1, read on the forward strand.
CTGCGCCACCATGCTGACCTTCCCTACCCGGCTACCAAAACGAAGGCGTGTGATAATCAACGGTCCCCCTTCAATCCCAGGAGCAAATCCTAGCCATCCAAGGTTACCAGACAACGCATGGTAACCTTTGGCCCGAAAACCTAAGTTTGTCCACGCCAATGGCATGCAAACCTAGCCGCGCCACCATGCTGGCCTTCCCTACGCGGCCACCCATAACGAAGGCGTGCGACAATCAACGGTCGCCCTTCAATCCCAGGAGAAAATCCTAGCCGTCCAATGTTACCAGACAACACATGGTAACCTTTGACCCAAAACCCTAGTTTGGTCACGCCAAACCGCGCCAAGGCGTGCCATGCCAATGACATGCTAACCTAGCCGCGCCACAATTCCATGCCAATAGCATGCCAAACTAGACGCGCCACCATGCTGGCCTTCCCTATCCGGACACCAACAAACGAAAGCGTGCGACGATCAACGGCTACCTTTCCTCTTAAGATGCAAAATCTTGGCCGTCGAAGGTCACCAAGCTACCAAGTCTCCCAAGCTCGACTTGCCAGACAACAAAAATATGCTACATGTTTTCCACAAAAACATTCGAGACATCAACACATATCACAAACTGGGAGATCCTCTTTGGGTATTGGTTTGGCGGTTTACAGCGTGCGGCATACACTACGCCCTTCATAAGGAAGTGTCATAAGGATGAAGCGGTTAGTAAATACATGGAGTTAATGGTGAAACGCTCTTTATGGGAAATCAATTACATGCGTTAACGGTTTTATGGAACATCAATTCCATGCATTAACGTTACCACCTCCTCCCATTTACTCACCCATTTTTCCATTCCTTAATGAGACCAGAGTACGTTTCACTTCGACTTGTATAAATAGGTCTTACCTATTTCCACCGAGCAACAAGTTCAGTCCGGAGCATAACACTCAGAAATACTCGCTAGCTTACCACTTGTTAGCCTTCCCTCTTTTCTGATGCAAGTCGTAGTAACACAACTACTCTTCCAGAATCAACTATTCTGGTTTCATCACTTTCCTTGCTTCCCTTCCCAAAACCAACCCATTCTCCTCCACTTTGTGACCGAAGCAAGTCTGGAACGACCATTTCTTGGTTTAGGCCAGACTTGTACATATTGATCTCTCGAATCTAAAGTACTCCCTTGCAGTACATTGTTTATGGTTTAAATTCGTTTCTCACCCACACACCCGAAATTACCGAAATCAGTAGAAACCATTTTCACCCACAAACATGGGGCTATATCCAGGTTTAGTCAACATGTGCTTCCGCCCCTGCTTTGAATACCTAGACCTTGTTCGCTGCCAGAACCAGCAAAATTCACTGCTATCAATGATTTCTGTACTATATGAAATAAATGAATGAAAATGTTTGGTAAAAAGGGAAGAAGCTAATTATATATGGTGAAATATTATTTGTTTGTGGTGTTGGGATGGTGAGGCTTTATTGTTAGCAATGCGTACAACAATTTTGGCTAAACATCACATTTATTATGTTGTTCCCATTGATCTGAAACTGACATGCACATCTAAAATATATACCTATTGGAGTTTATCTTTCGTTTGAGACACAAAGATAGTTTTTTAAAGAGGGTAAATGCGAAAATTGATATTTTCTAAGATGTTAGATGCAAATGTGGAACTAGACATTTTAGAGAGGGTAGATGCAAATGTGGAACTAGGAATTCTGATGTATCATATGGATTCTTTTGGTTTGAAGAGTTATGTAGAGGAGAAATATAAGGTACACTATTTTTAATCCAGTTGATTGACACACGTAGATCTATCCATATGGCATTAAACAATTACAAGAATAAGTAATTGGCATTTCTTGTGTTTTTGATCAAATTGAGGTAACACCCAAATTCTGTGGTGATTGTGAGGAATGTTGCATGTATTTGCCAAGGAAAAACTATGTGTATTTTGGTTTCTTGAGCTAGTTTTAGTGTCAGAAATATTGCACCATATAACTTACAGATTTCGTACTTCCTAAATGCTCACAGATCAATATAATTTTTGGTTCCTCACTTCGTACATAGTCTGCGAAATCCTGGTGGTGTAGTTGGTTTGTGTACATAGTCTTCGAAATTCTGGTATATAGTGTAGTCAAGAGATCAGTTGATATGACACCATTTGCAGGTGAGAAGAATCACTGGTTCTTAAAGCATTGACATTAAGGTTTCTGTTAATTGGATAGTGCGCGTAGGACCACCATCTCTACCATCTAAAGGTTTGTGATCCATCATGAGTTGTCAAGGCAGGGATGATTTGTTTATTGTAGCCTGTTAAATTTACATTTTCCTACTCATTTTTTTTAATGTGTACATCGTTGTACAATGAAAATGAGGTTATGATTATAATCTGTTTGATGAAATGGTAAAATAAAAATCCCGTCATTAGCTTATTTTACTTCATAGTTAATTAAAGGTCAAAATCAATTACTAACTTGTGGTAGTCCGATACGGGAAGCGGGTGTTGATTAGCGGTTAGGATAATCAGAATATAGATGTTAAGATATAGCATTTTTATGAATCCGTTGTGTTTGATATGGGTTGCATCAGATGAGAATTCGATTCTCTAATGTCAAAAATGTATTAAGATGCATTGCGATACATTAGGAGAATATTATTATGTATCAACATCTGTTATGGTACATGGTTAAATTAGTTAGTTGAAAAGGTATTTTATTGAATGAATTTAGTAGAATGTCAATTTGTATTTTATTTCTTTTCTAAAGTGTTGTATACTTGCTTAGCTTAATTAACTAAATTTAAAATGTTGTATCGTCTGTATCTTGGGGTGAAGGAAAGCCCATACATTATTTTCCCTTGTATTAGATTAAGAATCTTAGGTATCGCATGGATCTTGCACCAAATTAATTTGGTTTATCGGACTTTGTGGAATTCATCTTTGGTCTATGCTTATGTTCTCTACATGAAAGCTCAACATCCTTTGTCTTATGTAATTTGTTTTTTGATTAGTAAATGGTGTTGAGTTTGTTGTACCATATTGTTGTTGTATTCCTTGCATCTAACTGGTGCCGCCATAAAGATCACTAGATCGTCCTTTGAACTGTAAACTAAAATATTAGCCAATGCCTTTAATGTAATGAATGTATTGGTGTTTGGCATATAGTTGTTTCATTTTATATGGAACCTTTTTATGTTGTTGTAGGGTATTTTTTTAGTTGACATAGCTATTACATAATCTTACTCAAGTTATGAGGATAGTACCTCTACGTGTCAAATTAAGCTAATAGTTTGTTTTTTAGTAGGTTTCATAATCTAGATATTTGATTGATTTGGAACTCGTATGTTCTTTTAAAATCAAGGCACTAGATAAGTACAAGCTATACTGTTTTGATAGCTAGATCATTTTGTGAAATTCGTATTTGGTGTTTAGTAGATAATAATGAGCTTGTGCAGACTGTATTTATGTACCCATGATGTTATAGAGTTAATTTTTATTCAGATTTTCCTTACACATTCCCAGTACATCTTATCTAATCGGAAAATGGTTAAAGGCACAGTGGTTAAAGGTACTTTATGGTGCTTAATTGTATCATTTTGTGTATACAATAAACCTAGATTGTTAATGTGTGCATAATTATATACATAAAATGACCAGTTGTACACATGTTGATTTTTGATGTGTACATAATATACACATGTAAATTGTTAATATGTACATAGTTGTACACCAGTTGATTGTTTATGTGTACATAATTGTACACCTGCTGATTATTGATAGTGTACATAGTTGCACACCATTGTGCTATCTTTTTGTTTATATTTTAGTTGTACACCATGTTGATTCCTTTTGAAGCTGGGAATAATTCTGTAATTTAGTTGTTTTTTGTTTATATTTTTTAGTTGATTTGCTACAAGGCATAAAGATCCCGGCCAGAGATTATAGATCCAGGTTTATATAGCTTACGGAAGTCAGATGTGTTTGGGGTAACAGAAAAAAGAAGTCTACCAATATCATTCAAGCTATTCACAGGTTAGCTTTTTCACGGTGTGTTCGAATTTTTGTTGAATGATCCTACAAATCTATAATTCTTAAACTCGGAACTCGCACCTCTAGAAATGTTCCATCATTATTTTAGGACAGTTATACTTGCACCTAGAACTCAACTTATAGAAACTAATTAACCAAGAATGTAGATTGCCAGTCAGCTTCTGGTTTTGTCATAGTATTATGACTTCCAACCTTCTATTCGATTTTCAGAGCCAAACTTTACTAATCCATTTGACTATATACAATGGATGTGCATTAACTCTTTAAACAACTTGAAGTTTGTGAAAATCGTTGTATTTATTTTACCACCACACCACCTTTGTAATTATGCATTTCTTTTACCAATTTTTTTAGTGTGTACATAGTTGTACACATGTCGATTATCAATGTGTACATGTACACATGTTGATTTTCAATGCGCACACAGTTATACACATTCTGAAGGTGAATAAGTGAAGTTTTCCGTTTAGACATGTTCTCTTCCCTATCCCTTTTGTAGGAATTAACATTCTTATATGGTTTGAATAAGTGATATCCATTATAAACTGCAACATTTGATGACCTGAATAATTTATTAGAGAGGCATAATGATGCTTCTATAGTTAGTTTAATACTTTTTAAGCTAATGTGTACATAGTTGTACACCTGTTGATTGTTAAAGTGTACATAATTGTACACATGTTGATTGTGAACATAAATGTACACTTGCTAATTATTAATTTGCACATAAATGTACACATGTTTGATTCTTATGCTCTCTAGCTCTGCACCTTATATTGATGAAAACATTCCCACTTTTTCCAGTGCCTCTCTGTTTGGCGAGATCCTAGTCCTGGGAATATGAGTGTATCTCCTCGTAAGGAGGAGGTGAAAGCCCTGATAGATGCAGTTAAGAAAATCTTAGAAAATGGAACCCATTCAGGGTGAACCTTCTCGTTCTCATGTCCCATCACAACATAATTAATTTTGAAGCTGATGTAAGTTATCTGACCACAATTTTTATTTTTAATCTTTGAAACTAGAATTAGTAAATAAGTGTGTTAGGCTCGACTTACATAATGGACAAGTTGCATCCTTTGAGTGGGCTTTAAAGGCGGTGGGCATTTGCATGTTCTCTTCAAAGTACTCCGAGTGCGTGTGTCAGAAGACTTTGTTCGATTATTACTTTGTTGAACTTATCAACGATGCACTTAATGCAGCAGTTAAGTAGTCCATGAACCTTTTTTCAGCTTGTCAAATGTTAAGTTGTCGGACTTGGTGAACGAATTAAGTAGTCTGTGAACCTTTTTTTTCTTCTATTTGTCAAATATTTAAGTTGATGGACTTGATGAATGAATGCACGAAGGTTTAATAGTTTGTGGCATGAGAGCTTCGTTTGATTTTGCTTCACATAATTTCCTACATGCATTGGTTTTTCTCCATTCATTCTCTTATCCTTTTTAATCATGCATCTTATGGATAATGGGAGTTCTGACTGTGGTGACCATATAAATTGCGATTCTATAGTTGTGTTCGGGGAGTGTTGAATGGACTTGGTTGGAAATTGTTGGCAAGGTAGGTATTTGTAGAGGTGTATATGTTTGTACACATGCTGGTTATTACTCAAAATAACAACTATCTTCATTTACCTTCTTATGGGTCCTAATTTAAAGACCTGGTTGAGTTTAAGTAAACACAATTACTCAAAATTTTCAGAATTAGCTTAATAGTAAATTTATTTTCTAGCAAAAGACGAATGTTTTTTATATTTCCATGTTTTCATTTTTGATGGTGTAAATAGGGTGCTTGTGATTCACTAACTAAATCATGTGGCTGATGTGGAAGCATCATGGAGGATAAGCTGCATCATGAAATGTGTGAGTCTATATGTGTCTTTACCACCCACTTCTTCTGCTATTACTGTATTTTATGAAAAGAAGCAAGGGAGCTGCGACGTAGGTATCCCATCCCGTTATTAATGGTAGGTCCGTCTTTGTTATGATGCCTCAAATGATGTTTGTCTATATCGTTTTGGGTAATAGCTTAACTGGTTATGAATCAAGCACTATTCCTCGAAGACTCGGAATAGAAGCAACTTCTGTACGTCTTCAGGTTTGTATACACTCGTGCTCGTGTTTTCAAGAAAATAATCTTTGCACCATATATTGTTAAACTGACTGATCTTTTTTCATATATGCTAGGTTGCATGTTGGGAACTCCAAATGAATATTGATTGTCAGGGGTAAGCATGCTTGCTATGTGTGAGATTTCAATAGCATGCATGTTAGTGGCTTTTGGGTGGACGATTTAAGTTGTATGTGGTGTACAAACTGGTACACCTTGTCTTCTCTTTGGATTTGCTGAATTTATGTATAAGTGTACATGTGTAAACTAAGATTTTTAAAAAATAAAAATTATATAGTCATATGGATAATCTTTTTGACGATCTCAGAAAGAGCTTTTAAAATATATAAATTTTGCGAATTATATAGACAAACGGTTTGAAAGATAAATTGTTTGTAATTATTTTTTATATTATTTAGAATTGCTAACATGATCCTTAGTCACTTTCGTCCAAACAACACTGCAATCCATTTACTAAACCGTTTATGTGAAATTCGGACTAATCCATCCTTAGTTACGTTTATTTTCACCAAACAACACTGCAATCCTTTATTAGGCCGACCAAGCGAAGCGAGGGAGGACCTTTATATGGCTACTTTGTTGTAAATAGTAAGTGATCAATTGACACAATAAGATTGGATTTGGTGTCCATAGTTGGTCTTTTTCATTTGACACAATTATCCCTCCATTTTAGTCCAATTAATATAATTCCTTATGTATCCTATTTTTAGGGGTATAATTGGAAAACAAATTTTAATATAACATATTTAAAAATATGTGCGTTGGAATTTTACAGATTTTATCTTGTTGGAAAGGTAATAAAAAAAGCTACGCAATGAGTGCAAACAACAATATCAAATTTAGAGTTTTTACGAAAAATTCGGAAGTATTTATCATTTTAGGCACAATTTTATAAAATTAAATGTATATCCATTATGCAAACCATCACAAAGGATACCCTTTATGTAGCCATAGTTTGGTTTATGCATCAACTAATTTTCCATTGCAACTAATATAACGATGTACTCCCTCAGTTTTAAGAAAAGTAATACTTTCATTTTAGGCACAATTCTTGAAAATTGAATGCATAACCACCACAAAAAATGCATAACACATCATGCAACCATATTTTGGTTTATGGATCGACTAATTTTCCATTTCTGAAAAAGTGATACTTTCACATTCAGTTTCAGGAAAAGTGATACCTTCGCTCCATTTCGGTAAAAGTGATACTTTCGATCCGTTTCGGGAAAAGTGATACTTTTTTTGGAATGGGGCAAAAGTATCACTTTTTCTGAGACGGGCGAAAGTATCACTTTTTCCGAAACAGAGCGAAAGTATCACTTTTTCTTAAACAGAACGAAAGTAATCGCAGATAAACCCCATCTTCAGATTCTTCTTCGGTTGGCCCTTCCACTGTGGCAACGGTTTTACTAATATTATAGATATATTTTGTTTATTTAACTTTGGCATTATACGAAACTTGACTTGTTAGGTTTTGGAAAAAATTCAAACAAAGTAGTATGAAATTCTATACATGTGATAACTTTTCAAAATTTTAATATTAAAGGCCTATTTGGGATCCGTCAATGTCGTCCACACACTCAATTAAATGTAGTTACGAAAGACTAAGAGGACTCCGGCCCATTGAAAAAATATTAGGGTTTAGCGTAAGTATTGTTTTCCTGTAATCAGTGGAGTGATAATAAGTAGATATGATGATTTGATTATTCCATTGGACTTTCCCTAACTAGAATACAGCAAGGTCCCTGGAATAGTGATAAGGGGAACCGTAAGTCCAGCGGGAATAACCAATATGTAATCAGCGACAGAAATGCAGTGTCAACTATAGCCTACACAATTTATTAGCACCAAAAGTAACATGTTAGACATGCAAAGTGCCAACTTATCAATTTTATTACGGTTACATAGTATACGACGAAACAAAATCATTGTAAATTTCAAACAGCACTCGGAATTTAAAGAGACACCGTATAATCAGACAAGGTAACCAATAACCAAAAACATATCTACGTACACTGTAGTTTCACCCAACTATTCCAAGGGAGTGTAAATATGGTCCAATGATAACCAACTGTTTATGGCTCTTTTAAAGGTCCCACCCATGCTTTAAAGGTCCCACCCTTTGCTAATTTAGTGGATGAGGGGGGTTGGTATACTTTTGGACTAGATCCCAAGATTATCCCTAGTCCGTTCGATTCGATTAAGTAACCAGATAAATGAACACTTTCTTTGAATTTGCAACCGGAAACAGAAAAGCATACCTCCCCATCATCCTCTCCGAACTCTATATCCAAAGGGCACATGTTTCTCTTGCCAGGTTTTTCTAAACTGCATAACACTATTGGAGTCTGACCTTGAACACTGCACTCTATAAGAATCTTAGCATCCATATTAGGATAGGAATCATGTCCAAGACAAGCCTGCAGTAAAATATACATAATTCATAATTTCATATAGAGTATGCAATTCTAACTTGTAACCATAATTATGTTGCCGTATATATGATCTTTTTGAACTAATTATAAAGTCCCGAGTCAGTTTATCCCACGAATTACTTTTTATACATATGTCTGGAGAAAATTTTGACATCTTGACAACTGAACTAAATCTATCAAAATAGAGAAGAAAAAAAAAACCCAGCCTTCGGACTTTATAACTAGGATAGAGAGAGTATTGGGAACTTCTATCCTGGTATTTGAATACAAACCTTTGTAACACGTAATCTTCCTTTTGCTTTGGGAAATTTAAGAGTTATAAGTTTTCCTTCTTTTAACTCAATCCCTGATCATGAGAATTTGGTGTAGGAAATAAAAGTCTGTTAGTTGAATTTCATTCATAAAATAAAAAAAAATTGAGGAAGAAATAAATTATACCAAAATCTTACCCCAAAAAGTCATTTGTGTGTGTATATATACCAATGACCCAGATCTAAATCCCTAAGTGAGGATGATTGATACTCTCTCCGAGAACAAGTTTCAAGAATGTCGAAGATTAAAGATAAATAGATGAAACTGCTTAAAAGCTTACTAGTTACAACTATGTATTTAAAACATTCTAATAATCTACAAGTCAAAGTTAAGTTGTACTTCAACAAAAGCATTTCTTTCTTTATATATATTATACAATGTGTTATTGACCCTAGCAAAAGCTAAAAATTATGTAAAAAGAATTTTAAACCAACCAGTCTTAGAACTAACAAGGAGTTAGTCGTGAGTGAGATCTTGATGTGGTTTAGGGAAGTTCATAAATCATCTTTTAAACATGGGAGAATTTTCTAAAGTCCTTTATAATTTGTTAGTGATGAGGGACTTATAATGAGTCTCATGAAAACCTTCAAAAATACTTGTTGGTTATGGGAGATATTCTTAAAAGCTCTTAAAATCCATGTTAGTGGTAAACTCATATGGAATTGGGGAATTTTAAATACTGGAATCAAAATTAGAAGATATTTACTAGAGAATATTCAAGAGAAGTGAATTTTGGTATGAGTTGAGTGTTTGAAAATGAGGGTAATTTACAATGGTAAAAAACGTTGGCGGCTAGACATTGAGCGTCAGCTAATGATAATCGACCGCCCGTGGCTGAAGTTCAACCGTCAGTGTCCCATTAAGGCCTCGCGGTTTCACTTTATTCGCGCGCTTCTTCATCCGCCGCCAATCACATTTCACCATAGTGGAAAATCCACTTAGCCATCTACGTGGTTCACCCAATCTCTAAATTTGCAATACCCCATAGGAAATACACTTAATGGAGAACTTCATTTCACTTGGATCACAATGCTTTTCAGTCAGTGGGTACTTGGTTTACAGTTCATCCTTATCATTCTCACAACATTGTTGGTTGCAAATAGGTTGTTATAACAAAGCATAATCTTGATGGCTCTATAGGTAGATACAAGGCTGGGCTTATTTCCAAGGGTTTCATAAATAAGAGATCTTAGATTATTCTAAAACATTCAGCCATGTATCCAAGCCAACTACAAGTAGAATCATCCAAGATCTTGTAGTGACCTATATAATTGAATGTCAGTAATGATTTCTTGCATGCTGACCTAGAAGAAGAAGTTTACATGTCCCAACCTCCAGGTTTTGTTGATCCCAAACATCCTACATATGTTTGCAAATTACATAAGTTTCTTTATGGTTTAAAGCTGACTCATAGAGCATGGTATGAAAAGTTTCTCACTGTTTTTCGCTTTTTATGGTTTTAAACTTTTATCTGCAAAATCATCTCTATTTATGTGGAAATTGGTTATAGGATTACTATTATTATGGTTTACGTAGATGATATTCTACTTATTGGTAATTCCAAGGCTTATTGTACTAAACTAATTTCTCTACTACGAGGACATTTTCCCATCAAATATTTGGGCGATATTCATTATTTCTTAGGTCTTGAAGAGATGGTGAAAGTCTTTTAATGTCTCAAACCGAATATGCATTTTATTTACTGGAGAAATGAGACATGGCTGGTACAAAAAATTACTCTTCTCTAGTTCCTATTGATATCAAACTACCAGATGCTTTAGTTGAGTTATTTGATAATCTGAAAAGACGAGGGTACCCAAATATACCTAAATCTAAAACTTTTCCACATATAAGTTCTTTTCCGAAAGTGACTGTCTATGGAATGAGTCGAGACAATACAACTAATCGGTTCACACTTCGTGTGATCGTCTATGTATACAAGATCGAGAAAATACAACAACGAAGTATGTTTACTTGATAATATGTTTGGATTTAACCAAACTTTAGGGATTGTCTATCAAGTAAAATAGGAATTAACATTTGTGTATTTTTACTTCTAATTATAATAAAACAATTACAATTGTGGAAATAGAAAAGTAAAAGGCGCAGCAAGATTTTGTTAACCAGGAAACCGCAAATGCAGAAAAACCCCGGGACCTAGTCCAGAATTGAATACTCGCAGAATTAAGCCGTTATACACAATCAAACCAACTTTGTATAGTTGAGACCAAGCAACTAAACCTATAGTTCACCTAGTTCCCTCAGTATTCCCACGCCTCCAACTTATAATAAGTCACATACTTGGAACAATTCCTTTGGTTCGTATTCCAAAAAGTAAAGGAACAACAAATTTGTTCGGTAACAACTCCTTTCAAACAATGTGATATGAGTTTGACAAAGGCTCTTCCGTTTAACCAAAAAACTCCTTTTTCGGGTCCTTAGATCAATCTATCAACAACTACCGAAGTAATTGTTAGACAATGCAATCAATACTATTAATCACAAAGAAATGTATTGATGCCGATCTACTCAACTAATCAATCCAATCTATCACAAAGATAAACCGATTATAGTTGGATCCCTGTTCAGCCGAAACAAGTATTGTGCACACCAAAGATTATGAACCCATAAAGTCTTCTTGTCTTCAAATCTTCTTTAATCTTCAATCATCTAATTATGAACTACTAATCACATAACTACAAATTTTTAGGAGTAGTAAAACTTTAAAAGTCTCCTATTTGACCCTCAAATTCAAAAACCATTGCTTCATCAAAGAGTATTTAGAAATTACTTCACATGTCTTTAATAGAATACTTATGATGTGAGCTATTCAGAAATTTTGATTGTACCATCTACATTTAATTTGACAGTTGAATGGAGTCATAAAGATACATCTGATAGATGAAAGACATTATTCCAGAAAGGTACACTTCATGCATAAGTTAGAATAGAGGCTACATACAACAAATTTGATGTTTAAACAAGCATACAAAGTAAAAAATACAATAAAGAAGAGTAAGGATGCAACAACATTCTCAAGGAACAACCAAAAATAGTATTTGACAAACCTAGAAAGACATGCATACTGGGTTTTTCAATTACACTTAAATATAAATACAATTCTAAACAAAAACCTAGTATATTTGATCTTACAAAGCAAAAACAGTAGCTGGAATTTCAAAACAAAAATTGAACTTTGACCTAAAAGAAACTCAAAATGTATGACAATCTCAACAGGAAATCAAGGAGAAAGAAATTAAATTTCTTACCAGCTTGTGCAGATAAAATCGATGATGTCTTGCAGAGAATGAATAAATTGATGGATTTCCTTCTTCCAAATCTGACCCAACATCATAGAACAGTTCAAATTAAAGAAGATATAAATTCTAAAGCAGTAAAAAACTGAAGCGGGAATGAAATTAGGTTGATTCATACATAAATAATTACTACTTAAAAAACCCTAGTTTCAGAAAATCAAAATCAGATGATCTAATTTTAGCAAATCTCAACTTACTTGAAATATTGTCTTTTTTGTGTATACTTTCAAAGCATCGATTGGTTTTATAGCAACCGTAATCGAAGAAAGAGGAGAGTTGAAGGAGGTGGGAGGAACTGCAGGAACTGAATGAACTGGGGAGGTATCTCATCAGGTGGGATCGTGGTCTTCTGCCAGGTTTACTAGCCACGACTTGGGATTTTAAGAAAATTTTAGGAAAATTTCACGGCACAGTAGCCACGACACCATTTATTATCCCGAAGCAAGAGGCCCGGTATACTCACGGCCCTCTCTGTCGTGGGTAGAAGATATCTGACGGACTAATACCTTGCAAAGCTATACGCGTGGCAAGTAGGCATCATGCCGTAGCAAGTGACTAACATATTTGCCACGGTTACTTATTTAGCGTGGAAAAATGTGACAAATAGCCACGGATCTTCAATACCGTGGCAATTAGGCCGTGAGAAAAGGTCATTAGTTTTGTAGTTTCTCTTGTGATCAATCACACACATAACGGAGTCTGTTAACGTTGGATTATCACAAGACGTCTTTAGATCTACAAACAGTCTAAAGATCCCCATCGAAACTTCGATCTAGTTTGAGTGAATCTTATATCAGAAGAGAAGATTCTCAAGCATAAACAAACTAGGTGCAATCAAAGTTCAACAACCGTTAGTCAATCAAATTAATCAAAAACTAATAATAAACCGCAATTATCTAGTTTCCAACCAACGGTACTAATAGAAATTCTCAATCCCAAAGAAGTCTTTAAACTGAGCGGTCGTACGAGATTTCGCTTCATTAGGTTACTTTCCTCTCCGAATAGGCGGCTCCACCAGCAACAACACAACTAGGTAGTTTTGCTGGCTCTGAGGATTAGTTTACTCGAAATGCAAACTTCAATATTTATAGACAAGGAAGTTTGGACACCAAGGAATTTCCAAAACTGAATATTCTCAAAGATATGCAATAAACACAAAATCGGTTTTCATAACTCCTAGAAATGCACTGTCCAAATATTGACCGAAATCCCAATAGAAAAATTTATAATCAGTAAATGCACATTACTAATTATTATTTTCTAAAGATATGCATTTATTTGCTGGAAAATAAATAGAATATAAAAACTAAGAAACCTTAAATAAAAGATTCTCAATTTATTTCGATCCTGGGATTCTCCTTTAGCTATTGATGAATATCTTTGAACAATTAATGATAAGAGTTACTGCACATGTTCAAAGTATGTCGACATCTTTACTTTGCAAGTCATTTTTCATACTTACAATCTTGGAAACGATTTTCCACACTTCCAAACAAGTTTAGAATTGGTTCGTCTAAATTCCAAGAACTATGTGATTGATTATCCTATCAAATCACCAATCATGGGTTTCACGGTTCTACCTCCATGTGAGTACTGTGCATACTCACGCTAGTTACCAAAATTCGGTTGACTAGGTACTAGGATTGGTTCCCCACAACTTATGGTAACTACATGTATTCGGTTGCACATGTCCATAGAATCGGTTCCCCCAAAACTACAAACTTGTTGCACATGTTCATAGGATCGGTTACCCCATCTACTAAAAACGTGTTGCACCTCTTACAGGAATAAATTCCCTCTTGTAAATTTGTTGCACCTCTTACTAGGATCGGTTCCCCAATGACTAGATAAAAGTTATTATTTACAAGGCATCGATCATAGCATCTTGAGTGATTACTTAAGATCGGTTTCACTAATAAAAGTCATACCAATACATAAGTTAAGCCTTGTGAATAGTTTTACCAAGATACATAAACAAGTTTATGAGCGGTTATACTAAACACATATATTGGTAATTCAAAATAGATTTGCAATGAATAACAATACCAATAAGCCTAGCTATTTCCCTTTCGATTCACAAAATAAGTTTATGAACTTACTTCCTTTAAACGAATGTAAAACATTGTTTCCTAGGATGAAATCTTCACTCATACCCATACATAATCACAATAGCATTCATATGATCATGTCCATGTCTTATATACAAAGTTTAATGGTTAAGCAATAAACCTCGTATTGTATTCCTTAATACTATGTCGAACTAGAGTATCATACACAGCTTCACAGTTATGTTTTCAATATGCACGACTTGAAAGATACGTTAGGGAATGAAACAATTCAAGTCAAATATTACTAACCTCAAGAGGAAGGATGATGTTGTCGTTGTAGCTCCATACTTCTTCACATTCTTCAAGTCTTCATGTAATACTTGTAAGTCTCATATCCTAACACTTTTAATCTAACCTATACGAAGTTGACTCTAGTATATAATCAAGCGACTTTTTAAATGAGTCTTGATTCACTAAAATATGACAACCAAACTTGACATACCAACGCTTGGTGGGTTCAACCGAGCTATGCTCTAACAATCTCCCCCTTTGTCAATTTTAGTGACAAAACTCTTACATATGGATAAACAAATTACAAAAATTCATTATACACATATGCTTGATTCCAAGTTCAACAACACAAAACCTGCATTAAATTCAATCCTTAAATGCCGCTACTGACATTATAATAACAAAACTAATACTCCCCCTAAAGGTAAGATATGTATATTTTCAATCTGCATTTCTTTGTTATTTCCATGTAGTTCCTCATAACTACATATCATATGGTATGTGACTCCCCCTTAATCTATGTTTTCACTCTATTTGTTAGAATAAACGTTTTAGCACAGATGTCATTTCCCTTAGTGATGCCAACTCACAACAAGTCAATATCACTTGTTTAGTCCATATATTTCTCCCCCTTTTTGTCACAAAATGACAAAGAAACGAAAAAAATAAAGGACAAACCGAAAGGATCTTACAAATCTCACAAAGAGAATTCGCAAACCTATAAGAGTTGAGCACGAGGGTTTTACACACCATTTTAGATAACCAATATCAAAACCGAAACTACATGTAATTTGTTTTTAACATGCTATCAGTTGGCCGAAGCAATTTTCCCTAATAGTTTAGCACATCAAAAATCGACTAAGCACCTTAGTTCTTTTGCTAAACCGATTGTACAAATACAATCGCTTGTTCGATAAGACCAAAATAAAGATCAGAATTAAGTTTATTTTTCTCATCAGGCTCTAATTATTCTCAAAAGTAACTTAGACCTTTTATTTTTAAACAAGACAAATACTAGGTTAGTTAACTAGTAATTCTTGTTAAGGCATTCGGTTAGACTTGAATAACCGAAACCTTCATATTTGATAAGTCTAACTAAGATCCGAAAAAATTAGTTTCTCTTATCCGGAAATCACTTGGACTAAACAAATGTTCCCGAAACACTTTTGTTAACACATAAACAATCCATACAAACCAAATAAATAAACTTGCATAATCATTTATCTTAACCGGAAGCAATTGAAACAAACATAGACATTATAACACCGTAATTGCACCGAAATTTTGTAAGCCTAAACAATTGATACCAAACAATAACAAAAGATAACAATAGTTTTTCTTAACCGGAAACAATTGAATCATAATCAAACATCCATACACAAATAATATAATCAACATCAATTGTACGAAATTTTGTTAAGCAAAAGCAAAAAAAATATGAAATAAAATCATGCTTTTCTAAAACAGAAAACAATTAACTAACAAGATTGTTACCTCAAATTCCGCATCCTCTTCTCCCCTTAATATATGTCATTAAGCGCAAGTTCACTTAGAACTTTCCCCCATTAAAGTTGCCATCCTCCCGTCAAAACAAAAGAACAACAACAAAGAGCAACCTTTACCAGAGAAAGGTTGAATATCGATTTTAACTATGCGATGCACAAGTTGAAACCTAGAAACACATATGCTTTTATGCTAAACCAAAAGATTCAACATATTGTGACTTTTTCACATATTATTTCTACAGGAACCCCTCATGATCCTTTGATAAAGCCTACCAACATGGGCTAGAACTTAATCCCGCTAAATCAAAAAAGTCACCCAAACCATATGGGTTCACACATTATGAAATCGAATATCAAGGTAATAAAACAGAAATCAAACATCCCATAAACATACATAGCAATAAAATAAAGCATTCAAGCACAGGATATGTAATCAAAAACTATCACAAGAAAAATTATAAAATAATAATTTTATTCATAACTAGATAGTTTTATTCATAAAATATACCTAAAACAATTAATGAAAAAAAATCAAAAACTAATGTCTATTTTAATTGCTTGAAAACAGATCAATCTTCATTTGTTTGCTCATCATAATCTTCTTCAGAGTATTTTTCGTGTTCTCCTTTTAGAAACACATTATTCATCGTTAGGATTCCTTCAAGGGTTTCCAGATCATTTATATAGGCAAATGCTAAATGTTTATGAATATAGTCCAATTGTCTCCCAAGACGTAAAATATGGAACATGAGATCTCCATTGTTATAGATTTGATCATATGAGATACTAGATCCATTTTGAGTTCCACTCATTCGGTTGATAATTCCCTGTGAGAAAAACTTAGTACCTTTCTCATCTCTAAAGTTGTTCCCCGCTGCACTTTCACACATCTTGGTGATGAGATAGGGATATCCAATATTGCTATGAAATCATGTGGTAATGAGAGACTTAATGATTTTAATCATTTGAACGATAATTATTCCACAAATATCAATTCATTTTTTGCCTTTCAAGAAGGTAGTATATAAGTTCAGCAAATTCTTTATTCCATAGAGAGGAATCTCTCGTACAAGCAAAAAGAGTTGCCATAACAAGTTTACCAAAAATGCTTAAGTGTAAGGGTACGTATTTGTTTAGCATCTTTCCCTTTTTCTATTCAATAGTTTTACCAGTGATGAGTTTTGAAATGTTATCGTGATCAATTTCAGAACCTGTAATCATATGACCTTTCGCATAGTTGATGATTTCTGATATCATCTTTCTGTTGACATGAAGAAAAGTACTTCCAACCAAAGTGCTAAAAGTAAGCTTTTCATGATTAATATTGTGAATATTACCATAAAAATTTCTTACTATATCAGGTGAATATTTTTAAAATCCGAACATATTTCCCAGATTCGGTCTTGAACAAACTTCACATAGCTGATTTCTGAAACATCTGGATCGAATCTGTTCTCCTCAGTGAAGCTTACACCCATCAAAGCTTGATATCTTTCAAAACATGTATTATCTACGAAATTCGTAAGATCATGCTTCCCTTTTATCAAGTGAGGATACTTTATTTTCTCAACATCTCTGGGAGGAATAAATGGATTCAAGACAAACTTGTCTGTTTTAGAGTTTTCTTCTCCTGATTTCCTCTTTCCCATACTTGCGAAAATATGAAAAACCCTAGTTACGGTTTCGAACAATCTTCCACAATTTGTTTGTAAACCTAGCAAGATGTTATCTTTTATAGGAAGAGTATATGTCAAAAACAGGAAATAACAAGTTTTAGAAAATACTACAAAAATTGGAAATTGTGGCTTATGGGGATACAATTCCGATTTTGTGTCTAGGTTCTTCTTTTGGAAAACCGATTTTTCATGGACCATATCTCTATGTTGGATTAATTCTATATCTTTGTCCAAATATCTGTATACTCTATTATTACCAAGTTTTGATAATATCCCATGAAATTCACTCAGGAATTTTCCAATAGAGTATGCAGTGAGTAATTTGAACAACATATGATATTTGTTAAAAATACCATTCGAATCATAAATCTAGTAATATTTCAAGAGATCACTTGCTTCATTAAAACAGTTGTGAGGTGTATGAAGCAAACCATTGTTAATAGAATTATTAACCGAAAAATCATCCCATGAAGGATTACATGGTTTCCAAAAACGCATCCTAGAAAGCGAAATATTGACAGTATTTGATCTGAAAATGTACATGTATATACTTTGGTAGGCTATCCAAAATATATTTAAGATTCCTGATTTTCCATAACACAATAGCCGAGGTTCATACAAAATTTAAGCAGAATCTTATGCATTTTCAAGATACGACCTGTCTCATAGGCCATTGTATCGTTGTTACTTAACATAATGATATACAATCCTATGACAGCCAAAGGATTATGTAAGTCACTCAAGACATACATATGCATAATTCCTAACAGGTTTAGGAATAAGAGTAATACATACTTCATACATATTTTCCACCACGAGATCTTGAAGTAGTCAAATCATGTCGTTACGTTAACTGAATAATTCATTAGATTCAATCTTATAGGTTAGATCGCACCAAACACAGATTGTTAGATATTTTCGTATTTGCGAGCTCTGATACCAATTGAAAATACGAGGGTACCCAAATATACCTCAATCTAAAACTTTTCTACCTATAAGTCCTTTTCCGAAAGTGATTGTCTATGGACTGAGTCGAGACAATACAAGTAATCGGTTCATACTTCGTGTGATCGTCTATGGATACAAGATTGAGACAATACAACAACGAAGTATGTTTACTTGATAATAGGTTCGGACTTAACCAAACTCTCGGGATTGTCTATCAAGTAAAATAGGAATTAACGTTTGTGTATTTTACTTCTAATTTTAATAAAATAATTATAATTTCGAAACACATCAAGATTTTGTTAACGAAGAAACCGCAAATGCAGAAAAACCCCAGGACCTAGTCCAGAATTGAATACTCTCATAATTAAGCCGCTATACAATATCAAACCAACTTCATGTAGTTGAGACCAAGCAACTAAACCTATAGTTCACCTAGTTCCCTCAGTATAATAAGTCACGTACTTGGAACAATTCCTTTGGTTAATATTCCAAAAAGTAAAGGAACAACAAATTTGTTCGGTTACAACACTTTTCAAACAATGTGATAGAGTTTGACAAAGGCTCTTCCATTTAACCAATATACTCCTTTGTTGGGTCCTTAGATCAATCTATCAACAACTACCGAAGTAATTTTTAGACTATGAAATCAATATTATTAATCACAAAGAAGTGTATTGATGCTGGTCTACTCAACTAATCAATCCAATCTATCACAAAGATAAACAGATTATAGTTGGATCCCTTTCCAGCCGAAACAAGTATTGTGCACACCAAAGATTATGAACCCATAAAGTCTTCTTGTCTTCAAATTTTCTTTAATATTCAATCAGCACTTGCACACAGTCAACTTGAATCTCTTGTGATCAATCACACACGGAACGGAGTCTGTTAACATTGAATTATCACAAGATTTCTTTAGATCTACAAACAGTCTAAAGATCCCCATCGAAACTTCGATCTAGTTTGGGTGAATCTTATATCAGAAGAGAAGATTCTTAAGCATAAACAAACTAGGTGCAATCAAAGTTCAACAACCGTTAGTAAATCAAATCAATTGAAAACTAATAATAAACCGCAATTATCTAGTTTCCCACCAACGGTACTAATAGAGCTTCTCAATCCCAAGGAATTTCCAAAATCGAATATTCTCAAAGATATGCAATAAACACAAAATCTGTTTTCATAACTCCTATAAATGCACTGTCCAAATATTGACCGAAATCCCAATAGAAAAATCTATAATCAATAAATGCACATTACTAATTATTATTTTCTAAAGATATGCATTTATTTGCTGAAAATAAATATAATATAAAAACTAAGAAACCTTAAATAAAAGATTCTCAATTTATTTCGATCCTGGGATTCTCCTTTAGCTATTAAGGAATATCTTTGAACAATTAATGATAAGAGTTACTGCACATGTTCAAAGTATGTCGACATATTTACTTTGCAAGTCCTTTTTTCATACTTACAATCTTGGAAACGATTTGACACACTTCCAAACAAGTTTAGAATTGGTTCATCTGAATTCCAAAAACTATGTTATTGATTATCCTATCAAATCACCAATCATGGGTTTCACGGTTCTACCAAAACAAGTTCGGTTCTACCTCCATGTGAGTACTGTGCATAGTCACTCTAGTTACCAAAATTCGGTTGACTAGGTACTAGGATCGGTTTTCCACAACTTATGGTAACTACCTGTATTCGGTTGCACATGTCCATAGGATCAGTTCCCCCAAAACTACAAACTTGTTGCACATGTTCATAGGATCGGTTCCCCCATCTACTAAAAACGTGTTGCACCTCTTACAGGGTTCGATTCCCTCTTGTAAATTTGTTGCACCTCTTACTAGAATCGGTTCTCCAATGACTAGATAAAAGTTGTTATTTACAAGGCGTCGATCATACCATCTTGAGTGATTACTTAAGACCGGTTTCACTAATAAAAGTCATACCAATACATAAGTCAGGCCTCGTGAATAATTTTACCAAGATACATAAACAAGTTTATGAGCGGATATACTAAATACACATATTGGTAATTCAAAATAGATTTGCAATGAATAACAATACCAATAAGCCTAGCGATTTCCCCTTCGATTCACAAAACAAGTTTATAAACTTACTTCCTTTAAACGGATGTAAAATATTGTTTCCTAGGATGAAATCTTTACTCATACCCATACATAATCACAATATCATTCATATGATCATGTCCATATCTTATATACAAAGTTTAATGGTTAAGCAATAAACCTCGTATTGTATTCCTTAATACTATGTCTAACTAGAGTATCATACACAACTTCGTAGTTATGTTTTCAATATGTACGACTTGAAAGATACGTTAGGGAATGAAACAGTTCAATTCAAATATTACTAACCTCAAGAGGAAGGATGATGTTGTCGTTGTAGCTCCATACTTCTTCATATTATTCAAGTCTTCATGTAATACTTGTAAGTCTCATATCCTAACACTTTCAAGCTAACCTATACGAAGGTGACACTAGTATATAATCAAGCAACTCTTTAAATGAGTTTTGATTCACTAAAATATGACAACCAAACTTGACATACCAACGCTTGGTGGGTTCAACTGAGCTATGCTCTAACATAATCTAACACCTTATAGGTCTCGGTTTCTCTTTAATATCTTACCTGGGCAAGATCTGAAATCAACATTGTTGTAAATTTTTCAGCACATTGCAGCTAACAGGATTTTATGATATGTCAAAAGAATCATTGATTACGGAAATTTTCCTAACAAAGGCTTAACTGCAGTTCATGACTTTAGCGTTGCATATTAGGATGCTGATACAGACTCAAGAAGAAGTATTGGTGGTTATTGTATTTTTTTTTTTGTTCTAATTTCATTTCCAGGTCTAGCAAGAGACAACTATGTTGCAAGATCGGTAACTGAATTTGAATTTCAAAAGTTTGGTTAGTTTTGCTGCTGAAATTCTTTGGGTATGCAAATTATTAAAAGACTTGCACATTTTTCTGCCTTCTTCTCCTGTGTGATAATATAAGTGTTATCTTGTACTCCTCTAATCTTGTATTTCATTTAAGAATGAAACATATTGTTGTGGACTACTATTTTGTCAGGGAGTTGGTTCAAGTTAAAGATTTATCCACTTCTTATTCCTCAACAATTGATCCGGCAGCTGATATTTTCATAAAAGAATTTTCGGGTCCAAGGTTTGATTTACTCAGGAACAAGTTTCAAGTGCTTCATACGTCTTCCCGCTCCAACTTAAGGGGGTTAATTAATAGCAGACAACTTTTTACACCTTGTTTACATCACTTATGTATTCTCAGTTCCATATTGGTTCAGGTATAAGATAACTTATAGATTACCTGTTTGATGTATATAATTCTCTTTGTTTCTGTTGTTGTCGATTATTAAGACAATCATTTTTACGTTATTCTTTATGCAACTCTAACTCTAACTTTCCTCACTATTAGTGGATAAAGTTCTAGCAGATATGTTGAATCAAACTACGATAATCAAGAGAGTACGTATTTTAAATTAGGTAACAATTTTTTTATCATCTATTACACAATTCATACATTGCACATCCATATAAAAATTCTTGTTTATTTTATTGTAGGCGATTTATCTTCTAAATTTAGGTAAAAGAGTTATCATAAAAGGGTAGGATGATGTAATTAACAACATACAGTTTCATGTGCCTTTTCATTTTTTTTTTAAGCTAGAAAAATTTATTAATAAAAGAAGGAAGAAAACGAAAACTTGAGGGGGACATAAAGCCACAACCTCCTTAAGGGAGAAAACAAAGGGAAAAAAATCATTGAATAAACGAAAAAATAATTGCATAAACAAGTGCATCCAAAAAAAATTATCCGGAAATTATTTTCAGGGGCTTTCGAATGGATTCCATGTTAGCAATTTTCTTATTGAAACTACGCAAAATAGGCTTAAAACCATACGATGGTGGAGAATGAGTATTGTTTGTACCCAAAATTACGTCTAGGTACTAAACACGATGATTTGATGATGAATATTGAAAATTAGGTCTTGAAAACGATAAATAAAGGAGACAAAGAATTAACGTGGTTCGGAAAGTGTTGCCTACATCCACGGAGGAATCCCATAGGGAAAATTTTGTATTGATAGGAGATTACAATAGTTATTGTATGGATAGCTAACCTAGGATTCCATTCCCTTTTTAGGGTTTAGGATACATATTTTTATATAGTTATGTAACCCTAATTATGATACAAACTTGATGTGCAAGCAACTTGTTCAACAAGACTTCTGGAAACTTCATGAATCTTCCTTCGCGGGCTTGATTTACGGGCCTTCCGTGTATTTTACACATGGTACAAACAAGTATATTCTATCACCATGTTCTCCAATACCGGCGATGATGACTATGTGCCGTTGTTAACCTCTGAGAGGCGATCCCTTCTCTATATCCAGCTCTTTGTGAATAAATTCCATCTTCTTCCTCAGACCAACCTAATCGTCGAATCCCCTTCAAAATACTAACATATGAAGAAGTCTTATCAGCTTCACCATGTTCCTAAGATATTAGTTGGGAATTACTAGTATTATTATCAATGATATCGTTTTACTCGATGAATACTTGATCAGGTATCTTATCATTATAAGTCTCAGAAATATCATTATTCTTCTGCTTCACTACTGGAGTAGGAACTAAAAATGCGGGGGTACCAAGTACACCACCAACTTTTTTATTTGGCAACCTATATGGACAAAACTTAATACAATTGCAAGTAGACCAATTGAATGATCCTTAACAATATGTATATGGAGTTTATGTCTCTAACCTCTTCTCAATCAATATGTATATAGACAGAGTTCGTTAACTTGATGGTTACGAAGAGTACTTGGACGATCTCAAAAATTCAATATCCAATATCAATCTAGTCGTATCCAAATATCCAATCAGAATTCTGCCAAGTAATTAAACTTTTTATTTATCTTTCAAGATACAAATTCTACAAGAAACGAGTCTCGTAATCAATCACTATTAGATGGATGTATAAAATGAATACGTACAACTTATAATGCGGAAAAAGAAAAACACAAGACACTAGAAGTTTTGTTAACGAGGAAACCGCAATAGCAAAAAAAACCCGAGACCTCGTCCAGATTTGTACACCAAATTGTATTAAGGCTTTACAGACACTATCCTACTAATTTAATAGTCATACATATCACTATGGAATTTTTTATAGGAGTTTCATCACAATGAAGTTTCTCACATGATTTTTTTTAAATTTTTTCCAAACCGCAAGAATTCTAGATAAAGGAACATCATTTCCAAATTGAGATTAGTAAAAGGATGTGCAGGTTTATCCCTGGATGTTCTACTGTGAACAATAAGACATTAGTGGATACATATGAGTAGTTATGTTCCTATGCCAATCAACATAGTCAGTTCTGATCAAATGAACCACATATTGTATGTTAGGTTGTTCATTGTCAAACACTTTCTTACACCTACATTTTCATGCATGCCACACTATAAAATCAAAGCACTCCAAGATACTTACGCTGGAACCTCATTGATTGTTCACCTAAAATATGCTACATAGCCAATCATTAAATTGAATATTTACTATAATATTAGCAAAGGAGCATTCAATAAAGAGATGTTGCATGCTTTTAGTATGGTTGTTGCATAAGGGGAAAGTAGAATCAAAATTATTACGGAATCTAGTTAATTAACCTCTCACCAATGAAAGATAAATTTGGAGACACTTCTATAGAAAGTGTAGAATATTAATAGGAAGTTTAGTCTTCCAGAATAAGGTTCCAAGGAATAGGTATGATGTGAGCATAACCAGAATCTTGGTTTCTAAAATTTGGAATAGATTTATAAGCTTCCATCTTGGATGATCCCGTCCTTCAAAAATAATAATTAATGTTCAATATTTTTTCCACGGTGTTAGAATCAAACAAAGCATTCAGAATTTGCATATTCCAACTTTATTATCAGAATCAATAAGTTGAGGCACATAAATCATATTTGTAGAAGCAAATTGATTGGTAACATTAGAACTTTTAGATGGGATCCATCTATCCCTCCATTTATAAATGGAGTTACCATCTCCCCACTTCCTAAGGCTGAGTGTAGTGGAGTAATTGAAGGGGATGATAGCGACATCTGGTAGTGGCTGAAGGTTTAATCCAAAATTTAATTTTTTTTCTCTGCTCAAAAGCGGGGAAAGCTAGCGGGCATTTCAAACTGAGCGAGGAGCGGGACATCGCCAGTATAAACGGAAAAGCGAGGATAGGGACCTCGCTTTCGTAAAAACCAGCGAGTATTGCAGCCTCGCTTTGGAGCGACGTCGTTGGCCTTGCTCAAATATATATAGCAACTCCCTGTGCCTCGCCAGTTTTGAAATATTTGTTTTACCTTTTCAATCTTATACCCTTGTTCGTCTTCAATCACATGTTGTTGGGTTATTCGCAGAAAACTCTTCTCTCGACTCCATTCTAAAGAACATCCCTTGTATATTTTCTTTTTCTTTCTTTTCGCTGAAACCTATCGTATAAACGTATCATAAGTTGAAGATGGTTGTGTTAATTCGAGGAGAAATCAGCACGGGTTAAAATCAGTGAGAAGACATAAAATATGAAATTAGGGTTTGCAGAGATTAGAGATGGGTTTTGATGGAGGAGATTAAAAATCAGTGAATAAATAGGCGATGAGTCTTTGGTGATTTAGGGGTAAGATTTAGATGGGATTTGAAGGATTGTGATTGAATCACAGATGGTGGTTGAGTTAGGGTTCTGATGATGAATTAGGGGTTCGATTCTATGTTGGATTGATAATGGTGATAGAGAAGAAGGTAAAGATATTGTTGCTCATCAAAACCACCACTCGAACTCTATTGATCTCGGTCACAGATTGAAGACGAACTAGGGAAAATATAAATAAGAATTAATAAATTCATCAACCATGGTTACAGATTTATGAAAAAGATAACGGTGTTCGATTGATAATGGTGATAATGGTAAAGATAATTGGGTTTGATTCTATGTTCGATTGATAATGGTTATAGATTCGCACAACCAACACTCGAAATCAATTCCAGGTTGAAGATGAACTAGGTCAAAATATAAATAAGAATTACTAAATTCAAGGTAAAGATACTGTTCAAGAACAGAGAAGGGGAAGTGGTGAATCAAGGAGGAAGCGAGGAATTGAAGATGCAATTTGGGCATAAATGAAGTGTTCTTGATGGCTGAAATTATCGTAGTTATTGATATGGTGTTGGTAATAGTGGATGTACACAGATTGAAGACGAACTGGAGCGAGGAGCGGGTCGTAGCTTCAACGCCTATTGACCAGTCAAGCTATGAAAGGGGCCTCGCTTCAAAGCTATGTCCAAGACCTCGCCTATATTGTAATTCCCTCCCGCACCACTGCACTCAGGCCTCTCTTCAGCTTTACGTGGCAACACTGCTCAACCCCATACTTCCCTCCTCCATTGCACTCAGCCTAACAAGCATATTTCTTAACAATTTCTAAACCCTACAAACACCATTTCAAATCCAATACCCATTAGCTGCCAGACTATCATTAAGAGGATCAACATTAAATGAAACTGATGAGTTTTTTTTACTGGTATTTGGTGGGAGAAGAGTTTCTTTACTACTATATTTAATGGGTGAGTAAAAGAAGGGTATTGTGTTCAAATTAGAAATCATGGTAATGATAACGAGATTATAAGTCATTTTTATTAAGTTATATATTTTAGATATTGACTATAGAAGAAATCTATTGGTTCGGATAGGGATGTCAAATTAAAATCCATCATAACTCCAAATTAAAATCTATCATAAATTGGATTGTACGAGCCAAAAATCGGACCAATCCGGACCATGCTTGCCCCTTAGAAACATCCAAAAATTCAATGTTGCAAATGGAAGCAGCCACAAAAACACAATGTAAAACATAGATCACTGCCCACACATTTGATTAGCGCCACAAACAGGGGCGGAGCCACGCTTGTACTAGGGAGGACAGTTGTCCTTCCTAGTTTTTTGTAAAATGAAACCTAGTTTTTTGTAAAATGAAAATCAATAGCTATTATTTTGTTGAACAAAATATTTTGTCCCCCTAATTTCGTTAGGTAAAAGAAAATTTGCTTATATTTGATTAAAAACGATAACAATTTTGGGAAAAAACTGGAATGTTGACTAGCTTATTACAATTATTTACTTATATACTATCTGTAATTGCAATTTATTACTTAATTATATGCCTAAATTAAGGGAAAATTTTAGTTTAGGAGTTTGCCAAACGAAAATGATTTATGACTCCCAATTTTGGTGCTCCCACTGCTCCCAACATTAGGTGGCGCTTAGGTGGACTTTCTCTTAACTAATCTTAACAAACCATATTTCCAAGTTCATCGTGGATTTTGATTGTATTTCAAAAGCAAAGGTCTTCAATCTTTGGAGAACACTATCTCATATCAAAAGCAGTGTTTATTTGTTTATTTATAGGATTTGAACTTGCAAACTAAACAGTCGGATGGAGTTGAGAGATCATAACTTAATCTTGTATAATAACTATCTCAATTTGAAGTATGAATTGATTTAACTCCTCTCTAATGGAGATCTATCCTCTACAATTTCCATTAGCTACTCCATATATATTAAGTCACGTTGGTTATCCAAGAAAAATTCCATCTTTCAATTGACAATCGACTATTTTATTCAATTTGTCACTAATGATTCTCAATTATATCTTAAACCACCAACACATGGTTACGACTTACTTATGAATTCTTGAGGTGTAATTGCTTCTCAAACATTAATGTTCTTTTGCAGTTTATAATAGTCTATCTCCAATTTCATAGTTTATGTGTTTTACTTCCCATAAGAAGAAAAAAGTAATACCGTGCAGATTTGAAAATGATGATAAACGATAAGTTGTAGAATTGAGTATAATGGAAATCAAAATATTGGTTGTAAAAACGGTGATATCTAATTACGGAAAAATATTGTTTTAGGGTTTGCTGATTGATTAAAGAGAAAAAGGGAGAGGAAGAAAATTTTAGTTTTTGATCGACATAGGGCATTAATGTTTTCGTATTTTGTTTTTCTAAAGATAGCTTATGTGGACTGCCACCTAATGTTGGGAGCAGTGGGAGCACTAAAATTGGGAGTCACAAATCATTTTCGTTTTCCAAATTAAAAATTCTTCTTTAACCTTAATTTTTTATCCTAAAATTGATCTGTTAGTGCAGTGCAGAAAATGTCTACAAAATTTTTTGCGACCTTTGGCCGCAATTCACTGTCACAATTTGTCCCCCCAACCCAATCTTTCTAGCTCCGCCCCTAGCCACAGACACAATGCTCAACATGCCAGCACATAGACTTTACCACAGTTGCATGGAATTACACGAAATATAATCATCGACTCATCGTACGTTTCAAACAGTAATAAGAAACTGACGCAATCCGACACATTCCAAACAGGCAACTACTGTACATTCATCTCCACCATACTGTAAGTTTCTTTCTACTAGTGCGATGTCAATTTCATTGGTCGATAAAGTAACCGGAAAGATGAACAGTTTCCTCTTTGAAATTGCAACCATAAACAGAAAAGCGGACTTCCCCGTCGTCTTCTCCAAACTCTATATCGAGAGAGCACATGCAATTATTAGGCTTTTCTAAACTGCATATAACTGTAGGTGTGTAAGTACACTTATGTATCTCCCTCGCCACGTGCACTAGCAAGCCCATGTGGAGGCCACGTCATGAAGATGAATGGTACACAGGGGGATCCAAGGATCTAGGTGATATACCACATGTCGAGATCAATAGTCTAAGATGAAGGAACATCAACAAAAGGGAAACTGACACCACATGGCGCGGACTGGACCGCCCCAACCACTCGCATTTAGTACTGCTCAGAAGGCACGCAACATCTAACTAACGAAGGAGACAGAGATTGGTCAGCGTGATGATCTTAGAAAGCATAGAAGCCGCGGGATGACCAAGAGGTCCGCGGACTTTGCACAAAACACAAGAAGATAAGATTACAACAGCTCTTTTCTAAGGGTCCCACGTATATTAGCTATATATATGACCCTTCTTGTTACATGTGAGGGGGTCGAGCAATTTAGGAAGAAATAGAGAAGGAGAGATCAGTGAGAAGTAAGTATGAGCATGAGCCTTCGGGTTCCAGAGAGACCGAAAGTCTTTCGAATGTTCTTGTAATCGTTTACCACATAGTGAAATCTCCCCCAGACCTATGGATGTAGGCCTTAGAGCTGAACCACATAAATAGTTGTCTCATTTACATTTTTGTATTGGTATATTCTCATATCCATGTGTTTTCATAGATCTATAATGGTAGATGTTGACAAGATCATGACAAACCCGCGGGGTTTGGAATCAATGAATCAACGTCTATTTAGGCATCTTGCACTATATTCATACCTTAATGCATGCACCCCATACATGCGTAGTTTGGTTGTGGACATGTTGGCACCATTACACAGTCTTCGTGTTCACAATTTGGTGCTAGAAACAAGGACTTTTGTCCCGATCAAAAGATTTATCTTTCTCTGTGATTTTATAAACAGATCTGCGTTTTAAACTCATTTTTCGCATCATATCTATGTTCTTTATATTTTCTACTCACAGATCTGGGCCTCTTATGACTTTTAACCGGCAGATCTGTGTTTTGGGCTACTTTTTACACATATTTGTGACCAATGTATTTTCTACCAACAGATCAGGGCATTTTATAACCTCTGGACCGACGGACTTATGTTTTAACTATTTTTTTATATACTTATTTTATACTAGTAGCCTCATAACAACCCTTGGACCCCATTATTTCAATCGAGTCGGTACATCTACCCACGCTTTTTCATACTATTCGCATGATCAGTAGTTTGAATGCATTCTTTGCCGCTAGAAATCCAACTTGTGGGTACCATGAACTAACAGCTAACCCGTGAATCTTGCCTCGTTTTATCTCCATGCCCTATCTGCAGAATATTGCAATGGAAAAAAGCAAGGACGTAGGGAAATCGAAGGTACCATCAAAAGAGACGCCTAGGACTATGCCAATAATAACAAGGAGCAAACAGACAGGTGAAAGACTCATAGCCGGTGGCAAGACGCAGAACGGAGCGGAAGAAGCATTACTTTCAGAAGCGGGCATCATTCCAATGGAAGCACAGAAGGCTGCGGAGGCAAAGGCTGCGTCACCTACAGTGGTAGCTTCTCAAGTGACCATCTCCAAAGCGATGGCTACAGCCAGACCTAATGAGCCCCAACATGCAGCAGTAGGCTCGGTGATCCAAGACCCTCCGTACGGGATGCCGCCGGTTAATGGGCGAAATACTCAACTACGAGCAGGATACCACGGGGAGGTAGAACCCATTGTGCAGCTGGTGGAAGAAGTTAATACCGCAGTTCCCGACGGACAAGCCCAACTTCAGGCAGGAACGCTAAGTCAAGAATTAAACCAGTCTGCGCATATATGGGCGGAGCTAGAAGAGCTAAAAAGGAATCAAAAGACATACGCAGACGCGGTGGCCTTACTAGCCCAAGAAAATCAGCAATTGAGAGAAAAGATCCTCCAAAGCGCGGAGCTAGGGAATCAACAAGACGAGGCTAACTCTGCGATGCAGAATGCATACCAGAGAGCGATCCTCGAAAGCACCCCCGCGGCAGGTAACCAAAGAAGAATACCCCTAAGGGGTGCGCATAGCAACAGGAGGTATGACCCAGACTATCACCCAGAGACTTCGGACTACTACGACGAAGATGAGGACACGTTGCTGCAGCCTACGAAGAGGGCACAGTCATCCATGCAAGACGAGCACTATTTGGCGATGGAGAGTCTTCGTGCAGAAATGCTAGCAGAAATCAACAAAATCAAAACCAGGCAAGGAGGCGGAAGGCTAGAACAGGTTATGAAAGAAGCTAGTACTACACCCCTAGCGCACCAGTTATCTACGGCTACTATTTCGCAGAAATTTCCAGTCCCATCCTTCGAATATTACGACGGGTCCGCGGATCCCGCGGCCCATCTACGATATTACAACAGGGTAATGGCCAGGTGGGACTATGATGAAGCTATACTATGCAGATATTTCCCTTCCATCCTGAAAGGATTCGCGCTATCCTGGTTTGATAACCTCAAGCCAGGATCCATTGATTCGTATGATCGGCTCACCTAAAAGTTCTTGGACACCTACATGTATAACAAGGTCGTCAACACCGGAATGGACAAACTCTTCTCGCTTGCAATCAAGTACAGGGAATCCATTCGGGAATACACGGATAGGTGGCACAAGATATGTCAAGCCATAGGACAGGTAGATCCCGTAGTAAGTATTAATTGTTACAAATGGGGACTGGACAGGATGAGCCCATTGTTTGTCGAAATCCACGGTATCATCCCCGCCACAGAGGGAGATTTGAGGATAATCATCGAAAAACATGCAAGGTTGGAAGAAATTCAACGGGAGAACCCAAGAGCGCATGCTCCACGGACCAATTCCGCGGAACAAGCAAGCGAATCCAAAAGTTACCAAAGGGATTCGAAAGACGACTACAAAAGGTATGGTAGAAGGTTCGAAGATCAAATCTACACGAAGCTCAATACCAGCTACTCACGCATCTTAAAGGAGATCAAGGATCGCGAAAACTTAGACTGGCCTTGGACTAAGGGGAAACAACCACCAGCCTCAGAGAAGTCCAAAGAGTACTGTGATTTCCACTGCTTCAACGGGCACCCAACAGAGAAGTGCAAAAACCTCAAGATAGTGATACAAAAGCTGATAGATGCGGGGGATCTCAAGAAATACGTTGAAAATACTGCACTGTGAAGATAGGGCCAAACGCAGCAAACAAGTCCAATTACCAGAAGGCAACCGCACAGTGAATACTATATCCTGCTCAGAGAATAAAGAACCAACCCTAACTGCACAGATAGGAAAAAGACTGAGGAAACAATTTGAGGACTATTGTGAGCTTTACAATTTGGAGGGGAAAGAGGTGGAAGATCATCAAGAATGGATGGACGCACCCCTAACCTTTGAAGCCGAGGACATTGAAGATGACATGGAAGACCACAACGATCCTCACCTTGCCAATTGCATGATGCAACATAAAGAAAATCCTCATCGATGGGGGGAGTTCCGTAAACGTCATATTTTACGATACCTTCAAACATATGGAGCTCAATGACGAGCAACTCTCGGACTCACACCACACCATCCACGGATTCAATGGTACGGCTAAGAATCTTATCGGAGATATTGTTCTGCAAGTGGACGCCGGCCCCATGAAAGTTGACGCTCGTTTCAGTGTGGTAGACACACCTTCACCCTACAATGCCATTATTGTACGGAGGTGGATCCACAAGCTTAAGGGGTTCGCAGCTACTTACCATCAATACCTTAGGTTTCCTACCCCCTAGGAGTAATGGAGATTAAGGGTGATCAAGCTGCCGCAAAGGAATGCCAGGCAATGCAGATGCAACTCAACAATGAGGAAGACGAGAAAAGTAGAACCCGTAGGGCTCAAAACAAAGCAATATCAAAGGACAAAGCCATCGATGAATACTTGGAAGAAATCTCAGGGAAAAACTTATCCAAGGGGCACTCCGTAGGAAACACGGAAGTATCAACATCAATTGCTGACTAGGACGCCCCTACGAACAAACAACCCGAGCCTGCCAAATAGCAATTAAAGAAAGTTCCTCACCTTGGGGAACCAAAACCCATATTCACATCCTTGGAGGCGGTGAATGAAGTTAACATCGGGACAGAGGGGAGCCCGAAGAATATCAAAATAGGAACTCTGATGGAGGAAGATCGCGAAGCCTCTCTGGTGAATCTGCTCAAAGAATACGCGGAGATCTTCGCTTGGAAACTATCTGACATGTCAGGAATAGATCCAAAGATCGTACAACATGAGCTGCGCATTAAACCTGGCACACCCCCGGTAAGACAGAAGGTGCGAAAGGTAGCCACGGAGTATCACAAAGCAGTGGAAACGGAATTTTGAAAGCTGTTGGAGGCTGGTTTCATAAGAGAAGTCAAATATCCCACCTAGATCTCTAACATGGTGATTGTACCAAAGAAGAATGGCGGGGTCAGAATCTGCATCGACTTCACCAACTTGAACAAAGCATGCCCCAAGGACAGCTACCCACTACCCAGTATCGATCAACTGGTCGACGCGGTAGAAGGATACGAAGAGCTATCATTCATGGACGGATACGCCGGGTACAATCAACTATTTTTAGAAGAAGAAGACCAGCAACATACATCATTTTACACACACCACGGCCTCTATTGCTACGTAAGGATGCCCTTAGGACTCCGGAACGCAGGAGCAACATACCAAAGGATGGTCGATGCTGTTTTCAAGCCATGGATTGGTACTACCTTAGAAGTCTACGTTGATGATATGCTTGTAAAAAGCAGATTCAAGAAGAACCATCACCAAGACTTGAGGGACATCTTCGAAGCTATGAGGGGGAACAACATGAAGGTAAACCCGGAGAAATGCACCTTCGGAGTAACATCTGGAAAATTCCTCGGATACCTGGTGACAAAAAGGGGCATTGAGGTAGATCCCGAAAGAATCCGAGCCATAGTAGACATGCCATCCCCAAAGAACCTAAAAGAAGTACAAAAGCTCAATGGATCCATAGCCGCTTTGGGAAGATTCATCTCGAGATCCTCGGATAAGTGCAAGTTCTTTTTCAACATATTGAAGAAAGGAACAAAATTTGAATGGACTGCGGAATGCGAAGAATCCTTCCTAGGCATCAAGCAATACCTAGAGGAGATCCCTATCCTTCAGAAACCAGATCCTAACGAAGTTTTGGCGTTGTACATCGCAGCAACCGATGACGCAGTAAGCGCAGTACTTTTCAGGACCCACACAAAGGAGGAACAACCAATATACTATGTCAGCAAAACCCTGAACTCCGCTGAAAGAAATTACACAAGAATCGAACAACTGATTTTGGCCATCGTATGGTCCACCGTGAAGCTGAGAATGTACTTCTTGACGCATGACATACGTATCCCGTGTCGAGCACCCTTAGAAGCCATCCTCAAAGGGGCAGGAAAGGTAGGACGCATAGAAAAATGGAGCACATACCTCGACCAATTCAGCATCCACTATGAGCTTCAACACTCTCAGAAATCCCAAGTACTTGCGGACTTCCTAGCAGACCTACCTCTGGAAAACGAAGAAGAAGTGCGCATACAGGGATGGAGAGCCGCGGGCGCCCCAGAAATTGAAAAGCAAAAGGAGCCAAACGATATCCTTGAGCCAGTGAACCCACGGCAATGGGAGGTCTTCGTAGACGACTCCAAAAATAGAGAAGGCGCTGGATTAGGCATCGTTATCACCACACCCACAAGATATAGAGTCGTACACGCGTTCAGGTTGGAATTCGAAGGCCATACAAATAACATCGTAGAATACGAAGGAGTGGTCCACGCCCTCCGCTTGATAATCGAGATGGGGATACAAGAAGTACGGTTGACCAGCGACTCCCAGCTAATCATACGGCAGATAGGCTACGAATACAACGTGTACGACGAAACACTAATGGCATACATGGATTTGGTACAAATGTTGGTTTCCCAAATACCAAAAATCAAGTTCCGACATCTGCGCAGGAAGGAACTCAGGCACGCAGATGCCTTGGATTATGTTTCGTCCATGCTCAAGAACAAAGATGTCAAAGTAATCAAGGTGACAAGAGTGTACGAGCCATCCATCAAGCTTCAGGAGATATACGCGAGTAACCAATGCAGGTACGCAATGGAGCATGTGTCTGATGAGGATATCGAAGAGCTCATATTCGACGACTTCCAAGATGACGATATAATGCAACAAGCAGACGTGGACGACGATTACAGTTTGGAAGAAGATTGGAGACTCGGAGTCCACTATTTCCTCCAAGAAGGGAAGCTACCCCAGGACACCAAACAAGCTAGGAAAATACAATCCAGAGCAGGGATGTACGAGCTAAGAGACGGAACCTTATACAAAAAATCATTCCTAGGGCCACTTCGTCGCTGTTTTTCCCGATCCGAAGGACACGGCATCTTGAAAGATATCCATAGAGGAGATGCAGGAAATCACAGCGGAATGAGATCGCTTGCAGATAAGGCAAAGACGCAGGGTTACTATTTTCCAATAATGATCCAAGACGCGGCTAGAATGGCGAAAAGGTGTGAGGAATGTCAAAGATTTGGCAGGAGAATCCACGCCCCAGCCACAAAATTGAATTCGGTGGACAGTCCGTGGCCCTTCGCAAGGTGGGGAATCGACATTTTGGGCCCGCTTGTATCAGGAACCGGGAGAAGAAGATTCCTAATAGTGGCTACGGATTACTTCAGCAAGTGGGTAGAAGCCAAGGAACTTGCGATGATTCGTGATTCAGACGTCTTCACTTTCATATTTCAAAATATCATTTGCAGGTTCGGCATCCCCGCGGAGATAGTTTCCGACAATGGTCAACAACTACAAGGAAAAAATATCGACTTGTTGTTCGACACCTTCAAAATTCGGAAAAATAAGTCCACCCCTATATACCCGCAGAGCAATGGAAAAGTGGAAGCCACAAACAAAACCCTAGCGCTCATCCTAAAAAAACAGTTAGACGAGTACAAAGGGCGATGGTGTGAACAGTTACATAACGTTCTGTGGGCATACAGGACAACTCGAAGAACGGCTACTGGGGAATCTCCATTTCTACTCACGTACGGAGCGGAAGCAGTAATCCCCACGGAAGTTATACTACCCACAACAAAGAAAGAAGCGTGGGAGAAGAACCTCACCACGGACATGATGTTAGAAAAGCTTGATGACCTCGAAGAAAGAAGAGAGACCGCACTACAGAAAATAGAAAACTACCAGCGCAGGCTGGCCAGAGAGTATAACAAGAAAGTAAAACTTATGAATTTTGTAGAAGGCCAGTACGTGTTAAGAACCATTCCCCAATACCAGCGAGAAAAGAAGTGGGGAAAATTAGCATCAACTTGGGGCGGACCCTACGTGATACACGACGTCGCCGGAAATGGCTCCTACTATCTGCGTAATCTGAAAGGGGAAATACTCAGCCATCCGTGGAACGCCAAATACCTCAAACCATACTATCCATAATCTATCACCTTCGTATGCATTTCAGAAGAAGAAAGTTGACTTACAAGTCCGCATGTTTCTATCTCTGATGGAGGAATAGAACGCCTCAAATTTTCAATCAATACAAATTTTCATCTTCAATTGACACAACTCTACTCGTTACCTATACGCATCTCGATGCGCTCATAACCAACACCGTATGAGACACATGTATATACCCATACGCATTTCAATTTACTCAAACTACTCAATACCTATCCGTACACAAAGAGATCAACAAAACAACCGAATATGAATGTACATTGAAAATCATTCCATATATTAATAAAGTGTCAATACTATTGTTACCCCGTGGACGTAGGCCTTAGGGCTGAACCACGTAAACTTGTGTGCAGTTAATATCATTGTACTTCAATAAGGTGAATGTTCCGCACAAAGCGTGGAACATACTCACTACGATACAACGGGAACAACACGAACAACGCATACACATGCCATCTCTCGAACTCCCCCATAAGTGTCTATAAGTGTATGACCGGGGGGTGACTTCCCATGGAAAGAGATACCCAAGCAATGTTATAAGCCGCGATATCCTTAAACGCCGGCTAGACCCCCACCGCTCAGTAATCCTCTGGCCCAGGAATTAGCTGAGCGGGGTGACAGGTCGCAAGACAATTCCGAGGATATCAACCTACGGGATTGCATAAACACTACAATTTT
Organism: Papaver bracteatum; assembly: GCA_023529315.1. Taxonomy (NCBI): domain Eukaryota; kingdom Viridiplantae; phylum Streptophyta; class Magnoliopsida; order Ranunculales; family Papaveraceae; genus Papaver; species Papaver bracteatum. Next base: position 509,689 of record JAJJWX010002613.1, read on the forward strand.
TCAAATCCCGATTCCCTAGAACACAAAATCTAAGGAATTACTTAATTACAAAATCTACGGAATTAATTAATTTCATTAATTTCATCTATGAAGCACATAGACGCGATTTAACAAAATACAAGTTCAGACTGGGAAGTTAGAGTTGATCTATTACACGGCAGTTGATTACGAACCTAGCAAGAAAAGTAGCAAAAACGCCAATAAAATTAAGCAACTGAGATCAACCCCCAACATACTAGTTATGAGCTATTGAGAAGGAGCACCATCCGCGGGTTTCTCCTGTAACGACGAAGGAACACTACCTCCGGATGAGGGGCCGGAGGAACCAGAAGGGATAATGGGCACGGGACGCCGAGTATAATTCTTGCTTATCCCGTGGGTCTTCTTGAGATCCAACTCGATCTCGCCAAGATTCTTGTTGATCTCCTCCGCCAACTGCTTACGAGCTACAAAGCCTATAGCTACGCTCCTCATCTCAGCTTGATTTAGGGAAATAGAAAGTTGTTCCGCCTTCTCAGTAGCATGCTTCATCGCTTCCTCTCGAGACGAAGCCATACCACGATGGTAGCTAAGCTGCCCTTCCAATTGAACTATTTTAGCCTGAGCTTCGGCAAATTTGTCATTCGCAGCTTGAAGCTGTCCTTGGAGCTCTGCGGATAATAGAAGAAGGTGAGTAACGACAAATACAACACAAAGCACACTCGATAACGAAGACATATACCTTCACAGTGGTTAACCGCGGAATCTCGTGCTTCTGCGGCATAATCATATTCATTCGAAAGCCTATCATAGTCTACCTGCAGGAGATTATGAGCATATTGACTCGCACTAAGATCATCTCGAAGCATTGAGTTCAAGTGATGATATCGGTTAACCTCATCATTCTTCGATTCCAACCCCTTGTTAAGACGATACATAGTCACCTCTAAGTTCCTCTCATACTCGGCCTGATGAGCCACATCAGTTCGAGACGCGGATAAGGCACTACTAAGAGCGCCAGATTCCGCCCTAGCATCGTCTCGTTCCTTGGAAAGACGTCGCATGTAAACCCGCACATCAGAGGGATGAGAAGAACGTGCTTGCCGCAATTCTTCTTCTATATCATTAAGCTTAACCTCTAGGGCGGAAATCTGGCCACAGGCTTCCTCGAGCCTATCCCGCGTCCATAAGAGAGTCCCGTTGAGCAACTCACGATCGTGATCGTTTTGATTTTGCAAATCTATCCAACTAAATTTTGTATGACGCCATTCCTCGGCCATAGCGTTATGAACATCCGCGCGAGCATTCCATTTCACTGCTTCGCTCTTAAGTTTCTCAACGAACTCAGCAATACGCCCATTTTGGCAAACTCTCTCACCACGAAGCCACATCAATTCAGGGACTCCTCCCACTGAAGACAATACCGCGGGAGGAGAGAAGAAGGAGACGACTCAGAACATATAGGGAACATCGGAAAAGCAAAGTAGGGGAGGTTCAAACCTGAAAGGGACGAAGAATTCTGCTCAGCAACCTCTAACTTTTCCTTGACTAAAGCTAGCTCGGAACAAAGCATAGCCTCATCCACACCTTGTTGTTCCTTGCGCTTAAGAAGATCCCTCAGTTCAGTTATCTCCCTATCTTTAGCAAAGGCCGCAACTTCAACGCTCGAAAGCACTCCTTCACGGTGGCGGAGTTTCGCCTCTAGCTTAAGAGACTTGGCCTTGAAGAGCCGGTAAAGAGTATGGTTACAATACTCACTCCTCATCACCTACGGATCAAAAAGAAATTAGTTCGAATAACATATCCAAGTAAGAGCAGGGTTACAAAGAATGGGGCATACCTCTAATAGTCGCTGCTGAGGATAACTATACTGGTATCCATCAGCAACAACCATCATACCAGCGACAGTAGAAGGAGGATTCACCACCAGATCAATCTCGCTGGACACAAGATCCTTATCCCACTCTACATCTACAATATCCGCAGAGGTCGACTCCATATGCTGGCGAGTAAAAGAGTCCGAACTCTTTTCCCCTTCAATCACAGGGGCAGGATGCGGCACGACGAGCAAACCCTTCTTTCTAAGCCAACCTAAGACAAAGATCATCACCATCCGCGATTAAGGATTGCGGGAAATCATCAGAAGGAGAACCCAAGGAATTCACACCAAGTGCGGCACTAGTTTGGCCTTGCATCAAAATACCCCCAACACCGGAGGAGGTGCCACCATAACCCTCCGGATGAACCAAAGGAACCTCAACACCAGACACAGGTGCCGCGCCACCACCACCGCTACCTTTAAGAACATCCCAGTCATCACCATGAGAAAGAAGACTAAAATCCAAGACGAGTCCCATAGCCGCGGCCATATCGAAAGACTGATCCCCGGACAGAGCATTACCAAAAGAAAACTCACCACAAGCACCCACGTCCTTATCACTGCTAGCCACAAAAGCAACTCCCTTGCCCTTGTTCGTGACTATCTGTTGTTTACCAACCTCCATGTCCACAGCCCCAGAAGATTTCGCTCCATCAGTGGCCTGATCACCATCACCACCGAGGACTTGATTACCATCGCCACCTCCAACTCCGCCACCAGCGGCTTCATCAACAATACCACCATCACCACCTGTGGCTTGATCACCAACGCCACCATCACCGCCACCAGCAGTATTTCCTTCTTGCAAAGGTGGAGAAGTCTCAATCCGCTCCTCTTCGTCGGACACATCCTCTTCAGCGTTCACTGGACTGCTCACATCTTCGAACTGCGTAGATTCTCCAGTAGGAGAATTTGACGATTGCTTGGGGTTGATATTTTTCTTTCTAACCACCTACGAGACATAATAATAAATAGCCTTGAGTATCTCCTTTCCTTGGCATAATCCATATTACTTAAGAAAAGGAAGGGGCATATATACGAAGAATACAAACATACCTTAGCAACATTAGCATTCCGCGGAAGAAGGTTAGCGTCGGAGTTATCCTCGTCATCCGCGTCATCAACATCACGACTATAATCAAAATACATACCTTCGAAACTCATCTGCCAAGGGCAATAATGGGCGTAACGAGAAGAGGAGGCTTCGCGGTAGGAGCTGTAAGCACTAGGTTTCCAACCATGGGGCCCAGGAACCCAGCCATAGGCCCACGGACCAAAAACCTCAAGAACGGTGGAAAACCATTCATAATCATGATCACGCTTGATCCTCTCATCAGCAGGAATAGGAAGACCTTCAGCACCAGGAATCCTTGCCATCTTGGAGTCACTTACTTCGCTCAAAAGGCGAATTTCCCCCTTAACAGGAGCAATATTCCGCAGATTCACAGACCACGGCTTACGCGTCTTCCTATTAACGTAATCTCCAAAGGAATTGTTAAAGTTTTTAGGAGTATACCATCCTTTCTCCTCTTCTAAGTTAGGAGCATAGCAGGTCATCATCGTCTGCCCCTTGCTACGAAGATAGCACTCTCGGAGATGACGAAGGTAATTTCCCGTCAATTGCTGCACCCCACGGTTATGACTCTTCTTAGCAGTACCGCGGCTAGATAAGACCCGGTAGTATAAATCATCACCAGCTTTATACAGAGGCAACATCAAACCAGCCTCAAAAGCGCCCACGGTTGTCAACAGATAAAAAGCGTCGTACTGATAATTAATAACCATCTCGTAGGTTATATCTTTATCAGGGCCATAGAAACTCACCTGGAAGTGCTGAAGACCGTGATTCACTTTGAAGGCTTCAAGATCTATGTGCCTGAAAGTGAACTTCTTGTTACCCATGGGTAGAGGACGAAAAGTGACAGCAGAGTCATCTTCATAAGCATCCCCCGCAACATCTTCCGCAGAATCTGCTACCTTCTTCTTAGGAGGAACCGCGTCTCCCACAGATTCCATCTCTGAGGCCTTCCTCTTCGCAGGATGGATCTTAGTTGTTTTGCCTGAGCCAGGCACATACGAAGACGGAGGAAGATTAGCCCGCGGAGGAGGCATGGTACGGAGAGGCTGCACATTTAAAAGTTCAATGCGCGTATTCTGCTGCTTCTTAGAAGACTCATCTCTAGGACGGCTCGAGGCGTATCTCGACCCCCGGGGCAGATCACCTCTCTGGAACGAAGGCTTATGGCTAGAGGACGAGGATGGACGCTTATCCCGAGGGTTTCCCTGAGAAGAGGGAGGAGATGCCCCATCCCTGATATGAGAGTCTCCCCGAGGAGATCTATGGGGACTCGGCGGAGGAGTTTGATAAGGTACCCGCGGACGCTCGGACATATCTGCGAACACAAACACAAATAGGAGGACTAGTCAGTCAAGGAAGATCAAAAACAAGGAAATCTCAAGAACAACGAAGAACACGAAGAAAACCCTAGATTTCATCTACCACCACATGAGCTCTCAAATCATTAATCAACTTAAAAGGAATCGAAAAAAAAGCCGATAAAATACACGGCCCAGCAATGGCAGCCTTCGAATCCATGACATGCATGGGATTCAACCCCATCATGATCCATCACTAAAAATCGAGAACTCCACAGAAGAAAAAATGGCGAGAAGAATAGGTGAAAAAGCCTACCTGAACCACAATAACTTCGATGATTAAAAGACGTCGACAAAGCAGAAAGAGCAGTGAAGAAAACTAGGGTTCTTAACGAAAGGGTGCGGCGAAACAAAGAAAGAACAAAAAAGCAGTTTCAGAAAAAGTCAAGAAGATGAAGAAGGAAATGGGGCAGGGAATAAAACAGAGAATGTGAATTTAATTCACATTCCCTCATTCTCTTCTCTCTTAAAGTATCAAAAGAAACTGTCCACCACCCGAGACACAATTACAGCCGGACATGGGAAACGTGCACAATAAATGCAAATAACGTCTTTTTAGAAGAAGTTATGAGGGAGAAAAAGCGCACTACCTGATTCTTCTTCCGACTATAGCTGACACCCAGTCATAAGAAGAGGGGCAAATTGTAAGTACACTTATGTATCTCCCTCGCCACGTGCACTAGCAAGCCCACGTGGAGGCCACGTCATGAAGATGAATGGTACACAGGGGGATCCAAGGATCTAGGTGATATACCACATGTCGAGATCAATAGTCTAAGATGAAGGAACATCAACAAAAGGGAAACTGACACCACATGGCACGGACTGGACCGCCCCAACCACTCGCATTTAGTGTTTGCTCGGAAGGCACGCAATGACTAACTAACGAAGGAGACAGAGATTGGTCAGCGTGATGATCTTAGAAAGCATAGAAGCCGCGGGATGACCAAGAGGTCCGCGGACTTTGCACAAAACACAAGAAGATAAGATTACAACAGCTCTTTTCTAAGGGTCCCACGTAGATTAGCTATATATATGACCCTTCTTGTTACATGTGAGGGGGTCGAGCAATTTAGGAAGAAAGAGAGAAGGAGAGATCAGTGAGAAGTAAGTATGAGCATGAGCCTTCGGGTTCCAGAGAGACCGAAAGTCTTTCGACTGTTCTTGTAATCGTTTACCACATAGTGAAATCTCCCCAGACCTGTGGATGTAGGCCTTAGAGCTGAACCACATAAATAGTTGTCTCATTTACATTTTTGTATTGGTATATTCTCATATCCATGTGTTTTCATAGATCTATAATGGTAGATGTTGACAAGATCATGAAAAACCCGCGGGGTTTGGAATTAATGAATCAACGTCTATTTAGGCATCTTGCACTATATTCATACCTTAATGCATGCACCCCGTACATGCGTAGTTTGGTTGTGGACATGTTGGCACCATTACGCGAGAAGAATAGGTGAAAAAGCCTACCTGAACCACAATAACTTCGATGATTAAAAGACGTCGACAGCAGCAGCAGTAGCAGTAAGAAAACTAGGGTTCTTAACGAAAGGGTGCAGAAGCAAAGCAGCAGCAGAAAGCAAAAGCGATTTCAGAAAAAGTCAAGAAGATGAAGAAGGAAATGGGGCAGGGAATAAAACAGAGAATGTGAATTTAATTCACATTCCCTCATTCTCTTCTCTCTTAAAGTATCAAAAGAAACTGTCCACCACCCGAGACACAATTACGGCCGGACATGGGAAACGTGCACAATAAATGCAAATAACGTCTTTTTAGAAGAAGTTATGAGGGAGAAAAAGCGCACTACCTGATTCTTCTTCCGACTATAGCTGACACCCAGTCATAAGAAGAGGGGCAAATTGTAAGTACACTTATGTATCTCCCTCGCCACGTGCACTAGCAAGCCCACGTGGAGGCCACGTCATGAAGATGAATGGTACACAGGGGGATCCAAGGATCTAGGTGATATACCACATGTCGAGATCAATAGTCTAAGATGAAGGAACATCAACAAAAGGGAAACTGACACCACATGGCGCGGACTGGACCGCCCCAACCACTCGCATTTAGTACTGCTCAGAAGGCACGCAACAGCTAACTAACGAAGGAGACAGAGATTGGTCAGCGTGATGATCTTAGAAAGCATAGAAGCCGCGGGATGACCAAGAGGTCCGCGGACTTTGCACAAAACACAAGAAGATAAGATTACAACAGCTCTTTTCTAAGGGTCCCACGTAGATTAGCTATATATATGACCCTTCTTGTTACATGTGAGGGGGTCGAGCAATTTAGGAAGAAAGAGAGAAGGAGAGATCAGTGAGAAGTAAGTATGAGCATGAGCCTTCGGGTTCCAGAGAGACCGAAAGTCTTTCGACTGTTCTTGTAATCGTTTACCACATAGTGAAATCTCCCCCAGACCTGTGGATGTAGGCCTTAGAGCTGAACCACATAAATAGTTGTCTCATTTACATTTTTGTATTGGTATATTCTCATATCCATGTGTTTTCATAGATCTATAATGGTAGATGTTGACAAGATCATGACAAACCCGCGGGGTTTGGAATTAATGAATCAACGTCTATTTAGGCATCTTGCACTATATTCATACCTTAATGCATGCACCCCGTACATGCGTAGTTTGGTTGTGGACATGTTGGCACCATTACGCAGTCTTCGTGTTCACAAGGTGGTTGACCTCCAACGCTGCACTCTATAAGAAACCTAGCATTTAAATGAGTCCTAGGATCACGTCCCAAACAAGCCTGCAGTAAAAGATTCTTAATTCACAATTCACATAGAGAGTATTGCAAACATCTATCTTGTTATTTGACACGAACCTTTGTAACGCGTAATCTTCCTTTGGCTTTGGGAAAGGTTTGAGTTACAATCTTTCCCTTTTTCAACTCAATCCCTGAACATGAGAAGTTAGTGTTGAAAAAAAATCAGTTCAGTTAAGAGAATTCCAATTAAAAAAATGAAAAAAAGATCTAAGAAACAAGATATACTATCATTTTAATCTTACCCCAAAATGTCATTTCTGTATACGGATCTACCTTTGACAAGAAGGTCCAATGAATCAACAGTAAGGGTCTTTGGAAACTGCTAGATCTTGATGATTAAAGATGTGATTAACGAAACTGCTTGAAAGCTTGCTGGTTAGTGGCTACCATTCTGCATTAAAACTAAAACAGTAATTAATACTCCCCCGTCCTAGTTTATTTGTCAAAATTGATCATTTTTTTTTGTCCTAAATTACTTGCCAAATTTCATATTTTTCCACTTTTTATCTTAATTTACCCCTCTGTTGAAATCAGGTCATATTATTGAGAATTGTGTAATTCTATTTCCTATAAACAATTTTAAATTCTTCTCTCTCTATACATCCTTTATTTTATTTTATTTTTGAATTCTTCAAGTAAGACCAGAAAACTAGATATGTGAAAAACTATGTATCTTAAATGATAATTTGAGGTAATTTTGAAAAAAAATCTACTCTCTACATTTCTTAATTTGTGTTCAAAAATCAATATTGTCAAGTAACCTAGGACCGAGGGAGTATTTAACAAGTCAAGCTCAGCGGCTAACAAGGGCATCTTTTTCTTTTTAATACATACTTTGTTGGCCCTTAGGCCTAGCAAAAGCCGAAAAGCATATGAAAAAGCAGTTTAAAGCAACCGGTCCTAAATATCAAATTATGAGTAAAACTTTGATTCCATGAATATCCATGTAGTTCGATAAGATTCCTACTAATCATTTTCCTTGAGTGGGGTCCATTGCAACAACCAAACACTAGTGGTGTAAGACGTCATGGTGTAGGACGAGTTGTTGCTCAAACGCTCGCTCACAAATCTGGTAGTCCTGTCCTGTGTATATCACCCCAGGGGTCTGAATTTGCCTATTAGACCACAACCTAACTTTCTTTTGAAAGAAGATGATTTAATAATGACCAGCATTACAGGAGGTAATTAACTAGCTACAACAGTTACATTTTTCTTTTTGTAAGCTAGAACAGTTACAAATGAGAGACGGAAAGTATAAATAAATTTTGACGAGGTTGCATCTGGATGCATAATGTATTTTCGGCCAGTTCAAATTTATTTATTTTTCGAATTTCATATCAACAATGGATCTTGTTTTGTAGAGATTTTCGAGCCCTTTCCAAAAATATAAATTTTATTAAAATCTAACTTATATTTAGGAAATTAAGATCTATTTCGCGATTAATTTTAAATTGGATAGTGAAAATAAACATGAGAGAAAAAATGATATAATAAAAAATAAAGTTTAAAGTTAACGATATACTTTATATGACTAAATTTTTTTTATGTTATTTTCAACCAGACCTATATTTAATATTTTACATGTCTACTACTCTCATACTTTATGGATTTTAGACAAATGACCCATTCACCGATAAAATATACGTGAGAAGCAAAATCAACTTCAGACTCACAAAAGACGCAAGTTTTCTCCACCTGATATCCCCAGCTACACAATTTATCTGTTGTTATAACTCTATCAAGACAAGCTAACTAATAGGGTGTTTGGATCACTCAGATCGAAGTTGCTTTTCGACTTCGGTAAGTCGAAAAATCATATGTCAGTTTGGCAATAAATTTTCAGAGCGACTTTTAAAAACAGAAAAATCAGTTTTTTGTGAAGTAAAATAATTTTTGCTTCTGACTTCTGTTTTTGGAGAGGTGACACTTCTTCTTTTGGTATCCAAACGTACAGTAAGCAAAGAAACAACTTTTAAGTGAGTTTTAGACGACATCCTAACAGTTTGGCACTGCTTGTATTACCGGCTAAAACAAATAGAGTAGAGGAAAAGCCCCAAGATATTTGGACCATCATGTTTGATCAAACTCATATAGTATCATCTCCCTGTCGCGGTCCAACAAGTCATCCCAATATATTTATTTTGGCATCTAGAACAGTTCCCCAAAAATATCAGCTAGTAGTTGAAATTGCTTTGCTATCTTCACGCATATTTTTTTTATACGAAAAAGAGTCAAGGCGTCTAGAAAGACCGCCCACTCATAGTTACAACCATAGTATTGCATGTGCTAGCTTTAGCATCCGGCCTATCCCTCAAAATATAATTAACATTATTACAATGATCCATATCATGAGTAGTTATAGGGATTTGTAAAGCATCTATGATAGTAGTTAAGTTCTTCCCTCTCCAAGTAGAATCAGAAAAGATTGGAGATTGTCTAGCTATTCTGGATAAATTTATGGCCGCATAGTTTTGTTAAACTGTCACTTTGGTGAGTTTTCCTAGAAAAAAATCAATTTGATGGTTGTCGTTGTTGCTTCCCTGGTGAGGTTTACAGCTGCCTTTGAATCTTTGTTGAAATTTCCATTGGTAATATTCTTTGATGGCTTGCAGAGTGTATTCATTTTCAGCAACAAAGGTGATGTTAGCTTGCTGCATAGTTTTTCCCCAGGTCAGAGCAATTTGAGCTCCTATGCTGGATCGCTCTGTTCTTCTGATTCCTGTGGTAAAGTCTTTGAAGTTTATGGTACCCACACATTGACCTGCAAAGTTCATAGCAACAAGAGAGTAATCAGTATAAGATTGAGTATCACTAATAGCCTGATAGAGATCTGTTGGATCAATGTGCATGTTATTAGTGATTCCAAATTTATCATAAGGGTGTCTGAGTTTGTTGTAGTTATCAGTGTTATAGTTGAGTCTGTTGGGCTGATAGTATAAATTGTTTATTATATGCCCTGGTTTATGGTGGACTCTTGAGTGGATGCACAAGTGTTGAGTTATTTCCTTAACAGTGATAAGGGCTGTTGGAGTAATTTTCCTAAAAACCCAGTCACATCTTGCTTTCCATATGAACCAGCATATAGTGGCATAGGTTGCATTCCAGCTAGCATTGGGGTTGTCAGGATGAAACCAGCTATTGAGCCAATCATGGAAGGAGTTGAATATGGTGAAGAGATTATGATGTTCTCCAAAAAGCTTCCTCCAAACTTCAGCAGCAGCAGGGAAGGAAAGTAGAACATGTGTTATATCTTCAGCACCATTCTTGCAGTAGGAACAAATGGGATAAATATAGCTCAGGATGCTAGAAGTCTTAGCATTAGTTGGGAGAATGCCATGCGCACATTTCCAGATGAATACATGAATAGTATGGTTTGTATCAAGACCCCGTATTTGATTCCAAGGGGCTATTTGAGTATCATTAGCATATTTATCTTGTATCTTCTTGTCATATAGATATTTTACAGAGAATTTGTTGGTAGGGGTGAGAGACCATCTGAATTCATCCTGGTCATTTTTGGAGTGAGGTGTTTGAAGAATAAGGTTTTGAATGTATGGTGGGAACCATTGGCGTCCTGAGGAGCTGATTAACAATTATGAGGTTTTCTGGGCAGAGGGTAGGTTTTAGTATTCTTCCAGAGTGGTTGGAGACCCATCTATCTTCCCATATGTGTATTTTCATTCCATATCCCACCTTCCAAATGTAATGTTGTTGTAGAAGAGCTATACCTTCCAGTATTCCTTTCCATATCCAAGAGTCAGTGGTCTTTGGTTTAGTATCTAATCTTATGACTTCAGTATTGGGGTAATGAGAGGCCTTCATAGTTTTTCTCCATAAAGATTCTGGTTCTGAGATTAGTCTCCAAGCAATCTTGGTTAGCATAGCCAAGTTGAATAATTCCATATTTTTGAACCCCAGACCTCCCAACTCATTGGGTTTGTTTACTGCTTCCCAAGCAAAGTTGTATACTCCTTTGGATTTGTCTTATTCCTTGTTCGAGAAGAAATATCTTTGTATGGCATTGATTTCCTTGCAAGTATATTTTGGGATTTTGAAACAGTTCATCTGGTAGATACTGGATGTGGAGGTTACAGACTGTATCATTGTCATTTTCCTAGCAGTTGAGAGATTGGTTTTCCATCCAGCAAACCTGAATTTGAGTTTATCAACACAGGGTTTGAAGGCTTGTATCTTGCTCTTTGTGGTGAACAATGGAGATCCCATGTATTTGTCTGTTGTGTTAATTCTTTGAACCTTTATAGTATTACTGATACTGTCAGCTAAGTCAGGTGCAGTGTTCTTGCTGAAGAAAATGCCAGACTTTGAGAAGTTTATCAGCTGTCCTGAGGACTTCCCAAATTCTTGAAAGATTTGCATAAGTTTATAGCATTCTTGCATATTAGCTTTGTAGAATATCGTGCAGTCATCAGCAAAGAGAAGATGATTTATTGCTGGAGCATCCTTACATAGTTTGACTCCATGTATGTGTTGTTGGGTTTCAGCATAAGTCAGATACCTGGAGAGAGATTCCATGCAGAAGATAAATAGATAAGGAGATAGGGGATCCCCATGTCTAATACCTCTAGGGGGTTTGAAGTAGTTTCCTGGAGATCCATTGACTAGGACCGCCATGCTTTTGGTGGAGATGCATTGGTGAATTAGGTTGTACCATTGAGAACTAAATCCCATCTGGGAAAGAACTTGGAGAATAAATTTCCAGTTGACTTTGTCAAAGGCTTTTGCCATATCAATATTTATTCCCATATAGCCATTACCTCCTTTTTTCCCCTCTTCTGGTATTCATATGGTGGATAATTTCATGACCTATGGCTATGTTGTCAGATATTTTACTTCCATGGATGAAGGCAGATTGAAATGGGGTTATTACTTTAGGTAGCAGTGGTTTTAGTCTCTGAGCAATGAGCTTAGAGATGATTTTGTATGTGGTATTACAGAGGGAGATAGGCCTGTAATGAGCTGGGGTTGTGGGTTTGTCTATTTTGGGAATGAGGGATATGAAGGTTAAGTTCATTTCTTTGAGTATATGTCCAGTTGTGAAAAAAAATTGGACTGATGTCATCTCCCACAATGTCCCAATTGGCTTGGAAGAAGTTCGGTGAGAATCCATTAGGACCTGGGGCTTTATCTCCTTCCATATTGAATAGAATATTTTTAATTTCTAGTGGGTCAAGGGTTCTAATAAGATGAAGGTTTTCTTGGTGAGTAATGGTAGTAGTTATGAGTTTTATAATTAAGGGGTTGATGGTGATGGTTTCAGCAGTAACCATACTAGTGAAATGGTTGGTTAAAGTTTTAGTGATTTCAGCATTATCTTGAATCCAAGTGCCATCATCTTTTGTATATAATCAATCTTGTTCCTTCTGTATCTTTTCTTGGCAGCAATGTGGAAGTATCCAGTATTTCTGTCTCCAAGCTTGATGTGTTGGTCCCTGATTTTATTCTTCCGGAAGGATTCTCGAACATGTTGCTAGTGCTCCACTTTAAATCTTGCTTTTTTAAGATCTTCACTTCTAGTAGAGTTAAACTGATTCTTGGTAATCCAATCTAGATGTTGTATACTTTCTTCTAAATTAGTTTTTATATTACCATAGACTTCCTTGTTCCATTTCTTTAATCTGATTTTAATGTCTCTAAGTTTCCTGGCTATTGTTATAGATAGAGATCCTTTGTGGACGGTTTTCCAGCAGTCAGGTATGATATTTTTGCAGTCTTCATGATTGAGCCAAGGACCAAAGAATCTGAATGGAATTTGGCCAAGTTTCCAATTAGGATTGGTATTGGGAATGATAAGGTTGTGATCAGAGCCAATTATAGTGAGATTTGAAATGGTGGCATTTGGTTGACTATCTAGCCAAGCTTCATTAGCTAGTTCTATGTCTAGTCTTTGCTCAGTGTGTTGAGGACTAGTTCTTTTGTTTGTCCAGGTGAAGGGACATTCTGTGTAGCTCAAATCTGAGAGATTTGCTTCTTCAATCTTGCTTAAGAAAATATCATCTTCAGTTTGGTTGAGAGGATATTGGATAAACTTCTCATGATCATACATGACAAAATTACAATCACCCATAACTAACCAAGGAAGAGAATTAGTGGCATAAGTAGTTTCAATCATATTACACGAGTGTATTTTATCATTAGTAGTGAAATGACTGCCATAGTAGCCAGTGAATATCCAAGGTTCTCCATGAAGAGGTTTAATGATGGCATTAATGTAGTGATCAGAGAAATCAGCAATGATAATATCTAAGTGAGTTTTCCAGGCTAGAACTAGACCTCCAGCAGTTTTGGATTTGCCCTTTGGTTCAACAAACCAGAAGTTAGTGACTCCTATATTTCCTAGTATTTTTTTTTAGGTTTCTAGATTGTTGTTTAGTCTCAGAGAGGAATATAAGCTCAAGATTATGCCTATTTAACATGTTGTCAAGATGTCTAATGATATTTGCCTGTCCTAAGCCCTGACAGTTCCAAGCAATGATTGAGTAGAATTTCCAAAAATATGATATGATAGGATATGTAAAAATGGTGACTCTGTAGCCTAGGAATAAGTAAATTGTCCTAGTGTTGAAATCCTCTTTAATCCAAATGTCAAGAATCCTATATAAACTAATATAAATAGTAATGTGGGTTATATGTTTGTTAGGGGTTACCTTATTGAAGTTGGTTGAGTTAGCTCCCTCCAGATTACTAGTAGAGTTGTTCAACAGATGGTCCTCCTTCATAGGGTAGTGTTGGTTGTTGCTTCTCTTAGCTGATTGATGCTCAATCCACTGCATAGTTTGATAATCAGATTGGCTTGAAAGGTTAAACATTTTGCGCTTAGGGTCAACCAACTGAGGGTGTTTTTTTGCATCAACATTTTTCAGTTTCCACTCAGTTTTTCTCTTTTCCCATAAGATATTTTTCTGATTATTGTGATCCTCCATCATCTGTTTTTGAATGTCCTCCAAAGAAGGGGAGGTTTTGATTTCATTTTCATTGAGAGAGGAGGGTTTGGTATTGGGGCTTTGAGGCTTATTAGAGATTATAGGAAAGATGGTTGAGGGATCTAGAAGATTTTTTAGCCCATGGGAAATTGAAGGGGTTGAGAAACTTTTTCTAGCAGCGGCTTTGATGTTAGTCTTCTTTTTCTTCTGAGACTCTTTTGGTTTATGGCTCTCCACCAGTTTTTTATGTCTTTTTTAACAGGAAATAACATCAGGGTTAGTAGTAGGAATGTCACCAGTGATTGGTTGATCGAGACCAGACTGAAAGATCATAAGTTGTGGGGTTCCATCCAATTCCTCACAAGTGTTTCTCAGAAGAGTTTTCTATTGAGCTAGTCTTAGTTTGAGGGCAAATTCTTCAGATCCATCTTTATCAGTGTAAAAGTGGATTATGGGAGGTTTTGTGGGACTGAATGGAGGTGTGACACTATTGTTGGAGGAAGTTGGGGTAGAGGGTGTTGACGGTGGAAATTTGTTCATGAAGGTGGAAGTATACTGGTTTACTGGAGACTTCTGAGTTCTTTCTTTATTAGCAATGCACAGAGGTCCCGGATGATCAAGAATTTTGCAGATCTTACAGAAGGCGATGCCATGCAGAGCATAGGCTAGCTCAAGCCAGTGTGAATTAATTTTCATAAGCATCAATGCCATATTTGAGAGCTTTAGTGACATCGGAAGTGATCAAGACTTCAAGATTTCTCTCATCATCATCTCTGCCATAAGATTTTTTAGAACCTTGGTAAATTCCGGCAGGTCTAATCAAATTACTTATGTCAGGTATGACGTGTGTTGGGATACGCTTGACTAAAGCCCAGATGCGAACCTTGTAGAAATTAGCTTCTTCAATGTATTCTGGTCCTGAGGACGGGACTTCCGTTAGAACAATAAGTTTGTCGAAGATTCCTCTTGTTCCCCATTTCCTGAAAACTTTGTAATCTTCAATGCTGGTTAGCCTGATTTGATAGTGGTTTCTTCTTTTCTTCCAAAGGGAAACTTCAGCATTCCTATGCAATTCCCAGTTGTTGTTGACAAATCGATCTATTTCTCTTGTTTCATAAGATATTTTGCTGCAGTATCTTCCAATGAAAACCCATTTCTAATCTATATTTTTCTTAGGTAGAATATTGGCTTGATTGATGAAAACTTTTGGGAAGAGATCCTCAAGGATGTTTAGAGAGGAGTTCATTGTTGCACAAGATTTTTTTATATTTTTAGAATTTTTGGTTCCTGAAGTAGATGCCATGAAAATGTATAAGTAGGTTTTAGTATGGTGCTGGTTGTGGAGGTGATATATACAGAATAGAGATTGTAGTTTGGGGGAAGGGTTTGGACTGATTTGTTTCTCTTTAATTTGAATTTTGAATTGAGATTTGTCATTTTGCAGATAGTACCATTTATTTTTTCGCTGAGGCTTGGTAAGGTTTGGGGTAAGGTACCAAGGGGAAACAGAGATAGAAGAAAGAGACCAAGCATAAGACCAAGCAGAAACCCAAAAGTTCCAGCTAAGAGATTCTTTTCAGAACTGAGGTTGATGTTGCTTTGTATTACTATTAATCTGGAGAAGCAGATCCTGCAAAAAATTATAACACCAGAACCAACTCCAAGGTACAAGTAATACATGTAGAAGTAAAGAACAAGTTGTTCAAATGCAATTTTAATTTCTGTAAGGATCTATCTTTGGTCAAATTGTTATCTTTACAGGTCTTGGGTATGGAGAATGTGTATCTAGGCATGGATAGTGACCTAAGATTTGTATTGTAGTTGAGTTCAGAATAGTATTCCATTTGATTTGTCTTGTGGGTGGGTGATTAATGTTGGTGATGTGTCAGTTACGATGGGAGATATTTATCTTAAGGCAGGTCAACCTAGCATTCATATTGAAAAATTTAGGAAGAAAGTTGTACTTTAAGATTCTTGTAAACTTGGACTGCAGTGTGATAGTGACAAATGATGTAATAATGATGTAGTTTACCTGGTGTAGGACAAAGATGATATCAAACCTGTTGCATGTGCACTTATAAACCTTTTTTATCCAGCACACGATATGTTCTTCCTTTGTGGGTTTCCTCAGTGTCACATGGATGAATTTGAAGGTGCCAATTTGGGCTACTGATTTCCATGATCAACCTATTATTTGAAATGTTGGTTATGAATATCGGTGGGTCGGTAAATGGGTTCAAATCCATGGTGCGGGTAACCCGAATTGGAAGACCATTTCCCAACTTTCTTCCAAATGTTTGTTGTCGCCATTGCATGGCCAATAAGCTGGGGTTGCGTTCAATAGGTATTTGCATGCGATGCATAGGTATGAGCTTCCCCGAGATCTCCAAAAACTGATCTCTAAGATTAGAAATAGACGGGTAGGATGTGTCAACTGTTGGCCTTCTCATCGAAAGAGTCTTAAAGGATATGAGCAGTTCTGTTTTTCCAATCATCAACTCTGTAACTTCCTCATTCCATTTTCGCAACTCCCATTTCGCTTTCCAGTAACTGCAGATATGTCGAGGCGAGAGCATGAGTACATGGATTATTTGAATCAAGTTAATCGACCAACCTTGTGGTCCAATGATGAGTCAATCTGCAAAAGGTCCAAGTTTTATATGCATGGGAAGCAGGTAGTGGTTTTTGGTAATCTTGTGGTAATTTGTTATTTCTAGGTGTTGATGGTAATGCTTATATCTAGAATAGGGAAATTTGTTAGAATTAATGATGGTATTGATTTGGATTGTTCCAATTTCCGGAATTGACAGGTGATAGAAATAGACAGTAGTGATGAGGCATTGCCTGTCTTGTAAGCAGATTCCGAGAGAGTTAAAGATGTCAAGCAAAAAAGTCCAGCAATGCATGATCGATCCAATGCGAAAGTATTCAGTTCTTAGATGCCTCAACTCCAAGCTGCTAAGGAGGGATCGGTGGTGTATGTCGTTCACCCTGACAAGGGACAATTTATCATCAATGAGGGTGTTGTTATTGTAGGAGATGAGCAAATCGTTAGTGGGGGTGCCATGCAAGGATTCTATTCTGCACCAGTTCCTACTGCTGCGAAGATCAAAATTCGAGAGAACGAGCGTCTTGGCCATCCCAGTGACATTGTAGTCTTCCCCAATTGCCTCATGTTGGCTCCAGAGATCCAATAATTGGCAGAGGCTGCATATGATCTCTTCATTTTTGGACATGGTGAGATGACTGCTTCCAGTGATGTGCCCGCTAATATAATTTTGCCCGTGTCTACTCCCAGGGAGAATTATTTTGTGGCTAGTCAGAGAACTGCTCCAAAGATGGGTAGGGATGGCAAGGAGATTGTAGCAGTTGTGGAGTCTGATGCCAATCTTACATTTCCAGATTAATTAAGTGCATTTGTGAATATTGTATGTTGGGTTTTGGTACTTTAAGTGTTTTTCAAAACAGGTAGAAGTAACAATAATGTGTTTGTTTGGGTAAGATAAGAATGTGTTGGTATTTTGGGTCTTGGTTAAGAAACTGATGATTGTAAGATTGTTGATGGTGTTTATTTTGTTATTCATGTAGCTAATGATATGATGTCTTACTTTGTTTTGTATGATTATGTGGTCTGTTTGTTTAAACTTGGTTCTGCTATGGATAATCTGTATAAGAAAGGTCTCTGAGAAGATTTTGATGAGGTAGGGTATATAAGTATATGTGGGAATCATGAGATTTATGTTTTTATCAGGGTAGACATATGGGTTTTTCCATCTGATAGTATGGGTTTGATCTATGATAAGGTAATAGAGCAACAAATAATTACCAGGATGAAATAGAGTGTATATAGAAATCTTACCATAGACAAAGAGAGGTAAGAGCATAATAGATTTGGCAGCGAACAAGTTCTAGGGAGTATAAGACTTTTCTGAAGTAGCCGATAAGGACCTTAAGTATTCTAATCCAAACCATCTCCAATGATTACCAAAAAGAAGATAAAAACTAATGCTCAGGGTAGAAAAATAAGGAAGTTTGAGAGGTTGAGAACCTAAGAAGTGATTTTTCAGTATTTGAGAATGCTGAAAGAAATAAACTTTCTCAGGGAGTTAAAGTGGTTTAGATTTTGGGTTGTTGGGTGATATGTATGTGGTTGTTGATTGTCTTTGAATTCCGGGACTACCAATTCTTCTAACAGTTTCACTGATTTGAGTGATTTGGGTAAGGTAGATAGGTGAGTTGAGATATTTGTGAGATTTGTGTGATTGAGGTGCTCCAATTCCATAAATTGCTTTGGTGGGAGTGAGATTGCAGTTCTTGTTGTTGTGATTGTACTCAAGGAAGTTGCATTTACATCATAGAACTTGTGATTCTTGCTTCATTTGAACTTCAGATTAAAACTTTCGGCCACTTTCAGGCGAAATAGGACCGCTGGGGGAAGAGGACAGGCGAAAAACGGGAGAGAAGATAGCCGTTGGAGATAAGTCAGGCGAAAGAATGAGAAGATGGGGGAGAGAGGGCAGAGCACATCCTTATCTTCACGCATATTTGATAATTGTTTTATGTAGCATGATGCATCATTTTTAGTTGTATCGGGATATGATATTATATCATCTAGGAAGTGGCATGCTAGGTTTAAGGGCCAATGTCTTATCGATGGAGAAAGAAATTCTAAATTTTTGCACAAGGTCTAAGGGTCAATGGCTTATGGATGGAGAAAAAAATTCTAAGTTTTTTCACAAGAATGCTTCTTGATATAAAACAAATGGTATTTCTTCCCTGATCATAAATGGTTCTATGAGTCATGATAAAGATGCAATTAATTATGAAGCCAAAAGGTTCTATACTACTTTATTCCATGAAGGTACCACTCTCAGACCTTGTTTTGATGATTTAGTATTGCCTTTGTTGAGTGTGCAACATAGTATTATGCTTGAAAAGATTTTACATATGAGGAAATCAAAAGTGTGATAAAAAAAATTGGGGTCAATAAGTCTCCGGGGCCAAATGGGTATACCATGGAATTTTTCAAGGCTACTAGGGATATTATTAAGCATGAATGAATGTATTTAATGAATTTCATTCTACAGGGACCCTTGACTGGAGGTTAAACTGCACAAATATTATTCTTCTTAATAAACGTGAGGGGGCAGTCACAATGCATAACTTCAGACCTATAAGTCTTATAGGTGGTGTGTATAAGGATATTTCTAAATGCCTTGCTATCAGGCTTAAAGTGGTAATGCCAACAATAATATCCGAATTTTAGGGTGCATTTGTGGATGAAAGGAAAATAACTGATGTTATCTTAACAGTCTCCGAGCTTATTGATTCTAGGGAGCGGTTAAATATTCTAGGTCTAATGGTCAAAGTGGACTTGCAGAATGCTTTCAACAATATCATTTAGTGCTATCTTGACTATACTATAAAGAGATTTGGCTTTTGGAACTTCTAGAGGAAATGGATACATTGGTGCATATCAAATGTAAGATTTTCGATCTCTTTTAATAGCGCCTCTTTCTCTAATTTATTTTGTAGTAGGAAATGGGTTTGGAAAGGTGACCCAATTTCACCTTTTTTTCTTCTTCTAGTAATGGAGATACTTTCTGCTTCAGAGAGTCGCTGATATGCAGTTGATTCAAGGTTTCAAACCTTCAGCCAATAGAGAACAAATAACTCATCTGCAGTTTGCCGACGATTTAATCGTGTAGAACAAGTCACTAACCTTAAGAATGTTATGTTAGCTTTTGAGTTAGTCTTGGGTTTGAAATTAAATTACAAGAAAAGTGCATTAGTAGCCGTAGGTAACTCTGTGCATGCTGATTTTAGTGACTTCATCTTTAGTTTCTCAAGAGCTCAATTTCCTTTGAGTTACTTGGGTATTCCGATAGGCAGTAAATCCAAATCATTGATTGTTTGGGAGGTTATCTTACAAAAATTTCAGAAAAGGCTTAGCACTTGGAAGGGGAGATATCTTTCTAAAGGTGGTAGGTTAATTTTTATCAAGAATGTGCTTTGTTGCCTTCCAATTTATGAGGTGTCTTTGTTCCAAATCCCTGGTTCAGTGGAGAAACAAATGGACAAAATTATGAGGTGTTTTTATGGGGCACTACTATTTCTGTTAAAAATAAAGGATGAGTGGGATGGAAGACTATTCGATTAACAAAAGAGATATGCGGTGCTACATAAAGAAGATGAGATTACTTAACAAATCACTTCATGCCAAATGGGTCTGGAGATATGGAAAGGAGAATAAAGCATTATGGTGGTCAATTGTTAACCAAAAATTTAGTGGTAATCCAAATGCTTTGTTTCCAAATGATTCTGCAAAACCTATTGGGAAAAGCGTATAGGCAGGTATTCTCAAGTCTAAAGATATAATACAACAGAATTCTACTTCTCATATTCAAAGTGGGGATAAAAAAAATTGGTTGGATAAATGGGTAGGTGACTTTCCACTCTCATCTTGGTCTCCATTTCTTTATAGATTGGCCAGAAACAAGCATGTTGTTCTAAATGACATGATTGTGTCTACTAATAACATTGCTGCTTGGGACCTGATCTTCACTAGAAATATAAAAGAGGATGAGTTGGGAATGGTTGTTGAGTTACCATAACTTATCTACAACCCAATGCCACTAAACATGGGGGATGATTATCTATCTTAGAATGCTGGTAACTCACTCATTGTAAAGTCTTGTTACAATGTCATTGAGTTTGAAGGTTTGCTTAGATTTCATTATAAGAATATTTGGAATCATTGGGTGCCTAAAAAAATAACTTTGTTATCACTTGGACCCCGTGTTACATGTCTGCTATGGCTTTATATAATCTAAGGAACACAATTGTCATTAACAGTTGCATTTTATGTAAAAAAGCTAATGAATTCAATTCACATCTTTTTTTTTTGCATTATGAGGAAACAAGTAAAATTTGGCATTTCTTTATATCTAGTTTCAAACTGGTTTGGGTATGTAGAGAGAATGTAAAATCTACTATGTGGAATGGAATATGAAAAAGGGTAACAAAATGCAGCATAAGCTCTGGAGTGTGATTCCATTTGTTAATTGGTAGACTGTTCGGAACGAGAGAAATAGAAGACTTTTCCAAGGAAAGTATAACTCTTACAAGCATTTGGTGGATGAAGTAAAATTCCTATTGTTCAACTGGTCTTTAGGAACTGACATTTTTGGTTTCTAGTTCTCTGGACATGGTGTTGCATAATTGGGATGGTGTTTTAGGTTTGGTCTAGTGTTATTTTTGTATCCCCAATTTTGTTTCTTTTGGCCTTAGTAGTCTGTTTTTATTTTTCTGTTGGCTACTATACATAGTATCTCTGTATATTTCTTATCATTTTAACCACTGCTTTATGGTCTTACATGTTCTTTTCTATTTAAATATATTGCCCTTTTCCGAGTAAAAAATAGGATACGGTATTATATTTCAGTTGAATATCTAGGTAGCATGCATCATGAGTGTTCCGTAAATTTACTTGTCCGTTTTTTTTTAAATGATGTTGACCGCCGATAATTTGATTATAATCCATTGGAGCTGGGTATAGGACATGGAATTAAATGGGTGTCGTGTAACAGCAATGACCAATGAATTAGTCATCGAAGAAGTTCAAACGACTGGGAACCCCAAATAGCTTCTCATGGTTGTTATGTAATTGTCTCTCTATTTTGTAACGGTTCTCACGGATCATGTTTTCGTCTCTTGTTTAAATATCGGATAGGCAAGAAGAATACTATAAAGAATATGATGCATGTTGATATCCACACCGAAACATTACATTCTGGACTCATCATTGGCTATATATATGGTTACACCAATTCAAAACTGAATCGTATTTTGTAGTGCAGATAAGACTGTTATGATACCGAGAAAGGGGTTTTGGTCATATAAATATTTTTCAAACGAATGGTTATGACAACTTATCAAACAAGGATACGTCTCCCATGATCAGGGTTCAAAAGTTTTGAAATGTCTTTTTCGGTCTATATTGATGTAATAACACAACAATTTTGTACTTTCCTTCAGTGTGTTTAAAAAAAAAAAAATAATCAGAAAATCGTACCCTCTTGAGGTTGTAGTTCTCACCCAAGAGATATTATGAGAACCAAACATAGGATCATTGCATAGAGAAATACCTCCCACTAGGTGGGGGTTAAGTGGTTGTTCAAGAATAAAGAAATTTTTGAGTAAGCTCCCATTCATATGATGTCTTTCCTTACTAGCTAAAGAATCAAGAGTATAGTCAGAAGCATTACTTGAGGATTTTGTTTGTTTTTTCATGTTTAGTAACTGTTAGAACATTGCTCGGTCGAACTCGCATGCGTTTTCAATATTAGTGATCAAAACTACAAAGTCTTTGATTTCTAGTATACTATAGCTAATGTCTCATACTAGGATAAAAAGTATAGTTGAGCTCAAGAACTCCATGGCGATCATCATACAATACGAAGGACTACTCAAGGAACCAGTGGATCTTCATCGACTAAAAGGTATGTGGAGACTTGAACTTATCTATCACTCGAAAGTCTATCTATTCTATCTCCTATCTTGAGACAAAAGTCGTATTACTATATAGACTAAGAATATACACATATGTTATTTCGAGATGAGTATATCTCGCTTATCTATTTCTCGAAATATGTGTTGGTAAAGCTTTCGCTTTAGACAAGTTCATCTTTACCTAGTGACGAAAGTCATGTTATGTGTGACGGACCGGAAAATTACACCTTTGGCGCGTCGCCCCGCATGCAGTAACTCCCCCGGTGCGCCATGATGAAGCTACAATCCGGGCCTCATCCCCAGGAAAATGCACGCTCATTTTCCCTTGCAAGCATGCTCGGGGAGCATGATGCGGCTAACTCAGCTTGCACACCGTTCCAGCTTACCCTTGTTCCGCAAAAGGTTTCTTAAGAAATCCAAAAACTTCCTTAATACGGCAAAAACGGCCTTTTGAGGCCCTAAACGATGGAATTTAGCTAAATTCTGGTGACCATGTGTATCTATAGATCACATGTCTTGATCTTTGGGTCGTTTCCCATCAAATTGGACTCCTCTGGAGCTAAATTACGACACTCGGGTTTTTAGCCTCCAAATAGGCTATAACTTGCTCCTTGTAGCTTGATAGGAAGTATGATCATCCACTTGTTGGCATGCAACTAAGCCTCATCAAGCTTGACCACAATCATCTCTTGCGTCGATCTACCGAGATTAGATGATATGAGGGGCCAACATGCAGGACCGGCAATGCTGCAACTCATTGCGGCTGCCTACGTATCCTTCCCTACTCTAAAGGAATCAAGCACAAACCGTAGTTCATCCTCGAAGGGACAAGCGACTTATTCCAACTCGTTTGCTAGGCCGTGGCCAAGCAATAGTGGTAATGGCCTAGTCCGTATAGGCCGTTCCGTCAAAATACATGCAAGTGATGCATGTTTGGTCCGCAATATGGCATAACGATGCCTAAGCATCAAATGCCCTCTTCGCGAGGCTACGCAACTATAAATGAGCTTTAGGCATCATTTATACTCTTCCGGCTAAGCTATGAAGCTTACTTGGTACATAGTCCCCATATGCACCTTCAACCAACTACCCCTCCCTATATATGTTAATTTGACATTTTTATAACTTTGATTAGGGGAGGAAAAATCTTTCATCAACTCCCCGCAATCATTGTGTTTCACTGTTCATCACAATGATTGTGTTCACTGTTCATCGCAATGATTGCGTGCAACGATTGCGCTTGCGCAACATTCGTTCGGCCAGCCCTCTCTGGCCTGATACACAATGATTGTGCACCACTCGGCGCAATGATTGCACTGCAAGCTCAAGGCTACCACCCAACTGGCCTAATGCATCATGATGATGCAATATTGGCCCTCAGCCGAATTCCAAACATAATGCGCCATTTTGGCGCGATATTGGCCTTAGGCCAATCTACCTCTTACCAACCAACGGAAGCTTTGGATGAAGCTTCATCTCAGCCCATGGCGCATCTTTCGGCATGTGCCATGCTAAAAACATGGGGTGTTACATTATGTTTCAATCATTTTGGAAATTGCTCTGACGAAAAATAGTTTGTGAATAACAACTATATAACGCCCTCTGAGAATGTTTCAATGATTGAAATTTGAAATGAGAGTTTAGACAATATAACCATTGGAGGATATAATCATTGTTGTGGTAACACATATATGTATATGTCCTTAATGCTTGAACCCAAGTTTGCGAACTTTGTTGATCAAGTGAAACCGGAGTAGTATGCAAACTCAGTCCGCGAACTAGCAGAAGTTCTTGTTCGAGAATTTCTGCAGGAGTTTGTGAAATCCATCCGGGAACTTAAGTTTGCGAACTCAGTCCGCGAACTTGAGTAGGTTATGTCTAAAAACGATGTTTCTGAACTTATCTTAATAAACTAAGAAATGATATTGCAAATCGTGGCTTTATAGTTCTTGAATCGATTCGAGTGAATCACATCGTTTTTTCTTCAATTGTGTCTTGTGTAGTACATAAAAATCTAAGCAATTGAACAACTCTCTAACTAGTTCATTTGAGTCATTTGGACTAGTTATGGTGAAAAAGAATATGGTTGATATGAAAGTTATCATTTGGCTAACCATTTGGTTAAATAGTGTTGAACCAATTAATGTACACGTTTGGGTACGGTTACAATAAACCCAAAATCGTCAAGTACATGTGTGTATAACAAGCTATGTTTTCGATCTAACGGTTGATAAATATTAGCTTTTATCTAATCAGGTTTTCATCTAACGGTGAATATTAAATGCTTAGTTACTAAGCTAACATTGATTGCAAACCCTGATTTAAAAGACTATATAAGGGAGAACTCTAGCAACTGGGAAACCTAATCCCCACACATTCTGTGTGATACTAGTTTTCTAAGCTAGAGTCGATTCTCCTTTAACCTTTGGTTTTCTTCTTCTAAAACCAGGTTAACGACTTAAAGACTTCATTAGGATTGTGAAGCCAGACCGATACTACTTTTATCGTAGTTGTGTGATCTAATCTTGCATCTTCAATCGTACGAGTACAATTGTAACAATTGGCTTGAGATTTATTTCTCCGATTGGCAAGATATAAAAGTAGTCACAAACACTTCGTCTCATCGTTTGTGATTCCTCAATAATATTCTTCGCTGCATCAATTAAGTTTATTGTGAGGTGATTGATAAAGCTGAGCTTTTCTTCGTGAATATAAGTCTGGTTTTATCAATTGGTTTCTGTTCACCTTGATTTATCAAAAGACAGAACAAAACTCATAGGTTTATTCGTGGGAGGAGAATTTATCTATCCTTGTAGACTTTTCTGTGTGAGACATATTTATTTACTAAAGTCTTTGACTTTGGGTCGTAGCAACTCTTGGTTGTGGGTGAGATCAGTTAAGGGAATCAAGTGAGAAGTATCCTGCTGGGATCAGAGGCGTAGGAGCATAACTGTACCTTGGATCAGTGTGAGATTGGTTGGGGTTCAACTATAGTCCAGACCAAAGTTAGCTTGGAGTAGGCTAGTGTCTGTAGCAACTTAATACAGTGTATGTTTAATCTGGACTAGGTCCCGAGATTTTTCTGCATTTGCGGTTTCCTCGTTAACAAAATTCTGGTGTCTGTATTATTTCTTTTCCGCGTTATATTTTGTTATATAATTGAAATAATACAGGTAGTGCGTTGTTCAATCAATTAGAATATCCAACCTTATTAGTTGTTGATTTAACTTGATTGACACTTGGATATTGGTCTTTGATACCATCCAAGTTATCTCTCTTTGATTAAGACTCGCATATTGTATTTGCTTGAGTAAATCAAATTGAGAGATAGAGATAATAAACTCCTTGAGATATTTTCTATTGATTGAGTCTGACTGTCTAGTTGATTCTCTAGAAATCGGAGTTGTCCATACAGATTGCTAATCGAAATATTGGGTGTGGTTGTTAGACCCCCGCTTTTTCAGTAACTTATTCCTTAAGACATGGATAGTTCCTTGAAGAACAAATATGATTTTGTTCATCCCTCTTGATTGATCTGTCTATTTTGATTTCTGAACCTTCATATTTTTCTTTATCTGTTTGTGGTCTGCATTAAAGATAGGCTTCTGAGAAGAGTTATTCCTCAAATGGAGGAAAGTGTTCGAAGACCAAATCCTTTGTGGTCATATTTAACACAGTGATAATCTGAATGACCCCATTCTTTACACAAATAAACCGAGGTATAATCCTTGTGTTTTTGGAAATGAATTAGTAAACTTACATGCTAGAAAAGAAGGAGTCAGGATAAGCTTATTAATTCTTATTTTGGTATATCGATTCTTCTCGTTATTGACTTTAAGATCATGAATAAGCTTATTAGTTCTTAGTTATTCATGTTTCTAGTCCAGTTGACATTCTGCATTTTATTATTGCCTCAAATTAACAGAATGTAAAACAAGCCAACCCAACTTTTGTCATGGTTACAAGGTATAAGACGAAACAAAATAATCGTAATTTTTTAAAAAGTAACAGTAATAAAATGTGACACCATACATTCGACACAGGTTCACCGTAAAATATCCAAATACCGAAGAATTCTTCATACTAGTGTAAGTGCAACATCATTATTCGATAAAATAACCAGTTAGATGAACACTTTCCTTGAATTTGCAACCAGAAACAGAAAAACGAACTTCCCCATCATCCTCTCCAAATTCTATATCCAAAGCGCACATGTTTCTCTTGCCGGGCTTTTCTAAACTGCATAACACTGTTGGATCTTCAATTTTACCTTGTACACTACACTCTATAAAAATCTTAGCATTTGTATTAGGATAAGAATCATGTCCAAGACAAGCCTGCAGTAAAAGATATATAATTGATTCATATAGATTATGCAATTATAACTTCTAACCATAATTACGCGGTTGAAAAATTAAAAGATTGATGCATATGTTAAGGAAGAACATGACATCTTGAGAATTGAATCAAGTTTATTTAAATAGAAAAAAATAATATTGTCTTATCGACTTTATAACTAAGACATGGGGAGTATTGCAAACATCTACTTGGCAATCGAACACAAACCTTTGTAACACGTAATCTTCCTTTTGCTTTGAGAAATTTTTGAGTTACAATTTTTCCTTCTCTTAATTCAATCCCTGATCGTAAGAAATTAGTGTAGAAAAGAACAAACACTTCGGTTAATTGAATGTTATTAAAAAATAAAAAAATATTTTAGGAACAAGAATATTATACCACTTTAAATCTTACCCCAAAAAGTCATTTTTGTTTATACATCCAATGACTCAGTGTTGAATTCCCAAGTGATGACTCCCTCGGAGAACAAGTTTCAAAAATGTTGAAGATTAAAGAAAATGTCGATAGTTAATAATATAATGGATGAAACTGCTTAAAAGTAGTTACAACCTTTCTGAAAACATCATGATAATCTACTCCCTCCGTCCCCAATATATAGGCGGAAAAGAGGATTTCTCTTAGAATAAGAAATTTTATTGATTTTATACATATCCCTTCACTTTTCTGTTTTACCCATTGTACAATTTCCAATACTAGAGACATTAGTTTAATTGTGGTGATTCCTAGAGATAATAAATAAGGGTAATATATGGAAAAAACCATCTTGAAAATAAATCTCCGCCTATCTATGAGGACATCCAAAATTCAAATCTCCGCCCTTATATTGGGGACGGAGGGAGTACAAGTCAAGCTACGCTTCAATAAGGGAATCCCTTTCTTTTTATATGTATCATTATTCTTGATCCTATCAAAAGCCAGAAAGCATATAAAAGATTTTAACCAACCAGTCTCAAAACTAAATTAACTTTCAGAAAAAATGGAGATAGAAAACAAGGATTGATTGGGGCCTCATCAGTTGTTCTCCCAATACCATTTTGGTACTACCCCTTATCCTAATTTTTCAAAATGTCTAAACTACCCCCAAAATAATTAGTGTTAATTGAGTTGATTAGGTTAGATTAGTTGTTAATTTTTTAAGTTAGATTAAATCAGTTTTTGGGTAAAAATTAAGATTATAGAATTTTTTTTTGTTTTTTGTTGGATAGAGAGAAAGTGAGTTTTGGGGAAAAATTTAGGAACCAATCCTCCATATGAAGAATCCGGAGCTCAAAACAATCAGGTAAACTTCCTATACTCTTCAAATTGCAAGAATGGTACTCCAAGTGGTCGATTCATGGACACCATGCAACTACTCAGAGTGAGGGTCGTTTGGTCGGGAGTATAATAACCTAACGACCCTTCAGAGTCGTTAGGTATTTCTGACACTCATAAACGACTCTCATATTCAGTATGAAAAAATCGTCATTCATGTTCGAACAAACTGACGACTCTAAGATGCCACTATGAAAAATCGTCAAACATCTTTGAAAATGTTAACGACTTTTTTTTTACATGTTAACGATCCTACCAAGTCCCATTTTTTTTTTTTACATGTTAACGACCCTTAGAAACAAAGAAATAATTGAGGACCCTTAGAAAGTCGTTAGGAACAAAGAAGAAGCTAAAACGACCCTTAGAAATAATTGACGACTTTTATTATTAATTAACGATCTCAAAGTAAAATTGACGATTCAATTGATTTCTATTGACGACCCTTACATTTTTGTTGACTGGGGAGTTGTATATGAAGGGTACGGAGTCGTTAATTTCATAAATTGGTCGTCAACATAGGATCGTTAACACATTATCAAGGTTAACGATTTTTCATAAATTCCACGTGCAGATCAAAAATCGTTAAGCAACAAAACTTTGATGTTAACGACCTTTTTTTTCTGAAACTGCAATTATAAATCGGATGAATTTTTTTTTCCACAGTGGTTAATGGAAAAAATGAGGACGATAGGGAGAGGGGGGAGAGGAGGAGAAGAAGAAGAATAGTCGGTTAAAATGAAATGGGGATCGGTTTAGTGTTAATAGTATTTTAGGGAAATTTTTAGGGGAAGGGTATAATAGTATTTTCCACCTTCTTTTGGAAGCCCCCTAAAATTGTTGGTGTGGGTATAAATTTTTTGAGGCCCCAATTAATCCTTGATAGAAAACTCATTAAAATAATATATTATTTGACTTGATTCTCACTGACCATTTAAACTTTCTAGAGGTAAGGTCCGTTCAAAAACCAAACACTACTGCCACTTCCTAATTAAAACCGTTTGTTGGCCAATGCAATAAGGTTAAAAAAAGAGACGAACAAACTATTGAGAATAGTTCTATATCTTTTTATAGTAGATCTTCGTTAAACTAATAATTTCATTAAGATAATATATTTGTCAATTTCGATTTGGGCCGGTGTACTAAATTAATAACTCTTTAAAAAAAAATTAAAATATACAACAAGTCTTAACTAATATATTAATTAATAATCAGTATAAAACCTCTACACTATAGCACGCGCAATTGGGGGATATGAATTACTTCCCCCAACCAGGTGTGGCTGATAAGGGGTAACTTATGAATATGAAAATACCAAAATACCCTTTCCTAATTAAAAACCTTTATGAAAAGACTGTTATGCCCTTTCCCCTAAAACAATTAAATCTAAAAACCAAATAAGTTTATCCCCCAATTTCATTTGATTGCCGGCACAGTTAGGGTTTTTATTTTTTTCTTCTTCATCTTCTTCATTGTTCTTTGAGAAGGTTAGTGATTGATGAAGAAGAAGAAGAAGAAGAAGAAGGCGACGCGGCGAACTCGGACGATCAGCCACTCGCAGTCATGGCTTCTTTGAGAAGGTTAGTGATTTTGAACTCATTTATGATTGTTTTAATCGATTTATAGCAATGGGTTTAGGTTAGAATCGCCAAACATAGTAAAACAATGAGTTATTACGAAACCGCAAGATTCTATCTGGGATGAATACCATGCTGGTTTTAAGTACCGGCATTCTATCTGGGATGAATACCACGCCGGTTTTAAGTACCGGCATTCGATCTGGGATGAATACCACGCCGATTGTAAGTACCGGCATTCGATCTGGGATGAATACCACGTCGGTTTTAAGTACCGGCATGTTCGATATAAATATATCCATGCCGGTAGTCAAGTGAAAAAAAAAATCAAGTTTCTGGATACTTTTCATCATGTGCCGGCACAGAATTATAGGATGAATACCACGCCGGGAAGTGAGTTCCGGCATGGTTATTTAGGATGAAGACCACGGAAGTGATGAATAAAGTCGGAAATGATGAAGAACATGATGAAGAACATGGAAATGATGAAGACCATGCCGGAAGTGATGAAATTCAATGCCGGAGATTGAGTTCCAAGATGCTCGATATAAATCTTTCCATGCCGGTAGAGTCAAGTGAAAAAAAAAAATCAAGTTTTCGGATACTTTTCATCATGTTCCGGCATAGAAATTTAAGCAAAAACCATGCCGGAAGTAGTTCAGGCATGCTCGAAAACTAGATTACCATGCCGGTACCTGTTCAAAACTAGAAAAAATAATCAACATTCTTAAGATCAAAACCAGAAAATTTATGCACATTTCTAACAATGCCGGCATGGGTTTTTTGTTGAATACCATGCCGACACCGAGCTTTTTCAGCTACAACAATGGTGGATTCAAAGACAAAAAATCAAATTTTCAACCTCTTAGCTGCAATTCTCTCATCACAATCATCTTCCATTTTCCAAAAAAAAAAATTCCACTCAAATTTTTTTCCCATACTTCAACTCCTCACTCACACAAATTAAAATAAAAAATCAAACTAATCTATCCCCCAAATACTTAACATTTTTACTAATTATAATTATTCACTAATTAGGATTAGTCAGGGATAGATTAGGAATTAAAAAAATAATTACATATGGGGTCACCCAGAATTGCTATTGGGACACCAATTTTGTCCTCTAGCTATATCCCCCAATTGCGCGTTCTTATTCAAATAAGAATTCAAACCCGTTTGTTTCTTGTTCACATTTATAATTTTATATAACATTGGACTTTATCTCTAATCTTTTGTAATCTATTGAAAGGTTTTAGAGTGATTTTGTTGTATTGTTCTCCTTATTAATTTAGTTTTAACATCAAAGTATGCATATTTACACAAATAACATGTAATCTGCTATCTTATATTATGCCATAAGACGTTAAAAAATAATTTGAATTGAAAATAAAAACTCCAGATCTTTTTTATTATATATAAACGTTCTACACACTAGTTTTTAAAATTAAAATTTGGTGCATTTCTATATATTAGTTTTTCATTATATAAATTAATATTTCGCTAAACTAATAGAATTTAGCAGTTCCAAAACTATTAATTTATGGAAGTTTTAAAGTAGGTTTCAGTAACGAGCTAAGCTTTAGATAATCCTTATCTTGTTAACTACTATCGAACGTTAGTCAATCCTTATAGAAAAGGCGGGGATCTAACAACCACACCCAATATTTCGCTTAGCAATCTGTATGGACAACTCCAATATAATTCCAAGGGAATCAACTAGACAGTCAGACTCAATCAATGGAAATATATCCAAGAGTTGTATCTTTGTTTCACAATGTAATCATCAAATCAAACAGATAGAAATCTGTGAGCCTGATTATTATGTGAAACAACTTGAACGGTACCAAAGACCAATGTTCAAGTGTCAATCATTATAATCAACAACCAAAGGTTGCATTCTCTAATTGATTGACCTACGCACAACCTGTTATATTTCTACTCCCTCCGTCTCATTTTACTTGAAGGTTTAGGGTTTTTTTTAGTCCCAAAATTCATAAAGGTTTTCATTTTTTCACACTTTTTTCCTAATTTGTCCCTGCATTGAAATCAACCACTAGAAACAAGGAACAAAAAACTAGGAGACATAAATATTTTAACAATTATTATTAAGGGATATATATAGAAGAAAAAAATAATCTCTTTCCATTTTCTTAATATACGTGAAAATACCTAAACCTTCAACTAAATTGGGACGGAGGGGGAATCATATAACAAAATATAATGCTGAAAAGAAATAACACAGACACCAGAAATTTTGTTACGAGGAAACCGCAAATGCAGAAAAACCTCGGGACCTAGTCCAGATTTGAACACCATACTATATTAAGACGCTACAGACACTAGTCAACTCCATGTTAACTTCGGAATGGAATGTAGTTGAGCCCTAACCAATCTCACACTGATCAAGGTACAGTTGCGCTCCTTACATCTCTGAATCCCCGCAGGACTCTACGCACTTGATTCCCTTAGATGATCTCACCCACAACTAAGAGTTGCTATGACCCAAAGTCGAAGACTTGATAAACCAATATGTATCACACAGAAAAGTCTATTGAATAGATAAATTTGTCTCCCACGGATAAACCTATGAGTTTTGTTCCGTCTTTTCATAAATCAAGGTGAACAGGAACCAATTGATATACCATAGTTATATTCCCGAAGAACAACCTAGAAATATCAATTACCTCACAATAATCTCAATCGTATGGTAGCGAAACAAGATATTGTAGAATCACAAACGATGAGACGAAGATGTTTGTGACTACTTTTTTATCTTGCCTATCGGAAATTAAATCTCGAGAAAATCTTAGAGAATATAGTACTCAATCACGATGGAAAACAGCAAGATCAGAACACGCAACTACAGAGAAAATAGTTGGGTTTGGCTTCACAATCCCAATGAAGTATTCAAGTCGTTAACCTACAGAGTTTCGTGAAAAACCTAAAGTTAAAGGAGAATCGACTCTAGTCGCAAATAGTATCACACAGAAGGTGTGGGGAATAGGTTTCCCAGTTGCTAGAGTTATCCTTTATATAGTCTTCAAATAAGGATTTGATAGCTTTGAAACAAAGCAATCAATATTCACCGTTAGATGAAACCTGATCTAAGAGCTAGGCTAAGTTTTCTTGAAACCAAAGCAATATCTCTCCATTGTTAGATGGTCTTAGCTTGTTACATACAAATGAAATGTACCTTCACTTAGATATGAGTAACCGAACCTAAACGTGTACGGTGTTGCTGTAATTATAATTTATGATGGTGGTGTTGGTGTTGGTGATTGTACTTAATGTTGTGGAGAAAGAGAAAATCGAGATGGTGGAGAACGGAAGACGTCGACGATGGTAGCGGTAGTGTCGATGGGTTTTGGAGATGGCTGAGAAAAGTGAAGATAATATCGATGGTTTCTTTGTGAAGTGTAGAGGAAAGAAGAACCAGGGTATAATAGTCAGTTTCAAGTTGAACTATTTCCCGTCCATTTGACCCAGACAAAATTTTACTCGTCTATATTAACCTGATTTTGAATATTTCCAGGCAAATGACACATTTTCTATTTTTGTAACCCATTATACGATTTTGAGATCCGAACTCAATCAGACCAAACTTTATTATTAAACATTTGTAAGTTACCAGAATGCAACTGCCATTCTAACAAGAAAACATAATAACAAGTAAAGTTAGATAATACTTAACACAACTGCCATTCTAACGAGAAAAGCTAAGAGTTAACAGGGAAAGCTTATTAAAAAAAAAATTTTGACGTAAAGCAAGTATCAAGTGATCAGTCCATCATTGAATATACCATGAGAAAGAGAATTCCATGAAGATGCTATAACATTCGATAAGATTCTCACTAATCATTTAAATTTCCTTGAGTGAGGCACAATGCTACGCTTACCGATATATAATCCCGTGTTATATTTGAGTTAAAAAAAAGATGGGTCTACTATGGAGATTTGGAGGGGTGCTTTAAAGGTGGAGTCCACTTTTTTTAACTTTCACTCGGTGAATATTGCGGGATTTTTATCCCGGTATACTTAGAATTATTGTTACAAAAACAAGCACTAGTGGTGGGGTGATTCTACACTCATCGTGAATGGACACCGTGACATACATCGAGAGGAGAATCAATGGACGAGCATAGCGCTCTCACCATTGGGATTACCAATGGGAAAATATGAGACCCCCTCTTTATCTCACACGGAAATTTTGACGCGACAAATATTCGGATAAATCTAGCATTTTCGCTAGTGATGTGAGACGAATTGTGCCCAAATCACCAAATCATCACTCACACATCTGGTTACTCTGGTAGTCCATCTACCAGGATATGACACCATGGGTTTTGAATTTGCCTACTAGGCAACAACCTAACGGTTTCGCACAATGTGTTTGACTGAAACAGAAATGGACGGGATGACCGAGCACAATGTAGCGAGTGGGGAACCAAGGTTTTTTAGAGCAACTGCAGTGGTGCGATCATAACCAAAAACCAAAAAAAAAGAAAAAAATTGAAAATTTGGGTTTAGTCCGTGCACAGACACTACGGTGGGAAAACCAAATTTGATGGGGCACAACTAATACTTGGGCCTGAATCAGGCGCAACTGATACTTGCGCCCCATTAATTTTTATTTTTTTTTCTTTTGGGCGGAACTTACGAGTTACGCCCCACAGACACTACGGTGGGAAAACCAAATCTGATGGGGCGCAACTAATACTTGGGCCTGAATCAGGCGCAACTGATACTTGCGCACCATTAATTTTTATTTTATTTTCTTTTGGGCGGAACTTATGAGTTACGCCCCATTTTCATTTTTCATTTTTTTTTCCCAATCGGGCGTAATTGTGAATTGTGCCCCATTAAAGACCAAATATACTCTGGTTTTAGTCTGGGATTTGGTCTTTAATCCGTCCGTAGCGCTTGGTTTTTCGACCAAATTTTTAATCCGTCCGTAGCGTTTGGTTTTTCGACCAAATTTTTAATTTTAGTTCAACGTTGTGGTTGCTGTTAGAGCATAGCAGACATGGTCTAATAAGTCCTTTCTACATTTTCTTCCCGATAAAATTTGTTTTTTATGTTCTTTATTTATACTTTAGCAAGAATGATTAAATGGGGATATGAAATTTCTACATTTTCTTCCCGATAAAATTTGTTTTATATTTTCTTTATTTATACTTTAACAAAAATGATTAAATGGGAATATAGAAAGTAATTGGAGGATCATTGGCAGAAAAACGTGCTAGCAAGCATTATCAAATAGCTTCTAATTAACGATAATAGAGACCTTACATAAAATATATAACATGTAGAAAATACAAGATCAATTCTTCCACTTTTATTCTTTTAGACAAGACAGCAGCCCTTCAATTGATCTAGAAAAAGGAACAAAAAATTAAAATCCGTCCGTTTGTCCGTCCATATAATCTTGCAGAGATCCACATCCGGTAAATGTTTTAAACATAAACACGTCCAGCTTTTGGATCTTGATCCTCATTTTTCATTCCCACCGACTGCATTTATCTAATCCATCCATCGATCTTCTTGACTTTGAGATAAGTAAATCACCAACAAGAGAAATTACAATAATCAACATAAGTGCACACCAAAGTACATGATTAACTTACAGTTACTCTTGATCACTACCATAACTACACTTTTCGGTGTAGTATCCAGTAAGACTAACTCTCATCTCTGGATCATAATCTTGTTGATCAACTGAGAAAACCACTTCATCGTCGTCCTCATTGAACTCAATGTTGAGAGGGCATGATGCATTCGATGAACCGTTCAATATGCATAAAGTTATCGGAGTTCTACCTCCAACACTGCACAATACTGCACAACGCCAATGATATTCTGAAACGAATTGTAAAGAAGCCTGCAGGCGCAATATCACCCAAATTAAATCATTCACGCATAACATAGATTTCTTAACTAATCAAGCAAACAACCGCTAATAAACATCATCATCCAACCTGGGTTAAACGTAATTTTCCTCTTGCTTTGTCAACCTTATGAGTTACAGGTTTGCTCTTTGTTACTTCAATACCTGATGATCAGAAGAAATAACATATGAATTAATCCCAAATCAACAAGCACATAAAGAGAAAACTGGTCCCAAATCAACAGATAAAGAGAAAATAAATCTACTCCATACCAAAGAAAGACATTTCTTTCTTCTTTCTTTTTTGTTTTTCTTGAGGAAGAAATCTAACAGTCAATATTTCTTTGAACCCCAAATGGTGTCTCAGACTGTCAGTTTAACGGGTTTATATAATTAGTCTCGGACCCGTTGATGCCCAAAGTGAGACAAAGTAATGGAATAGGAAAAAGCTGTCTCGTCACTGTCGTCAGTGAAAGAGAGGAAAAATGAATAGTCAAATCCTATCTCATCGTTCCTAACCGAAAATGTGCTTCGAGATTCCAACTTCTCCTCCTTCGAAAATGACAGAAATTGTCCCCTATGGTCGTCGAACAAAACAAAACAGCAACACCCAGCTATTCCCAGGCCCTGCAAGGGAGTATATAACAACATTATTTTGGGCACCATGAATTTTTTTCCTACCGACATGTTTTGTTGGGAAATATTTTTTGCGACGTAACCGAACTAAGGTTCGGTTGGGAATTTTTTTGCAACTAACTGAACTATTGTTCGGTTGGTTAATGTTTTTTGCAACTAACCGAACTAACCAGTTCGGTTGGTAAATGCTTATTGCAACTAACCGAACTAACCAGTTCGGTTGGAAATTTTTTTTTAGCAACTAACCGAACATAAGTTCGGTTGGTAAATGTTTTTTGCAACTAAACCGAACTTATGTTCGGTTGGGAAAAATATTTTTTGCAACTAAACGAACTTATGCCAAAAAAACCATGGTCCCCCCAAAAAAACCATGGTCCCTAAAATAACGTTCTATAACAAATGGTCTAAGTGCAAGCCTCAGACTCTCATGGACCGGGTGAGCATTTTATCCGTAATCCGCGGATTTAATCGGGACCAACCGTATTTTCGCGGATGGAAGTCCGGACCGTGCATTAATGGGTTGGACGCGGATGATATTTTTGAAATCCAACGGATTACGGATTGGGCCTTGATGCAACCTTGAAAATTCGTTGGACATCCATATCCGTTAAATTAAGGACATTAATATAGATTTTAGAAAATATATAGATAGTTCTAGAATTTTTAAGATGTTTGCTTGGAGTGTTGTCCATGACAGTTCTCTATTTGTATACATATATAAAATGTGTTGGTTCTATAAGAAGTCATCGGCTTTATTTTTCATTATAAATTTTAAATAACATAAATCCATTGAATTATCCGCACCCAATCCGTTCATCCGTGCATCAATTGGATGCAAATCCGTTGGATTTTGGATTGGATGTGGATGCCAAATTTGTAATCCGTAGTGAATTGGATTGGATGCTGATGAGGTAAAAATCGGTCCATACCGGCCCATGCTCATCCCTACTCATGGTGAAGATGTTCCAACTTCTAAGTTCCAAATTAGTCATCTTTAAAATTTAAAATAAATGATGGAAGAATAGGTCCGGTGATTAATTATGGTTCTCCAGCATTATGAGACTTGCCATTCCGTCTGATTAAGTTTGAATTTGGTAATGAAATGTCAAAAGTTCTTAGGAAATGGACTAGAGTGATCTGCGGAGATACCTTTTTGATTCAGATTTGTAATTTTACATCTCTTCCTGAAAACTTTAATATAACTAGCGAGGATTTTGAGATAACCCTTCACAAACTATACCCTGAGAAAACTAGAATTCTCAATTATAGGAAACACTCATGATTTTGGAGAGCTCATACCATTTGATGATCCTATACACTATTACAAAGGTTACAGATCCATGAAAGTTAGGCTCAGAATAGACACTTCTCAACCTCTTCAATTTGACATTAATACTCCCAATGACAGATAAAGTGTCAACTTGATCGATTTTGTGTTTCGAGAACTACATAGACTCTTCTACAGCTACTGTCACAGACTAGGGCATTTGAGAGAAGTTTGTATCAATTTATATATGCTTAACCGTCAAGAATTGTTGATTCAAGCTCCACCTCAAGTCCCTGCTCAACCTGATCAGCATTCTATTGGCCCTTTTATTGAACCTGAATATGATGATGATTATTGATGTTGTTTTTATAGTGGTAAATAGAGTTGTCGTTCACTCGGATTTGTAAAGATTTGTTTTAAGAAAAAGCTAAATTAAAATAAAATATATTCACAAGGTTTTCGCAAATATCGGGAGGAACTAGGACTTATGATTTCACCATTAATCACATTCACTTGGTTCATATATGATTCATAACAATTCTAGCTCTTTTGTTGACTATTTTCTTTGCCAAAAATAGATTTTGTAAATCACAAGCATGGTGTATCAAAAGCTCTATGTCTAAGCATACACCATCAAACGAAATCACAAATAATTATTAAAAATCATATATCAATTAAATCAATGCAAAATTCATAGAGAATCAGTTATAGTTACCAAACGATTGTGAAATAAGGCTTCCTCCCTTGTCCCAGTGTTGGGGTTTAGCTCTTCATGGTGAAAAGACGCTCAAAATATTTATTCATGGCTCGAAAGTTGTTTAAAATGGTAAAAAAAAAGGAGAGAAATAATAAAAACAGAGAACTGCAACGTCTATAGGCGTTGAAAGTTAACTGTTACAATGCTTTTTGTTGTAGCAAGAACGACAAATTATTATTATGTAACAGATTTAGCGACTGCCTGTGTACGTCCAATGTTCTTTGTTTTCCCCTTCTTCTTCAGCAGCAACGAACTCCTCTGCAAGTCTTCTTTTTTTGGTTCTATGGCCTCTGACCGGACCCCAAACTCCCGATAACCCACTCTGGAACTCCAACCATGATATATATACATAACATTATCGAAATATCTTACCAAAAATCTTCCTTTCTTTCACCACAATTCTCGGAATTTTAATCTTTCTTTTTCTTCTCCTACACGGATTTTCCTTTGCTCCAAACTCTCTATACGAATCCTAAAAGATGTTTCCTTCTGAAAATATCAACATAAGTTGCATAAATAACACCAGAAGCCAAATCAAGAGCCCGAGATAATATTGTCTCCTGTTTACCAAGAATTGATGAAAACTTCCCCTTTTTGCATTTTGAGACCCTGTTTAGACTCCATGTATGTGTCTTCTCAGTCGAAAAATCTTCCCAAAGATAGAGTCCAATCATCAGAAAATATTCTCTCTTTATTTCCTACATAACTTCCCATTATAATCACACAAAAAATCTCATAACTTGCAACATCCGGTATTGCAGATAATCAATGGATGCCTTCTTCTTTTGTTTTTGAATATCCACCTCTTACCGGCCCTGTTTGAAATTAACAGGCCCAAACACATTGAAATTCACGAAGGAAACCGATTAAATCTCCCCTAAATTCGTTTCAGGAAACTTTGCTGTCACTGAATAATATTCCCGCCAAAACTGAACTTTGAACGATGAAGTGGGGTTACCCCTTATCCATTCATGGGGTGCGAATAGCCGTGAGGTGTAAATAGAAATTAGGGTACCCCTTATCAGTGGAATACCCCTTAGTAATTGAGGTGCCCCTTACCCAAATAAGGAGTGTCTTTAGTGATTTTCTCCCACGAGTGCAAATACCACTTTTCGAGCCACTTTTTCCACACATGTTTATTTCTCCGAAATCACCTACAAAGACACAAAAAGCCATAATAAATAAAAAATCGATCACTAACAATGTATACAATTGAGATCAAAATAGACACATAAATGAGTCTATCAAATATTACGAAGAAATGTATCACAATGTGGATATGGGAGATCCTAATCCTGAATGGAGTGATTGGGGAACAAACCCTTTTGCTTCTTCTACTTCTTCTGGACAAGATAATTTCCCCTAACTTCTTTTGGTGGTAAATGGTACAATCAAGATGGTTTCCATTCTTATTTCTCTTTAGACTCAGATAGAACCATCCCAGCAGCATCGTTTGTGTAAGAAAACAAATACTTCATTGAAAATCATGTCTTTGATCAAGATTCTATACCACCACAGCAACCATCTCAGTCTCCTGAAATGTAGTAATCTTTTAGCCTCTCCAGATTTCTTGTTTCTGACATCGAAGAAAATGAGCTCATTTCGGATGCTGACATGCCAAGTCCAGCACTTAAGAGATTCAACCCTGAACAACAAGCCTCCATCCTCAACGCTGGAATTGGATCTTCTTCAGGACCAATTTGATCTAGGAAAGTCACTATGAAAAAGCGGGGGTCTAACAACCTCACCCAATATTTCGATTAGCAATTTGTATGGAATAACTCTAACATACTTTTAAGAGAATCAACTAGACAATCAGACTCAATCTTAATAAAAAAGTATATCAAGGAGTGAATATCTCCATCTCTTGATTTGATCTATACTCAAGCAAGTAGAAATCTGAGAGTCTTTATCAAATACAAGAGATATAAACTTGGATGGTACCAAAGACCAATATCCAAGGATCAATCAATTTCCAATCAACAACCAAAGGTTGGATTTCACAATTGATCGATACAACGCACAACCTGTGATCTTTCAATTATATAACAAAAAAAAAATCGGAATAAAAATAACACAGACACCAGAAGTTTTGTTAACGAGGA
This sequence comes from Papaver bracteatum, assembly GCA_023529315.1. Taxonomy (NCBI): domain Eukaryota; kingdom Viridiplantae; phylum Streptophyta; class Magnoliopsida; order Ranunculales; family Papaveraceae; genus Papaver; species Papaver bracteatum. The sequence continues at coordinate 550,114 of JAJJWX010002613.1, forward strand.
AACCGCAAATGTAGAAAAACCCCGAGACCTAGTCTAGATGAACACCACACTGTATTAAGCCGCTACAGATACTATCCTACCACAAACTAACTTCGGTCTGGACTGTAGTTGAACCCTAATAAATATCACACTGATTCAAGGTACAGTTGCGCTCCTTACGTCTCTGATCCCAGCAGGATACTACACACTTGATTCCCTTAGCTGATCTCACCCACAACCAAGAGTTTCTACGACCCAAAGTCGAAGACTTTAATATAAAAAATTGTATCACACAGAAAAGTCTACGATGATAGATAAATCTGTCTCCCACAAATAAACCTATGAGTTTTGTTTTGTTTTTTGATAAAATCAAGGTGAACAGGAACCAATTGATAAACCGGACTTATATTCCCGAAGAACAGCCTAGAATTATCAATCACCTCACAATAATCTAAATTGTATGGTAGCGAAACTAGATATTGCAAATTCACAAACGATGAGACGTAGATGTTTGTGATTTCTTTTTATCTTGCCCTATCGAAGATATAATCTCAAGCCAATTATTCAATTGAACTCGTACGATAAAAAATGGAAAGATCGGATCGCTCAACTACAAGAGAAGTAGTTTCGTCTGGCTTCACAATCCCAATGAAGTCTTTTAGTCGTTAATTGACAGGGTATCGAGAAGAAGCCAACGGTTAAAGGAGAGTCGACTCTAGAAAACCAACTAGTATCACACATAAGGTGTGGGGATTAGTTTTTCAGATGCTAGATGTCTCCTTTATATAGTTTTCAAATCAGGGTTTGCAATCTAAGTTACCTTGGTAACAAAGTATTCAATATTCACCGTTAGATGAAAAACTTGATTTATCCAAGCTAATATCTTTCAACCGTTAGATCGAAACTTAGCTTGTCACACACAAATGAAATGTATTTCATTTAGGTTTGAGTAACCGTACTAAACGTGTACATTTGGTTGGTTAACAAATAGTAACCAATGGTTAGCCATATAAGCACTTTCATATTAACCGTATTCATCTTTCTCATAACTAGTTCAAATGACTCATAAGAACTAGTTGAAGAGTTGTTCAATTGCTTAGATCTTTATACATAGACACAATTGAAACAAAATCGTTTTGATTCACTCGAATTAATTCATGAACAATATAGCCACGATTTGCAAAGATTGCATTCTTTATTGATTTATTATTTAAGTTAATGAACTTCCTATTTGAGAGATATAAACAGCATGGGTACGTGTACCATAGCTATCGAATTTGAGTTTACAAACTCAGCAAAAAATTTGGGTTTGAAAACTTCCGTAGGTACACGTGCGGGTACGCGTACCAAAGGTGGCTGGTTTAACAGTTTGCAAACTTACAAACTCAGCGGAAGTTTTCGAACCAACATGTCTCCTTCACCAATATCGCATGCACACATATGCACGCACTTGGTTTCCGGCACATGGATTTATACACTAATGTGCGAGAACACTATATATGCTTATATCCATAGTTGGTTATGTATTCTCAACTCTACATTTTAATCATTGAAACATTCCTCTATAATGTTGTAACAATATTTATTCACGACTATCGTCATCAAAGCTATTTTCAATATTGAAACGTCATCATGACTTTCGTCACGGGTAAAGATGAAAATGATTAAAGAAAAAGCTTACCAACACATATTTAGAGAAAAAGATAGGCGAGTAAACTCGGCTCGAAATCACAAATGTGTATGTATGAAAACTATCATACTTATACGACTTTTGTATCAAAAGTATGATATAGAGTATACTTTGAGTGATAGATGAGTTCAAGTCTCCACATACCTTTTAGTCGGATGAAGTTCCACCGGTTCTTTGAGTAGTTCTTCGTCTTTGTAAGATAATCGCAATGGAGTCCGGAGCTCAACTATACTTAGCTATCCTAGACCGAGACTTAGTCATAAGTAAACTAGAAATCAAGACATATAGTTTTGATCACTAATATTGACAAACGTGCTTGAGATAGCATCGCATGCGAGTTCGATCGAGCAATGCTCTAACAATCTCCCCCTTTGTCAATTTTAGTGACAAAACTATCAATACATATGGATTACAAAATAAATAAAACTTTGTAGATTCTCGTCCACATGCTTGATCTCCTTGGTGCTTCAACATTACTTGAAAACTTTATCTTTTCCAAGTACTCCCATGATTCCATAGATGTTCAGTTAAGCATCATATTTGTTGAAGATCCGTAGCCATAACAATGAGAAAACAAAAGTTCTCGATCATTGTTATACAGTGTCGTAGTATTTTTACACAGTATCAAAGTTCTTATATCAAAACTTTGACAACAATACTATGGTGATATGTATCACTCCCCCTTAGTCAATACTTTCGTCTCAACACGAAAACCACTCCCACTTACATAATGATCCGAAAACCATATGTATTTGTAGTATGAACTACATATTAATTCTCCCCCTTTTTATCTTTAAAAATGGAAAAGGTACAAGAACGGGATCCTAGTGAAATTTTCACGCAGACGCTTCAAGACCAAATAAAAGTACATATCAACTTTATTTAGATGTAATCATAAATCCGAAGGTAAATGCATTTGTTTATGGGAGAAAATCGCCTTTGCCGAATTTGGTAAATTCGATGGTGGAGAGACTGGTTTAAACCCTTAAAAAAATGTACTGCAGGTGAGCACTTTTGATTCGAGATATCAATCTATACAACTCTGTCCTAAACCAAGAAGATGGCCGTTCCAGATTTGCTTCGGTCACAAAGTGGAGGAGAAGTGTTGATTTGGGGAGGATAGCGAAGAAGGGTGATAAGACCAGAGAGTTCTTGCTAGGTAGTATCTCAACTTGTATCAGAAGTGTAGAAGCTTGCGGAAGCTTGCTAGTGATGGAAGCTTTTGAGAGAGCTTGCAAAGTTACTATCTGATAGTGTTGTATTTTGCCTGACCAAGACTTGTGTGTTTTGGCAGAATAGGTGAAACCTATTTATACAAATGAGATTAAACGTACCCTGGCCTCATTAAGGAATTGAGTAAATGTGTCAATTAAAACAGAGGAGGTGGAAACCGTTGGCTTTATGGTGAAAAATGTTTTCACCATAAATTTCCTTATTTAATTGACCGTATTCATTCCTTGCATGCCTTGCTTTATTGCGAGCGTAGTGTACGCTGCACGCTGTGACCGCCAAACCAAAACCCCAAGAAAGCATCCCCCAGTTTATGTTGATATCTCGAGAGTTGGGCGCAAGTGGCAATGCCAAAGTTGCTAGTGAAGCATTGTGGCATGTGCCAATGGCATGTGCGGGATGTCTTGACCGCGAGTTATACTTTAAGTGCGGATGGAAATGCCAAAGTCGCTTAGTGGAGCATTTGGCATGTGTGGAATGCCTTGTCCGCGAGTTGCACTTTGAGTGCGGATGGAAATGCCAAAGTCGCTTAGTGGAGCATGTGGCATGTGCCAATGACATGCGCGGAATGCCTTGGAATAGAAAGTGGCTAGTGGTAACGTGTTTGGAATGTGCCAATGGCACGTACGACCACTTTGGCCAAGTTGCGGGCGCTACTTTGGCATGTGCCAATGACATAGCGGCTTGGAATGGGGATTGGATAGTGGTTGCGTGTTGGCATGTGCCAATGGCACGCACGGCCACTTTGGCCAAGTTGGGGGTGCTACTTTGGCATGTGCCAATGGCATAGCGACTTGGAATAGAAAGTGGCTAGTGGTTTGTGTGTAGGCATGTTCCAATGGCATACACGGCCACTTAGTCCTTGAGTTTTGGGATTGGTAGCGGTTTGGAAAATGGCTAGTGGTGCGTGTTTGGCATGTGCCAATGGTAGGCATGGCCATGTTGACCTAGTTGCACGGTTTGCAAGCCTATGGCGCTATTTATGGCATGTGCCAAACGGCATAGCGACTTGGGAAATTTGCTAGTGGTGTGTGTTGGCAATTGGTTCAAATTTCCAATCTCACTACCAATGGATTATCATGTATTTCGCAACCTTCTGGAATTTCTGTAGCTTCAAAAGAGATTTCACGCTTCTGCCAATCTTCGAGTCTTGAAATTTTTGCGATGTTCATTATTTCTCTTCCTTCACCATCTCTCGCATATACCTTACTTAACACATTATCATGAAAATCTTCTATGGTTTTATATGAGTGAACTATAGAATTGCAGAAAACATTTCTTGCTTTTGGTCCCACTTCAATATGTAAGATTTCTTTTCCCTTTTCTTGTGTTGTATTCACCATGCGAGTTTCCATTGGGGCTTGTGGTAATTGTTGCGATTGTGCTTGCTTGAGTAAAAAGTGATCCAGTTTGCCTTGATTAATCATTCACAAGATAATCCTTTTGATATTATTATAACTATTTGTAGAGTGCCCATGAAAATGATGGTACAAGCAAAATTCATGACTTCTTGGACCCATTGGTGGTTCCTTTCCCATATTCCATGGAGTTGGTATATTCTCCATCAAGATAATTGCCTGCCATATCTTTTCTACACTTGTATTCAAAGGTGGCATCTTTATTTCTTCTCTTATCATTATTTGACCTCCTTTACCATTGTTATAATTTTGTCTATGATTCCCTTGTACAAAATAATTTTGCCTTTGTCCCCCATAATTTTCTTGCTGCTGATCTAATCTTGGGATTTGGTTATTTCCTCCTCGGCTGTAGAAATTCCTTTCTCTATCATACTCTTCTTGATCTTTACTTCCCATTGCTACCATTTTTGGATGGCTATTGTTGGTTTTCTTCTTTTCTGATATCTGCGAAGATGTTTGCGAGGATGTCTGCGAAGTACCTGCTACGACATTGATTATTTTAGGAAGTAAGTTTGCTCATGTATCTTGATTGTTGGTGTTTACCACTGGATATGACTCCATATTGTTTTTCTTTTCTTCTAATGTAATGTACTCCTCTTGCAATTCTCGCAATTCTGTCATCATAATTGAATTCTTTCTTCTGAAGATTTGAACATATAACTGTTCAGTTGAGAACATCGCATTTATGAAAGACAAAATAAGGTATCTCTCATCCACACGTCCTGCCATATCACTGCACATAGTTTTCCATCTTCTTATCAAATGCTTCAAACTTTCACCAATTCTTTGTTTTAAACCAAACACATCTTCAATGCCAAGTCGCGAGGAATGATTCGTGATATATGCTCCTAAGAAAGTTACTTGTAAATGATTAAATGATGTAATAGTGTTCTTGGGAAGTCCTTCAAACCATTTTAGAGCTTCTCCCGTTAAACTTGATGCGAAGTACTTGCATAATACAACATCATGATTCTCCCATTGTAGTATGCATCTTACATATGCTTTAATGTGCTGAATAGCACATGAAGTCCCGTCAAAGATGCTGGTTAACGTAGGAAGATTGCACTTTGGTGGAATCCCTCCCAACTGTACCTCTCTAGAAAAAGGAGTTCTCGCAGCTTCTTCTATTGCTTCATCTAATTGCCTTCTATCTCCTCCTCCTCTACTGCTTATCATTCCTTTCATTTCCGCTAATTCTCGAAAGATTCGTGCATTTTCTTCAGAATTCTCCTCCATTGGCCTCTTCAACGCAGCTTCTCTTCTTCTACGTTCTTGCATCTCCTCTCTTGCGATTCTTCGCATTCTATCATACTCTTCATTAATGTTTTCATTTGCATGATTTTGCAAATATCTCCTTTCCAAATTGTCACAATTGTTTTGTTGCAGAGCATTTTGAAATTCTTGTTCTTCCATTTCTGTTCTCCTCATCCTTCTCATATGAATATCTAGAATTTCTTCTTCTTTATTTCTCCTTCTTCTGTGATTTATTTCTTCATGGTTTGCCTGAACTCTGATTCGAAGATTTGGTTCGTTCCTTGTTATTTCTTCTCGTTGATTCCCAATCTTCCTCCGAATTCTATCACACTCAAGATTTTGATTGTTGCGAGCTTGTTCACGTCTTCTTACTCCATCTTGGTAATTGTTTTGATGCATAGCTTGTTGTCTCTCAATTTCTTCCACGAGTTGCCGCTCTTCCTCTCGATTTTCTTCGCCATTCTGATTATTTTCCCTTGGAAATGGTTCTGTTCGTAAATTCTCCACATTTTTTTTTCGTGATTTGGCACTAGAATGAAACGATTCTCTCGATTTCTTTCAACTTGATTCTGTGCTTGTTCTTGCATGTCATTTTCACTATTGATTGTTGGTGAATTTTGTTCTTCTCTTCCTGGTCTAGCATTTGATCTCACAATACTTTGAGATTTCCTCCTTTGTAACATCTCATTTTCCCTTCTCAATTCTTGATTCTATCTTGTTAGATTGGCACGTTCTTCAGCTTCAAACCTTCGTTCTTCTTGAACTTCTTGTCTCAATGTTTGTAACATCTCCCTTTCTCTTTCACGAGTTGTTCCTCCCATCAATCTCCCATTTTCTCTAATTTGTGGTTCTCTGTATGTTTCTGCTGGTGTATCAGTTCTCCAAGTGTGTATACTCACTCGATCATGATCTACTGTTTGTTGAGTTTGATTTCTTCAATTGTTCCTTCTCCTACTAGGTTATCCTGTTACATTTGCTTCTCCACCTGCGAGCCTTGCACTTCTTCTTACTGCAGTCAATGGTTCTGATGTATTTCTTCTTCTAGCCATTTCAGATTTTCAAAACTCCTTAGAATTTTTGCTAGAACAATCTTCAAATCTCTGTTTCTAGCGCCAATTATGTAGTTGCGGAATATCCTACAACTACACCCTCAGTAGAATTAGTAAAACTTAAGAAGTTCATGATGATGAATAACAATTTTCTTATTAATGCTCTCAATTGATTACAAGAAATATCTAAATGGAACTAGAATAGTTACAACTTTCTCTATTCTCTTTCCTAAGATATTTTCTAACACTCACTAAAAAGAACCTCCTGAATTTTACATTTGAACTACTATTTATAGTAAAACCTGTACAACTGTATATGTGTTGCAAAGTATCGCAACATATCCTCGTAAAATTATTTTATGCTCGCAAATCCTTCATACTTCCCTGTGCTTCTTTCATCATCGTATTATTTTGCGACTCTTTCCTCTTATATTTATTATGATGTTCGTAAGCTAATATCTTGCAATATTTGGTACCTATATCTTGCCTCTTCTCATGTCAGTTCTGCGAAGAAGAAATGTCATGAGAACCTCTATTCTCGTAAATTTAATATAGTTATCATCACCTGTTAGATTCGCAACACGTATTTTTCTCTTTCATTAAAATTTTGACCCGTTGTTTCGTAACCGTCCTTCTCAACCGTTCATGTCTAATCGCATTGATGAATTTTTACTTCCATCAAACTCTCCCTTCTTTATAAATACTATCTTTAATTCTTCTTTTTATTCTTTTATTCTATTCATCTTCTTTACCACACCTGCTTCTGCAATTTCTTCCTTTTTTCTTCTATTATGATTTCTTATCTCTTTCACTTCTTTTCCTCTCTGTTTTTCTATCTTTCATCCAATGGCTCCAAAGAAGAAAACTATAGAACAACTTAATGCAGTGTTTTTTTGATAGAGACCTTGTTCTTTCGAAATTGATGGTCACAATAATAAATCCTCTCTCTGTATGGAACTCTTTACTGATCTCCACTGGGATGATCAGAAAATTTTAGTTTCACGAGGTCAAATCCTCGCAGGCCTTCCCCTTCCTATTTATGATGTCAACCTCCCTCTATTCTACGAAATTATTTCCCACCCAAATTTCTCACGAGCCATTTATCAATTGACTGGTGATTGCATTCGTTTTATGGTTGAGTTCACAACTCGTGCTGCTACTGGAAAATCTTTATATCCAATTGAACTTAGGAGACCTGCATTTAGAGATGTAGAAATTGTTGCTGCAAATTATACGGTCGAGAATTTCTTCAAAAATTACACATTAATCCCTTCGAAGAAGGAAGATAAACGTTGGGGAGTTCGTCTTCATCGTAAAGATGATACCGCAGAAGATGATCTTCTTATGCACGATATTGATTATGCTTCGGGAAATAATAAAACCCCTCGTCGTTCTCATGATGAAGATTGGTATAATTATCCTCTAGCATTATCGGGTTCTTACATTTCTGGGATAGTAGATCTTCCTGCGAACCTTCGTGATCGTAACTATCAACCTTGGGTCTTTTCTTGGCCTAACAAAGATAAAGATGTATGTATCTCCATCTCCTTATCTTCTTGTTATTTTTCAACTTGTTTTCAAATGAGGTAAGAAACACTCTTATATGTATTCTACACAATATATTGTTGCCTCTGTTTCTTATCCTTATTTGAATTTATAGACTCTTCCTGATTTTCCTAGGGCCGTTGCGAGTAAGGATAAGAACTCAACTTCTTCTGAAGTGCTATCTGTGAGACAGAGAACGCTTCGTTCTGCGAAGAACACCAAATCTTCTGATAATGAAGAAAATACTCTTCGCAAAGGAAAGAGAAAGCTTGAGGATGTGGTTTCTGCAAAGAAGAGGAAGAAACTCCCAGCCAGTACTTACTCCAACGTGATCTCCTCTAGCAAGAATTTCGACGGAGAACAAAGTGATGAAGATGATAAATTTCCTGAGAAGGGTCTTAGCTCTAACTCTGATACTATTTCTGATAGGGGACATGATGATGACAATGATGAAGAAGATGAAGACTATATCAATGCGGAAACTTTTGAGTCTGCAATGATTCAAGTGTCTGAGGCTTTTCTCCACTCTTCTCGTGGATTAGGAAATTCTCCTACTGCGAATGCTCGTAAACTTATTGCGAAGGCTTGCAAAGTTCCCACTGTACTCAACAATAATTCCCTTAAAGGAATTTCAAGATTCGTATCTCCTGCTAAATTATACGCTTTGGGGAGTATGGTAAATTTCTTTTCTATTCCTTGTTTATTTCCATTATTTCATTGATTTTTAATCCTTTTTATTTGTTCAGGTTGGGAGGGTTAGCTGCGCAGCTGCTTCAGATTGGGAAAGACGTCATTCCATTGCTGAGAAGAAAACTTTAAGCCGTTGTAAGAAGTTGGAAGTTGAGAATTCAAAACTTCGTCAGCAAATAGAGGATTTGAATATTGATAATGCGGAATTAAATTCCCGTTGCGAGGATAATCCACAATCTGCGAGTATCGCAGCTGGAGGTTCTTCCCTTCTTGAGGAGAATAATCAATTAAAGCTTGAAAATACTTCTCTTCGTAATGATAAGAAGCAATTAGAAGGTAAGTTCGTGTACTATGATTACTTTAACTCTGTAATTTGCTAACTAATTCCTTAATTTCTTCCCTTACTCTGTATTCTCTTATCCTGTAGTTACTGCAGAAAATTATGCGAAGATGAATGATGATCTGAAAACTATTCTTGCCGCACGTAACCAGAAGATTCGTGATTTAAAATCTCAACTTCAAATTTCTCGGGACAATCATAGTTTAAATATCAAACATTTCCGAGCTAAGATGACTCGCAATATTTGTGAAGACAATCAAATTCCTTTCAAAAAGTATCAGACACTCCTTTCTGAAGAAATTCCCAATGATACCCCGTATTTAGAAATTTATGATAGTGAAGCTGAAGATGATATCTCCGAAGAAGAAAAAGAAGATCATTTTGATGAAGATAAATCATCTTTAAAATAGTTTTATTCCTTTCTGTATATTTGCTTCAGTTCTTTTGTCTTGTTTACTTGAGTACTGCACTTTTAATCAATCAACAATTTCCTTTTGAAATTTAATTAGTACCAATGTCTTAATTTTGCGATGATGAATTGATGTTTAACTGAATGTTTCCCTCTGTTTGCATGACTTGATCATATGGAGAGAAATAATATATTTTGAAGACCTAACTTAGTATTCCTTTCCCCCTTATTATTGCTCTTCAGGTGATCAATCCTTATTTTAAGTATGTAGAATATCTGCCTCAGTTTAAGTTGCGAAGCTTCAAGTTTTTGCGAAGTATATATGAAATATTCCCCTTGAAGTATAAGAATTAATAATCCTCCTTGAATTATAAATCATCCTTGAAGAAGTATTATGTAATATCCTTGAAGAAGTATAAGAAGTATATAAAATATACGAAGTATTAAAAAATATTTACTCCTTGATTGCGAAGTATAGGAAATATAAGAAATACAAGAAGTATTTAACCTTTGATTGTGGAATATGAGAAGTATAAGAAGTATTCGATATTTGAAGAAGTATAAGAAATATCCAATTCTCGTAACATGAAATATCCGTCCTTGATTGCGAATATATAAAGAACTCTTGATCGAATTGATATATGTCGTTGTTGGAAATATAAAGAATCTCCAATATAATTGATTTCCTTGATTGCTGTGGTCTTATCATGCCTTCCTAAGTAAAGGTCTTATTTTGCCACCTCTTTTGTGATAATATTTTTGTTCTTGCGATAATATGACGAGTCTGAACATTCTTGCGAATATACAACCTCGTGACATTATCGTCTTGCGATGAAATCGCAGGACGTTATCACACTTTCATGTAATAACCCATTGATCTCATCTTAACTTCATTGTATGTAATTCTGCGAATATGTATATATATAAATATAAATATAAATATTATTTTTATTTTTATTTTTTTTTGCAGAAATATGATTGTTGCACAAATATGACAAGTTTTTATGTTCTTGCGAACAAGAATCCTCATGACATTTGCGTCTTATAGCACGTATCAGCTCCCTAATGGAGGGTGCTGCCCTTTATCTTCCCCTTGGTTGCCCCTTCAAGGAATCGTACATCGACCATACAAGGTTAGATCTTCCCATCCGGTTTTGCAAACAACCAGCTTTTGATCACAACCTCTTATCCTTTTTGCCTATAGGCTTATAGTTACGAGGTTGCACCCTATGGGGTATCTTTGGGCCAAGTGCATCATTTGCCAAGACTTGTCAAGAATGGAAGATGTGCTTCAAACCCATCCGACACTCTTGACTCAACCGTGTACCTCGGCGCCTTGATCGTTTTCTACACTTCTTGAAAAAGACAGTATGCCTTAGTCGCCCAACCTATATCCTGGTACATCGCAGGATTAGGTTGAGAATCCAAGGTGTCTAACCCGGATAGGTACCCCGCTTTTGGGTTGTACCCCGTAATGTCCATGTACTTAGGTTCCTTGGTGGTGTTCCGGTTTCCCTGAGCCATGTTTATAGGTACCCCCTTAAATGACGTACTTTAGGACTTTGCCTCTTACGAAATGTTGCTTCGTGAACTAGGGTGTACGCCACAAAGGTTTTCCTGTGTAAAATTTCTGCGGCTTTCTTTCTTTTTTGAAAGCTAATCACAGTTTGCGGTATTTTGTTCGCAAATATCTTTTGCGTCTTTCTTCAATGAAAGCTAATCGCAAAACAAAAAAAAATTGTATTCGTAAAAATACTTCACAAATATTTCATGTTGCGAAATACCTCATTTCATTTTCTTGTTTTTTCAAAATGCATTTTATTATACGCTGTGAAGAAATGTACTGATTACCTTAGTAAATCATACCTATTCTTTACCTTCGTAAATTTCTTGTATGCTCAATCATTGTAACTTCATTCCTTCATGACTTAATCTTCAGCCATTAAATTTTCACTTCTCTTTGCAACCTTTGCTCTTTTTCTCCAACTTTCCTTCTCAACAGTTTTTCCTTCGCAAACTTCTACTTCAGTATCGTAACATTTCTTCCCTTCTGCCCAATCACCCTTGATAACTCCAATACCTTTAGGATGAGGAAATTTTATGCATTGATGAAAATTTGAAGCTACGCCTAAAATCTCGTGAAGCCAAGGTCTCCCTATCAAAGCGTTATACGGTGATTCAACATCAACAACGAAAAATAAAATTTCAGTTAGCATTCCCCCTAATGGAATTCGCATGCTTATTTCTCCTTTAGGTTTATTGGAAGTTCAATTAAAGCCATAAATCATGTAAGTAGAAGGTATTAGATCTGCGTCCTTTCCCCCCATGATTTTGTAAGCAGGATAGAAGAGAATATTGACAGAGCTTCCTGTATCAATTAAGATTCTATTAAGACCAAATGATTCTTTATCTGTATCATCCTCACTTTCTTCCATATTCAGACAAATTTCCAATCTCACTACCAATGGATTATCATGTATTTCGCAACCTTCTGGAATTTCTGTAGCTTCAAAAGAGATTTCACGCTTCTGCCAATCTTCGAGTCGTGAAATTTTTGCGATGTTCATTATTTCTCTTCCTTCACCATCTCTCGCATATACCTTACTTAACACATTATCATGAAAATCTTCTATGGTTTTATATGAGTGAACTATAGAATTGCAGAAAACATTTCTTGCTTTTGGTCCCACTTCAATGTGTAAGATTTCTTTTCCCTTTTCTTGTGTTGTATTCACCATGCGAGTTTCCATTGGGGCTTGTGGTAATTGTTGCGATTGTGCTTGCTTGAGTAAAAAGTGATCCAGTTTGCCTTGATCAATCATTCGCAAGATAATCCTTTTGATATTATTATAACTATTTGTAGAGTGCCCTGAAAATGATGGTACAAGCAAAATTCATGACTTCTTGGACCCATTGGTGGTTCCTTTCCCATATTCCATGGAGTTGGTATATTCTCCATCAAGATAATTGCCTGCCATATCTTTTCTACACTTGTATTCAAAGGTGGCATCTTTATTTCTTATCTTATCATTCTTTGACCTCCTTTACCATTGTTATAATTTTGTCTATGATTCCCTTGTACAAAATAATTTTGCCTTTGTCCCCCATAATTTTCTTGCTGCTGATCTAATCTTGGGATTTGGTTATTTCCTCCTCGGCTGTAGAAATTCCTTTCTCTATCATACTCTTCTTGATCTTTACTTCCCATTGCTACCATTTTTGGATGGCTATTGTTGGTTTTCTTCTCTTCTGATATCTGCGAAGATGTTTGCGAGGATGTCTGCGAAGTACCTGCTACGACATTGATTATTTTAGGAAGTAAGTTTGCTCCTGTATCTTGATTGTTGGTGTTTACCACTGGATATGACTCCATATTGTTTTGCTTTTCTTCTAATGTAATGTACTCCTCTTGCAATTCTCGCAATTCTTTCATCATAATTGAATTCTTTCTTCTGAAGATTTGAACATATAGATGTTCAGTTGCGAACATCGCATTTATGAAAGACAAAATCAGGTATATCTCATCCACACGTCCTGCCATATCACTGCACATAGTTTTCCATCTTCTTATCAAATGCTTCAAACTTTCACCAATTCTTTGTTTTAAACCAAACACATCTTCAATGCCAAGTCGCGAGGAATGATTCGTGATATATGCTCCTAAGAAAGTTACTTGTAAATGATTAAATGATTTAATAGTGTTCTTGGGAAGTCCTTCGAACCATTTTAGAGCTTCTCCTGTTAAACTTGATGCGAAGTACTTGCATAATACAACATCATGATTCTCCCATTGTAGTATGCATCTTACATATGCTTTAATGTGCTGAATATCACATGAAGTCCCGTCAAAGATGCTGGTTAACGTAGGAAGATTGCACTTTGGTGGAATCCCTCCCAACTGTACCTCTCTAGAAAAAGGAGTTCTTGCAGCTTCTTCTATTGCTTCATCTAATTGCCTTCTATCTCCTCCTCCCCTACTGCTTATCATTCCTCTCATTTCCGCTAATTCTCGAAAGATTCGTGTATTTGCTTCAGAATTCTCCTCCATTGGCCTCTTCAACGCAGCTTCTCTTCTTCTACGTTCTTGCATCTCCTCTCTTGCGATTCTTCGCATTCTATCATACTCTTCATTAATGTTTTCATTTGCATGATTTTGCAAATATCTCCTTTCCAAATTGTCACAATTGTTTTGTTGCAGAGCATTTTGAAATTCTTGTTCTTCCATTTCTGTTCTCCTCATCCTTCTCATATGAATATCTGGAATTTCTTCTTCTTTATTTCTCCTTCTTCTGTGATTTATATCTTCATGGTTTGCCTGAACTCTGATTCGAAGATTTGGTTCGTTCCTTGTTATTTCTTCTCGTTGATTCCCAATCTTCCTCCGAATTCTATCACACTCAAGATTTTGATTGTTGCGAGCTTGTTCACGTCTTCTTACTCCATCTTGGTAATTGTTTTGATGCATAGCTTGTTGTCTCTCAATTTCTTCCACGAGTTGCCGCTCTTCTTCTCGATTTTCTTCGCCATTCTGATTATTTTCCCTTGGAAATGGTTCTGTTCGTAAATTCTCCACATTTTTTTCGTGATTTGGCACTAGAATGAAACGATTCTCTCGATTTCTTTCAACTTGATTCTGTGCTTGTTCTTGCATGTCATTTTCACTATTGATTGTTGGAGAATTTTGTTCTTCTCTTCCTGGTCTAGCATTTGATCTCACAATACTTTGAGATTTCCTCCTTTGTAACATCTCATTTTCCCTTCTCAATTCTTGATTCTGTCTTGTTAGATTGGCACGTTCTTCAGCTTCAAACCTTCGTTCTTCTTGAATTTCTTGTCTCAATGTTTGTAACATCTCCCTTTCTCTTTCACGAGTTGTTCCTCCCATCAATCTCCCATTTTCTCTAATTTGTGGTTCTCTGTATGTTTCTGCTGGTGTATCAGTTCTCCAAGTGTGTATACTCACTCGATCATGATCTACTGTTTGTTGAGTTTGATTTCTTCGATTGTTCCTTCTCCTACTAGGTTATCCTGTTACATTTGCTTCTCCACCTGCGAGCCTTGCACTTCTTCTTACTGCAGTCAATGGTTCTGATGTATTTCTTCTTCTAGCCATTTCATATTTTCAAAACTCCTTAGAATTTTTGCTAGAACAATCTTCAAATCCCTGTTTCTAGCGCCAATTATGTAGTTGCGGAATATCCTACAACTACACCCTCAGTAGAATTAGTAAAACTTAAGAAGTTCATGATGATGAATAACAATTTTCTTATTAATGCTCTCAATTGATTACAAGAAATATCTAAATGGAACTAGAATAGTTACAACTTTCTCTATTCTCTTTCCTAAGATATTTTCTAACACTCACTAAAAAGAACCTCCTGAATTTTACATTTGAACTACTATTTATAGTAAAACTTGTACAACTGGATATGTGTTGCGAAGTATCGCAACATATCCTCGTAAAATTATTTTATGCTCGCAAATCCTTCATACTTCCCCGTGCTTCTTTCATCATCGTATTATTTTGCGACTCTTTCCTCTTATATTTATTATGATGTTCGTAAGCTAATATCTTGCGATATTTGGTACCTACAAGTGGTGTGTGTTGGCATGTGCTAATGGAACGCACGGCCAAGTTTACCTAGTTGCATGGTTTGCCAGCCTAGGGCGCTATTTTTGGCATGTTCCAAATGGCATAGCGGCTTAGTTTGGCATGGTTGCCTGTGGGTGCAGTATGTGGTTTGGTTTTGGCGTCGTTGCCATGATGCGCAGTATGCGACTTGGTTTTGGTGTCATTGCCATGGTGCGCAGTAATGCAGCTTGGTTTTGGTGTCATTGCCATGGTGCGCAGTATACGGCTTGGTTTTGGCGTCGTTAGCAAGGTGCGCAGTATGCGGCTTGGTTTTGGCGTCGTTCCCACGGTGCGCAGTATGCGGCTTGGTTTTGGCGTCGTTTCCCTGGTGCGCAGTATGCGTCTTTGGTTTGGCGCAGTTGCCATGGTGCGCAATATGCGGCTTGGTTTTGGCGTCGTTGCCATGGTGCGCAGTATGCAGCTTGGTTTGGCATTAGGGTTCTGTGTCGAAAACCCTAATCCGGAAAAAATACCCCTATTAATTATTTACACCTGAATTAAATGCTCTTAGTTAATGTGTTGCGGGTAACATTAGGTCATGGGATTTTACGATTTTACCCCTTGTCTAAAATCCACCATCAACAGCATTCATCAAGGAGTTTATAAAGATACAAGATAACCCATAAAAATTCCACAGCCGCACTCCCCACAAAGATATGAAAATTAAGCGCAAGTTCAAAAGAACTCTCCCCCATTTGATGTCATTCCCAAAAGAACAACAAGAGCGACCTTACTTTTACGAGAAAAGAAGGATTTTTTTGGACACCAAAAACAACAAAAGTGATTTTGTATCCAAAAATCTTAATTAAACAAATCACAAGAGAACCCATGATTAATTTAATCGAAATACGCAACCAAAATAACCATAAAAGAATATATGATTAGTTTAGTTGGAAATTCTCACACAATTAGACTTATGGAGCAACACAGTATATATAAAAAAATATGGATCAGGGAAGATCAATATTGCGGCATAGACAAGGATTCATTCTATTTTCCATCAATATTTGCACAATGACATACAATAGACATAATCCTTGTAAACAAAAGATTTTAACTTATCTTCCATCAATGAATGACATAATAGGCTTAATTTTTGTTTGTCAAAAGTTCATCGATCTTGTACCAATACTTGCATATCGACATATAAAAGAGATAACTTTTGACATCGTATGGGACAATAATAGTTCACGGACGCAAACATACATATCCCATAACATATTGCAATATATAAAACAATAAAGATTAATACTGCAATCATCATCTTCCAAATAAACTTTGGAATTTAAATAAATAAATCTAAAAAAATTGCAGGATGAAAACGTTGGACATAGCTATGTACTCACAATAATGGCTATTCCAAACCCTAGTTACCCTTCTTAAAAACACAAGAATAAAATTCTCTTAAGAAGTTTCCTAGACAAAGACATTTCACTTACTTTCATAATTCTTCTCGTATTCCCTATATTCGTCAAGCTCATCTTCGATCAGATCAATCCCTGATTCAAGGTTTTTATTTTTATTTTTCCAATTTTTTGGTAGATAAGACCAGTTCGTTTTTCAGAGCACTTACTTGTTCCAAAACGAGATTCATGGTCAAGGAGAGTTTCTCAAACTGGGATACAGACGTATTTCCATCAAAAGAAGCATCACATTTTTCGGAGCACAACTCATTATCATATGACTCAAAACGAATCTTCTTAGATGAAAAAAGAACAGTCCACATATCACTCTCTTTGCTTGAGAGACTGGATGAGGACATGATAGAAGATAAAAGATAGAAATGAAATGCTCAGTCTTCAAGAAAGATTTCTTCTTAAAAAGAAAAAGATATTCCAAGAAGATTTTTGACCAAAACCCTAGACCAATGGAGGGTATGAGGTAACGGTTTTACATGAGAAACCATTTATGAACGCTCACCAATAAGATCTTAATCAAAACAAACAGAGATGAAAAACAGACTAAGTACAGATATACAACCATATTTGTAGGATATGGTTCTTGTTGAGAATTGAGGGTACAAGAACCATCTTTTACTCTTACTACAGAATAAGCTTCTCCCTATCCAGAACATGATTGGGAGGTCTCCATCTCAAGGATGTACTTATTTCTTGATTTCGTTCTGTCTTTAAATGAATAGAATTAAGAGTTTTACTCATTCTTCTTAGAACTGTTTTGAGTGCTCTGTTTGTTGATCTTTGTAGGCTACGAGTGGCCTTAGAATTCTCTTATGTACTTTGAATAGTACGTATGGGAGATTTCTTTTTCCTCTTTCGTAAGCACATTTTGACTGAGGAGACAATTTCTTGATTTTTTGTGCTCAGATTATCTAGATGATCTTGACTTTCACACAAGATATCAAGCTTTTTAATCTTGTGGTTTTCTATATCATCCCTTACATTAGATATAGGGTCAAGATTAGTTTGATGAGAAGAAATAATCAAGGGACAGTATTTATTATAGGAATCACGATTGCGAACATTTGCAATTTATTGCCTTTGAATAGTCAGTTGATCTTCCAAGTATTCAATCCTTTTCATTATACTTTCTTCCTTAGAAGGGACATGATTGAGTTACTCGGAGTGGAGTAGACTGTTTGGAGGAAACGTGTGATTGTCAGCGAATAGGTTAATGGAACTTACACAGACTTCTTCCTCTAGAAAATAGTCAAGAGTAGCCATCCAAGACTTCGTTAACACATTAACCTTCTCATCAGATATTTTTGAAGTATAAACACTTCTGTAGCACTTTAAACAAGACTTATTTTTATGATTCTTTTGATCTTTATTATTTCTCTTATTGATTGAGGTATATTTCTTATGAGACTTTCTTTTACTCTGTCTGAGTGTTCTTTTTAACTGTTGTGTGAACAATGAAAGAGATGAATTAAAGTTATTCTCATTTTTTTCAATTACTTTTGGGAAGCGAGGTTTCTTATCAGTTGTGGTAACAGAGTTTACTACTAAATGATATTTTTCTCGCTGTTGTAGTTCAAGATCAAAAATATTTAACTTTCCAACCAGAATATTTTTGGAGAGAGTATCAAGGTTATTTCCCTCAATGATGGCATGCTTCTTAGAATCTTATCTAGATGGCAGCGATCTGAGAATTTTCATCATATTGTCCTTTTCAGGAATAATCTTACCCAATGCAAAAGATGCATTAACAATTTCAGACACTTTATGATTAAACTCATCAAATGAATCTTTATCTTCCATACGAAGGTTTTCCCAATAGGAATTTAGGTTTTGAAGCCAGGCTTCCTTTTCACTGGTATTTCCTTCGAAAATGGTTTCTAAGATATCCCACGCATCTTTAGACCTATTGCAATTTGTCACATGGTGCTAAAGATTCAGCGTAATGGCATGTATGATGACATTCAAACCATCAGAGTTTTTCTTTGCAGCAAGTATCTCAGCAGCATCGTATTCGCAAATATTCTTTGGAATAGTAGCGTTACCTATTGCCACAACGGGAGCATCATATCCATTAACAACATATACCCATGATTGAAAATCACGCACTTGAAGAAAAGCTCACATAGCAATTTTGACCATAAGTAATTAGAGTCATCGAAGACTAGTGGTATGTTAATAGAGATATCACCTCTGTCCATAGAGTCAGATCGCTACAAACATAGATTGATAAGGTCTTTAAATGTGTTTTCCTTCTCTGGTAACAATTGAAAAAGCGGGGGTCTAACAACCTCACCCAATATTTCGATTAGCAATATGTATGGACTAACTCTAATATACTTTTAAGAGAATCAATTAGACAGTCAAACTCAATCTTAATAAAAAAGTATATCAAGGAGTTAATATCTCCATCTCTCGATTTGATCTATACTCAAGCAAATAGAAATCTGCGAGTCTTTATCAAATACAAGAGATATAAACTTGGATGGTACCAAAGACCAATATCCAAGGATCAATCAATTTCCAAACAACAACCAAAGGTTGGATTTCACAATTGATCGATACAACGCACAACCTGTCATATTATATAACAAAATATAATGCGGAATAGAAATAATACAAACACCAGAAGTTTTGTTAACGAGGAAACCGCAAATGCAGAAAAACCCAGGGACCTAGTTCAAATTGAACACCATATTGTATTAAGCCGCTACAGATACTATCCTACTACAAACTAACTTCGGTATGGAATGTAGTCGAACCTTAATCAATATCATACTGATTCAAGGTACAGTTGCGTTCCTTACGTCTCTGATCCCAACAGGATATTACGTCCCTTATTCCCTTAGCTAATATCACCCACAACTAAGAGTTTCTACGACCCAAAGTCGAAGACTTTAATAAACAAATCTGTATCACACAAAAAAGTCTACGATAATAGATAAATCTGTCTCCCACAGATAAACCTATGAGTTTTGTTCCGTCTTTTGATAAAATCAAGGTGAATAGGAACCAATCAATAACCCGAACTTTTTTTTTTTGATTTAAGAAAGAAAGAACAATTACATATAGTTAACCATCTGGTTACTGTCTAGCCAAGAACTTTGGCTGAGCTGGGAGAAGCCCTTTTTTGCCAGGTTACATATGTCCTTAAAGTTTTTGGACTTGAAGTCCTTACAAAATAAACTACTAAAACTAGTTTTTAAGTGCAGGATTTCTTTAATCGTGTTGTTTTCCTGCCAGCATGTTGATCTTTCCTTTCCTTCTATAGTCCTAGTGAGCCTTATGTTACTGCCTGCAACATTTATTTCCCTGCACTTCAAAAGACTTGCCCACTTTAGTATTTCCAAAGATGCTAATTTGTGCCCTTCATCTCTAGAATGAGCTCTGATGGAGTAGCTTCTTCTTCCGATAGTGGTACATGTTGAAGTTTTAATACATAATCCAATTCCTGTGAGTTCAGTGATGGCATCATAAGTAGCAAGATAGTAGAAAATCAGATGATCATTTTCAACTTCTTGTAATGGCCTCGGTAAAGTTCTATGAGTATTTGTTCCATGTTTGTGTGAAGCATAATAATTGAGATGTTCAATTATCTGATTTCCTATGAATATGATATTAGGGTGTTTGCCTTCAAAATTTGCTTCACATCTTGTCTTCCATATAAACCAACATATTGTAGCACAAACTTCTGCCCAGCTACCCCAGTGTGAAGGACAGTTATTTGTCATAAACCAATTCTCACACCATTTAGTAGTAGTGTTGTTGTTGATGGTTGTTCTTCCCATATTAATGTTGCATCTGGACCAAAAGGTTTTAGTGTAATCACATTCCATAAATAGATGTTTATTGGTTTCCAGGTGTGTCTTACAGAACTTGCAGAGAGGGTCAATGTGATTCATGAAAGTAGATAAATGAGCATTTAAAGGTAGCAGATTCGATTTCAATTTCCAGACGAAAAACTGGATCCTAGGAATAGTGTTCATTTTCCATAACTTCACAGCTGTTCTATCTATAGGTTGGCTTTTTTTGTTGACAAGGATATTATATAAATCCTTGACAGTGAAGATTCCTTGTGGGTTATGCATCCATTTGAGAATATTAGATTTCGTAGGGGAGATTTTAATAGTTAGCAAAGCAATAAAAACATATTCCGGAAGGTGATCTAATAGGAGGGGAATATTCTAATGGTTATTTTCAATCAAATCATAAACCAAGTTAGGGGTATTGTACCTTGGACTATGAAGCTGCTCCAAAGGTTCTATTTAACTTGGAATCCAGAGGTATTTCCAGATGTTGATGGATCTACCATCTCCAACTTCCCAAATACAGTGTTTCTGGATAAGTTTGTTCCCCTTGTGGACACCTTTCCATGCCCAAGAGGCGCCCAAAACACAAGTAGAGTGAAAAGGGTTAGTATTTGGGTAGTATCTAGATTTCATAGATTTAGCATATAAGGAGTTAGGTTGATTGAAAAGTCTCCGCCCATTCTTGGCTATTAAACCAAGATTCCACTTTCGCATATTTTTCAAACCATTTCCCCCATTTTCCTTGTCTTTTGTCAGGTTATCCCGGGATTTTATATAATTTTTTTTCTTCCTATCTTTACCCCAACAGTAGTCTCTCATAATGCCAGTAACTCTCTTAGTTATTTCTTTAGGAACAATGAAGGAGGACATAGTGTAGACTGGGATGGTTTGAAACACAGTTTTAGTCATCAAATTTCTACCGGCTGGAGATAGATTTTTCCATCCCTTAAGCCTATTATCCATGTTTTCAGAAACATGTTCTAAAGATTTTATCTTCGATTTATTAGTAAATAAGGGTGCCCCTAGATTTTTGTCATTTATTGAGATTTTCTTGACATGTAAGATGTTAACTAAATCTTTGGTTAGGGTTCCTGAGACTTTGGGAGAAAAGAAAATGCCGGATTTGTGGAAGTTAATCATTTGGCCAGACGTTTTCCCATAATTTCTCAGAAGATCAAGGAGGTTCTTGCACTGTCTAATTGTGTCTTTAGAGAAAATTAGGCAGTCATATGCGAATAGCAAATGACTGATAGATGGGCTCTTTTTGGAGATTTTAAAACCAGATATTTCCTATAGATTTTTAGCGTTAGATAATATCTTAGAAAAGGACTCCATACACAATATGAATAGATATGGAGATAATGGATCTCCCTGCCTTAGACCCCTAGTTGATTTGAAAGAGGAACAAGGGATACCATTCACCATAATAGCTGAGGTGATGGTGCTAATGCATTGAAAGATGAGGTTGCACCAGTCTTTGCAAAATCCCATTTTACTTAGAATAGATATTAGAAAGTTCCATTCCACTCTATCGAAAGCTTTGGCCATGCCAAGCTTAATCTCCATAAAGCCAATCTTTCCTTTATTTTTCCTCATAGCGTGGATGATTTCATGGGCTACAAGGATGTTATCAGAGATCTGTCTTTGATTAACAAAGGAGGATTGGTAGGGAGATATTAAATTTAGAAGGAAACTCTTCATTCTATTATCAATGACTTTAGATATGATCTTGTAAACAGTGTTACAATGACTGATGGGTCTATAATCACCGTGGCAAGATGGATGTTGAACTTTAGGAATTAGAGAGATGAAGGTTTTGTTGATTTGTTTTAGCATATGGCCACTAGAGAAGAAAGCGGTGACATTATTCATAATATCATTGTGAATTAGATCCCAATTTTTTTGGAAAAAACAGGCAGGAAAACCATCCGGGACCGGACTGGCATTTGGTGGCATGCCAAAAAGAGCAGTCCTGACCTCCTTAATGGTTGGTGGGAGCATGAGTTTGACATTGTCAATGTCGGTAACATAGGTTGGTATGAGGTTGACAATATCCTTATCAATGACAGGGTTGGAAGTAGATAAAAGTTTGAAGAAATGGGATGTAAGGCAAGAACTTATTAAGTCTCTTCCTTCAATCCATTCAGAATTTTCATTAAAAAGACCAACAATGTTATTTCTTCTTTGTCTGATAGTAGAATTTAGGTGAAAGTAGTGATTGTTCTTGTCTCCTAAAGCTATGAATTTCTCCTTTCCTTTTATTTTCATCATTTCTTCTTCAAAGTTGTAAAGTTTGACTAACTCAGACTTAGTTTTTAAGAAGTTTGGATCATTTAGCTTAGCATTATTTTTATCAAGATGATCTTTAAGAGAGGTATTTAGATTTTTTATGTTAGTTTGAATGTTACCGAACTTGTTTCTGTTCCAGAGGCTTATGTCTCTTCTAACCTCAACAAGTTTTTGGGTAAGTTTGAAAGCATAAGATCCTGGAATATCGAAACTCCAGGCCTCATGGATGATATATTTACAGTTTTGGTCCTATAGGTATAGCCCAAAGAATTTGAAAGGTTTGAAACTTTTACTGATCTGAGGGTCAATATTTAGGATAATAGGCGAGTGATCAGACCCTATAGGAGGGAGATGCTTGATCAGAGCCTTAGGGAAAACAATAGTCCATTCAGAGTTGGCTATCCCTATATCTAATCTTTCTTCAATAAGATTACCATTCTCTTATTGATTGGACCAGGTGAAGGGGAAGCCAACAAAACCTAAGTCTATCATACCTAGGAAGTTAAACATGTCTCTGTAATTTTTATTTTGGTGTTATTAGGGGCATTTCCCCCTCTTTTTTCACTAGGGTGAAGGGTAAGATTAAGGTCACCAAATATGAGCCAAGGAACATTAACGATGTTGGACATTTTTTGAACTAGAGACCAGGATTCCTCCTTATTTTCATTGTGCGGTGATCCATACATACATGTAAGGAGACACTCAAAATTTAGTTTTTGGGACCAAACCAGACAGTCAATCTGGTTTTTATCCTGGTGAATAATTTCAATCTTAATACTATTATCCCAGCATAAGGCAAGACCACCAGCGGAAGATCCAACTGGAGGAGGGCAGAAAGAATGATTGAAGTAGCTAGATTGATGGAAAACCTTTTCCACAAAATTATTTTGATTTTTTGTTTCAGATAAAAAGATTATGTTAGGGTTTTCCTCTTTTATAATGGTTTTGAGATTTTTCCTTGTTTCTAGAGTTCCTAAACCCTGACAGTTCCATGAGACAATCTTAACAAACTGCCATAAATATGATATTAGGGGATAAAAAAAGATCAGGAGAGAGTTTATGGCATAATTTCTAACACACTTACAAGAATCGATAGACCAAAATTCAATATAATCACACAACAATGGAATTAAGCATAGTTTATGTAGATCAACAAAAGCATACATCAAGGGAATTAAGCACATATTTTGCAAATCATGGATGTAGTTTAAAAAGTTATGAGGATTTCTGACCTGAATGAGAGGATGAGGACTCAATCGATTAAGCAAAGGACTTCCAGGAATATCATAAATTTCTCCTTCCTTTGCTTCCTTAGTCAGTCTACTAGTACCCTTGATCATCTTTTTGGGTTTGGTGGTTTTGGTTTTTTTTATACCAGGGTTAGGGTTTGAGAAAGATCCTGAGTTGAACTTTGGTGTAGGGGTGAGAGATTTCAGTTCCTTTTCCAATACCAGAATAATCAGCATTAGAACACACATGTTTGTACTTCTTATTTGAAGGACTAATATTTGGGATTTTTCTTTTGCTTGCTAGGTTAGAGTCCGATATCAATTGACGGGGTTCAGAGAGAGGAGAAGAGTTTTGTTTTTTTGGTGTTTTTCCTAACCCATTTTTTAGTTTTTGGAACCGGAATAGAAATATTTGTTCTCTTTGGGTTTTGTCTTTTGGGACTGGTTCAAAACCTGGTGGATAAGATGGTTCAGCAAGAGAAACGTGGTTAATTTGGGTAGTTTCTGGGATCGTAATGACTCGGTGTTGGAATGGGTTATAGTTATAGTTGTCAATAGAATGGGATTGGAATGCTAGTTTAGAAGTTTGCCCTTTCATGATTTGTTGCTTCTCTTGATTAGCATGATTGGTTTTCAGATTGTTAAGGTGGAGTTTATCCACTGTAAGAGAAAGTTTTGTGGTGTTTGGTACTTCTTTAGTTTGATTAGTTGCAGTTTTTACTACCATTGGTTCTTCAGGATGAATTGAGTGAGAAACTAAGACCGCAAAGAGATTGTTTCTAAGATGTTGTTCAGAAATACAGAGAGCCGATGGAGATGGGACACATAACCTTATAGAGTTGCTTAGCTCATTTAAATGTCTTTCTCTATCTTGTTTTTCCTTAGCTAATGCTGCAGTAAGTATGTCTCTTCTTCATTGATTGCAGCTTTGCTTTGAGTGATACAGAGTTCTGCAGAACTGGCATAACTTGAAAGGCTAAAGGGAGTAAGAGAATTCAATCCATGTTTTGACTCCTTCAACCATGCAGTCCGATCCATAAGGGAGTCTTCTTGTGACTTCTACTTCTAACATAGTTTCTACATTCTTTTCATATGGATCTCTGCCATAAGGGTCTTTGAAGAGAATCAAAGTTCCAGCTGGTCTTGCTATTTCTTGCAGAGATTTATAAGTGATGTAGTCCACAAGAACTCTCTTCATTGTTATGTTTAGAACCACTTTTTCAAATTCTGCTTCCTTGATTTTGTGAGATCCTTAAAAAGGTATTTGTATAATTGAAAGCATAGAATCATTGATGAGCCATGGTTTTGGAAAGTTGACATCTAGGATATTATGAGCATGGTTGAATTTGAAGTGATAATAGTTCTTCCGTTTTTGGTAAGGAGAGATTTGGACTTCTTTGTTTAGATTCCAAAACCTTCTTGCGTAGTTTGAAGCCTCTGAGATAGTAACATTTATATTGCTGTGTAATTTACCTAACACACTCCATTTATCATCTTGGATTGGATTTGGTTTGAGATCAGATTTGTTTAGAATGACCAAAGGCCTTAGATAATCAGGAATGGTTAAGTTGTTTTGGATGTCTTCAGCCAATTCCTCAATTGAGACATTTGTTGAGGAAGAAGCCATTAGAGGTGAAGCTTGAGTGTTTTTGTGAGAGTTTATTTCCCACCTGACAAGTAATAGTTTCTTCAAGATTTTTTGATATTTTGGTGTTGTGTTACAAAAAAATGGGTTATTTGTTGTTGGAATTGGCTTTATATTAAGGTGTAAAGGATTAAAGGGTTTTGACCATTTTTTGTAAACCTGGTGGTTGTTGTTTTTGGAAGATAGGAGGGAGAAAAGAGATATTATTTTATTGTAAGGATTGGTGAGGTATCTCTGGTCAATATCAGATGTGGGAATGGTTGATAGAATTTTGGCATTTTTCCTTTTTGTTTCATTGTAGTCAGTCTGTTTCAGTTCAGGTTTACAAGTCGATGGTTTTAGGATAGAATTTTGTTTTGGGTATTTAATGAAGCCTGAAGTGAAAGTGGATTGACAGTATGTGTAGGTACAGACCGTGACTAGATGAAGGGTTGGGTTTGGATATAGGGAGTTTTCCATCCTGTTTGTTAGGCCGACCGACCGGAGGGCCCGTAGGGAGGAAGTCCCTTTTATGGACACTTTTTTGTTAAATGAAGAGTACCGAAAATGTTCAATTTCATAAAAAGATTGAGAAAGAATATTCCTTGCAGATTCCCGTCACATTTTCACTAGACAAGATTATCCCTCTCTTTTAGTCCAATTACTATAACTCTTTGTGTATCCTACTTTTCAGGGGTATAATTGGAAAGACAACTTTAATATAACATATATAAAAATCCGTGCCTTAGAATTTTACAAATTTTATCTCGTTGGAAAGGTTGTAAAAAAATCTACGCAACGAGCACAAACAACAATATCAAATTCTTTTTCGGTCGGCCCTTCCACCGTGGCAACGGTTATACTAGTAGTTTTGTACGTCTTTCTTGTCGACAATCAGAGGAATGCGACAACATCTTTTGGTGATTTGACAAGATAATTTATGGTACCGGCTGGCCGTTGGAATTCCAGGTCGGAGAGTTATGCCGTTTCCTAGAAGACGATTGCCTGAAAATTCAAAAGACACGATGGTTAGGAAGAAAGAGAGAGAAAATTCACAACATAAATTAATTTTCATAAGGAGATTAATAAGAAAAACTAGGTGTCGATGGTGGATTTTAGATAAGGGGTAAAATCGTAAAACCCCATGACCTAGTATTACCAGCAACACATTAACTAAGAGCATTTAATTCAGGTGTCAATAATTAATGGGGGTATTTTTTCCAAAATACCAGATTAGGGTTTTCGACACAGAACCCTAATTCCAAAACCAAGCCGCATACTGCGCACCATGGCAACGACGCCAAAACCAAGCCGCATACTGCGCACCATGGCAACTACGCCAAAACAAAACCACATACTGCACCCACAGGCAAGCATGCCAAACTAAGCCGCTATACTATTTGGCACATGCCAAAAATAGCGCCCTAGGCTTGCAAACCGTGCAACTAGGTCAACTTGGCCGTGCGTGCCATTGGCACATTCCAACACGCACCACTAGCCAAATTCTAAGCCGCTATACCATTTGGTACATGCCAAAAATAGCGCCCTAGGCTTGCAAACCGTGCAACTAGGTCAACTTGGCCGTGCGTACCATTGGCACATGCCAACACGCACCACTAGCCAAATTCTAATCCGCTATACCATTTGGCACATGCCAAAAATAGCGCCCTAGGCTTGCAAACCGTGCAACTAGGTCAACTTGGCCGTGCGTGCCATTGGCACATGCCAACACGCACCAGTAGCCAAATTCTAAGCCGCTATACCATTTGGCACATGCCAAAAATAGCGCCCTATGCTTGCAAACCGTGAAACTAGGTCAACTTGGCCGTGCGTGCCATTGTCACATGCCAACACGCATCACTAGCCAATTTTTATTTTCAAGCCGCTATGCCCAGCTAGCGCCCACGACTTGGCCCAATAGACGTGCGTGCCATTGGCACATGCCAACACGCATCACTAGCTAATTTCTATTTTCAAGCCGCTATACCATTGTAGCGCCCGCGACTTGGCCAATGTGTCCGTGCATGCCATTGTCACATGCCAACACGCAACCACTAGCCAATTCCCATTCCAAAGCCGCTATACCATTGTAGAGCCCGTGACTTGGCCAAAGTGGCCATGCATGCCATTGACACATGCCAACACGCAACCACTAGCCATTTTTATCCCCAACATGCTAGACAATTTCCAAGGCATTCTGCACATGCCATTGGCACATGCTCCACTAGCGACTTTGGCATTGCCATTCGCACTCAAAGTGCAACTCGCAGCCAAGGCATTCAGCACATGCCATTGGCACATGCTCCACTAGCGACTTTGGCTTTGCCATTCGCACTCAAAGTGCAACTCGCGGCCAAGGCATTCCGCACATGCCATTGGCACATGCCAAATGCTCCACCAAGCGACTTTGGCATTGCCTACCGCACTCAAAGTAAAAATTGTTGTCGAGACATCCCGCACATGCCGCAACGCTTCACTAGAAACTTTGGCATCGCCACTTGCTCCCAACTCTCGAGACATCAACACAAACTGGGGGATGCTTTCTTGGGGTTTTGGTTTGGCGGTAACAGCGTGCAGCGTACACTACGCTCGTAATTAAGCAAGGGGTGCAAGGAATGAATACGGTTAATTAAATAAGGAAATTTATGGTGAAAACGTTTTTCACCATAAAGCCAACGGTTTCCACCTTCTCTGGTTTAATTGACACATTTACTCAATTCCTTAATGAGGCCAGGGTACGTTCAATCTCACTTGTATAAATAGGTTTCACCTATTCTGCCAAAACTCACAAGTCTTGGTCAGGAAAAATACAACACTATCAGATAGCAACTTTGCAAGTTCTCTTAAAATCTTCCATCACTATCAAGCTTCCGCAAGCTTCTACACTTCTGATACAAGTCGAGATACTACCTATCCATAACTCTTTGGTCTCATAACCCTTCTTCGCTATCCTCCCCAAATCAACCCTTATCCTCCACTTTATGACCGAAGAAAATCTGGAACGACCATCTTCTTGGTTTAGGCCAGAGTTGTACAGATTGATATCTCGAATCAAAAGTGCTCACGTGCAGCATATTTATTTAAGGGTTTAAACCAGTCTCCCCACCATCAAATTTACCAAATTCGGCAGATGCGATTTTCTCCCATAAACAATTGGCGACCACAGCGGGAGTTTCAATCTCTCGGTTACAATATCTGCTTTCAGAAATAGATCTCACGCCTCGATACAAGCATCAAGATGGCAGAAACAGGCACACGGTTTGGGGGATATACAACTCAACCCAGTTACCAGTCGTAAAAACTATACATGAAAACTGGGGACTCGCTGAAGATGCTACCAGCGATTTGAGTACTTGCTAGCAGTCCTACCTGCAAAGCCACTGCTACCAGCGATTGAAGACTTGATGGAAATCCTAGCAGCAAAGCCGCTGAAGATGCTATCAGCGATTGAAGACTTGCTGGCAATCCTACCAGCAAAACCGCCTTTTACATGGAAAAGGGATTGCTCACTGCAAAACCTATAAACGCATGCGAAGGCATAATCTAAGTTATATATTAAAACCATTCATCCCAGAAAATAATCCAACATCTCAAAAAGCATCAACCAACTACCAAAATCAGTCAGACTCCGAAATCAAGCACCCAAAGTGTTCCTCTAAATAAACAAAAAGGAATCTAAAGGATAAACATTCAAGGGAAGTTGTCCAGCAGCGGTTTACTCTTCTTAGCAAGACGGTCCTTCGCATCTTCAATAGCTTCTCTCTTCATAGATAACACCTTGGACAACTCCTCAGCTTCCGCTTCTTGCCGTGTGATCTCCTCCACAGAAGGGATTTCGACTACTGTATCCTTCAATTTCCGAATCTTAACAAGATTTTCGATGAACCATGAAGCATTGAATTCCTTCCCCACACACATATCGCGGTGGTGTTCCCAGTTAGCAATGACGTCTTCAGAAACGGTGTGGCCAGTCACCCTGCACATGTCCTCAATAGAAGATAAAGCTTCTTCCACACGTTTAACCAATGCAATACGACTAGTGACCTTCCTGGTCGTAGACATCTGTCCATACTTCTTCTAGATTTTGGTATACAATGCCTCATATTTGGCCAGCACGCTGAAACCTCCGACCAACACGTGACCTGGGTAAGGATCCAAGTACGGAGGATCGAAAATGGCGCCTGCAACCAGATCCGCAATCTGCGAAGGGTTCCCTTTCTCATTTGCGCCAGCAACCAGAGAATCATTTCCCGGTCAAGCTGCATTCATAATTTGTGATTGATCAACTTCTATCTCCAATCCATCATCAGCGGTCACAGTCGCTACAGGCGGATTTTCAACTTCCATCTCCAGGTCATCACTGGCGGTTGTTGTCACCAAGGGCAAATCTTCACGTGCCTCCACCTCAGATCCATCTCCTGAGTCAGATTCCTCCTGCAAGATTTGAGTTAGACGTTTTCAAAGGGAGGAGGAAGAAAAAGAGGCGCGAAACCTACCGAGACACTTTCCGAAAGGGGTCTAGTGCTGCTATCGGAAGAATCACCTTCACCTTCCGAACTTTCTTCTTTCTCTGGCGCATCACCGTTGTGAGAAGGCTCGATACCACCATAATTACTCAAAGGAGTTACCGTCTCTTGACGGCGATCAAGAGCAGCAAAAGCATTAACACTACCAAAGACATGGAAGAAACGAGACACATATCTTCAGCAGAGATTCACACATTTGGAAACAGACCAGCAAAGAGGCGACACATACCTGGTTATTGGAAGAACAAAAAGACACAAGGGCTGCAGGAGGATCCTTTGAAGCTGTCTAAAACCCACCAGCACGGTTTTTCGTCCTCTTCTCTTTCACTTGGGGACTTTCAAAATTGCCAGATGACTTTCGCTTGAAATCTCTCAACATCGGATACTTATTCAAGACTTCCGGGAGAGGCTTACCACGAATATTCTCCACCGCGTCATCCACAAACTTGCGAATCATAAGACGCTCACGATACTAGAACTCGTTGTAACTAAAGGTCATCAAGGGTGCTCTCTCCGGTTGAAAGAAGGGAAGACGAATACCTGGCCCAAGGGAACTGGCATAGATGGCAGCGTGTAATGAATCCTAAGGAATCTCCATCCGGCAAGCAAGGGGAACCCCCTGATCGAAACCCATGTGATGAGCCGCGCGATCAATGTTGTACTCAGCAATCTGGAAAGCCCCTCTAAAGAAAGACGGCATGTGACCGGGGATGCAACTTTGAATAAACAAGTTTTCACCAATGCTCAAGTCGTCATCTGAAGACAAAATCACATCCGGAGCAGAAGAAAAAGTATCAATTTGAGTCACGGACCTATGAACTGGCTCCCACGGGCGAAAATTGATCTCGTGTGATTTATCAAGAAGGCTAACCAATCTCACACCAACTCTTGGACGGTTATTCGCCCATCGAAGAATTCGAGAGCCACCCCAACTCGCAGGAATCATAGGCAACGACTTTGGAGCATACTTTTAAAAATGCTCCCATATCCACGCTTGCAGAAAAATGACGTGCACATACGAATCCACTTTCATGAAACCATTCGAAACTCGCATATTCACGACTAATTGATCCAGATGCGCATACAAGGAGCCAAGGAATAGCTTTCCAATGGGGAGAACTTCACCTTTTTCCAACTTCATAGCAATTGGTAGCAGCTCTGACCTTATCTCCTTCTTGCCGGAACCGTTGTCAAGGATGTCTCTAGACAACCAGAGGGCCAAAAATGCTGCAACGTGGAGATCGCTGCTTTTCTGTCTAGCCTTCAACTCTTCCGGAAACCACTGATATATCCACCATCTGTAAATGCACCTTTCATCCTCTTTCCAGACAGAATCCTTCGACTTTGCAGTAGAGTCTTTTCGGGAAAAATCTCCCAACTTAGCAGCAAGGTCATTTCACATCTTCTTCTCATCTCTTGATAATTAGATATTAAGATCCCCGGTTACCAGAAGATTCAACAAGAGAGCCACGCTCTCCAAGGTGAAAGTTATTTTTTCCCATCTACAGATAATTGTGTGAGTGTCCGAGCACCACCTAAAGAGGAAGGAAACCAAGCCCGGGACATCTTTCCTAATCTGGAGACTTACCGAAGCTCTGACAACATTAATAATCCTCGCTCGAGTCAAGTTGAAATTTATATGCTCCCTACTCACCATAAATTTGACCCACACATCAAAAGAACGCAATGGGCTTTGACACATCCTGAAATCAATACTGGAAGAAGCATACACTCCTTTATGAAGACAAAACCGTATGGTATGCTCCGGCCGAACTGTGCGGGTCTTCTTTTCATTTTCACCATCAGTCAATAAAGTTGGCTCGAAGTATGGAAGATTCCTCCAAGAAGGAGCAAAGGGTTTGGTAAAGAACTCATCATCTATGTTTGGTTTTGAACTATCAACATCTTTCGACGAAACGGAGCCTTGTTCAGGTAAAACATCTTATCGGTTTTCCTCGCTCAGTAACAAGATATCTGCACAAAACAAAACATGGAAATTATGAAATTATCTCCAAAACACATAACCGCGCTCGACAAGAGGAAAATCCCTAACATATGGGAGAATAGTATTTTCTATGGTTTGGAAATACATATGCAGTATCCTACTTCGGGTTCAAAATTATATGCGCAGCATATTTTCTGGGTTCAAGAGAATATACAGTATTCTTCTTTGGGATTAATATACAATAATTCTTTCGGGTCCATATGAAGCACATATACAGTATTCTTCTTCGGGATTCATATACAGTAATTCTTTCGGGTTCATATGAAGCACATATACAGTATTCTTCTTCGGGATTCATATACAGTAATTCTTTCGGGTTCATATGAAGCACGTATACAGTATTCTTCTTCGAAATTCATGCGCAGTATATTTATCGGGTTCTAATGCATATACAGAATCTTTCTTCGGGTTCAAAATTATGCGCGCAGCATTCTCTACGGGTTCGAAATCATATATGCAGTATTTTCTACGGAATCAAATCATATATATACAATATTCTCTACAAGAAGCACGCCAACCAATCATGCGCGGGATATCAACGCAAGATTTATAAAAGAAAAAGCACCTACTTCTAGGGTTTACACTTACAAAGGGAAGCAAGAGAAGTATTAGAAGACACACCTGGATAGCCGGTTTCTCCTTTATCGCTTTACCGCTGGCAAGGAAGAAGGAAGGAACAAAGCGCTAGATAAAAGAAAAGACTTCGTGTATATATATGCGGGAGGTTTCCACTATAGGGAAGGATTCCTTTTCTCCCAAAGCCGCGCGTGTAAAGGAAGTTTGGTCCTACAAGGCGCCAATACCTCCCAAACACGCTCCCTTTGCGCCGGTCTCACCACACCAGCCTCTCAACCTTGCGCCAGTACCGCCCAAGCTAGCATGCTCCTTTTGTGCCGGTCTCACCAATCGCGCCGACCTGTCAATGTTGCCCTAGTCACACCAGCTATCACATCTATCTCCCACTGGCCCCACCAGCCAGCACGCTCAGTTTCTCAACTCGCGCCAGCAGATCAATGTTTCCCAGCCGTCTATTTCCGCCAAATTGTGCTAACCTCCACCTCCATGCAAAACTGCCAAGAACAAGGATTCTGAATCCAGTTCGCATCTAAAAAAAAAAGGTTAGATAAATCTCCTGTTTCTCTTTCAGATCTTGTCTTGGAACCATCTTATGCTTACCTCGCAACAAAGCTCCTGTTCCAAGCTAAGCAAGAGACTTAATGTCGATGGTGGATTTTAGATAAGGGGTAAAATCGTAAAACCCCATGACCTAGTATTACCAGCAACATATTAACTAAGAGCATTTAATTCAGGTGTCAATAATTAATGAGGGTATTTTTTCAAAATACCAGATTAGGGTTTTCGACACAGAACCCTAATTCCAAAACCAAGCCGCATACTGCGCACCATGGCAACGACGCCAAAACCAAGACGCATACTGCGCACCATGGCAACGACGCCAAAACCAAGATGCATACTGCGCACCATGGCAACGATGCCAAAACCAAACCACATACTGCACCCACAGGCAACCATGCCAAACTAAGCAGCTATACCATTTGGCACATGCCAAAAATAGCGTCCTAGGCTTGCAAACCGTGCAACTAGGTCAACTTCGCCGTGTGTGCCATTGGAATATGCCAACACGCACCACTAGCAAAATTCTAAGCCGCTCTACCATTTGGCACATGCCAAAAATAGCGCCCTAGGCTTGCAAACCGTGCAACTAGGTCAACTTGGCCGTGCGTGCCATTGGCACATGCCAACACGCACCACTAGCCAAATTCTAAGCCGCTATACCATTTGGCACATGCCAAAAATAGCGCCCTAGGCTTGCAAACCGTGGAACTAGGTCAAATTGGCCGTGCGTGCCATTATCACATGCCAACACGCACCACTAGCCAAATTATAAGCCGCTATACCAATTGGAACATGCCAAAAATAGCGCTCTAGGCTTGCAAACTGTGCAACTAGGTCAACTAGGTCAACTTGGCCGTGCGTGCCATTGGCACATGCCAACACGCATCACTAACCAATTACTATTTTCAAGCCGCTATGCCCAGCTAGCGCCCACGACTTGGCCCAATAGCCATGCGTGCCATTGGCACATGCCAACACGCATCACTAGCCAATTTCTATTTTCAAGCCGCTATACCATTGTAGCGCCCGCGACTTGGCCAAAGTGTCCGTGCGTGCCATTGGCACATGCCAACACGCAACCACTAGACAATTCCCATTCCAAAGCCGCTATACCATTATAGCGCCAGCGACTTGGCCAAAGTGGCCGTGCATGCCATTGGCACATGCCAACAGGCAACCACTAGCCACTTTTATCCCCAACCTGCTAGAACATTTCCAAGGCATTCCGCATATGCCATTGGAACATGCCACACATGCTCCACTAGCGACTTTGGCATTTCCATTCGCACTTAAAGTGCAACTCGCGGCCCAGGCATTCCGCACATGCCATTGGCACATACCACACATGCTCCACTAGAGACTTTAGCATTGACATTCGCACTCAAAGTGCAACTCGCGGCCAAGGAATTCCGCACATGCCAAATGCTCCGCCAAGCGACTTTGGCATTGCCATATGCACTCAAAGTACAACTTGCGGTCGAGACACCCCGCACATGCCATTGGCACATGCCGCAACGCTTCACTAGAAATTTTGGCATTGCCACTTGCGCCCAACTCTCGAGACATCAACACAAACTGGGGGATGCTTTCTTGGGGTTTTGGTTTGGTGGTCACATCGTGCAGTGTACACTACGCTCGCAATAAAATCAAGGCGTGCACGGAATGAATACGGTCAATTAAATAAGGAAATTTATGGTGAAAACGTTTTTCACCATAAATCCAACAGTTTCCACCTCCTCTGTTTTAATTGACACATTTACTCAATTCCTTAATGAGGCCAGGGTACGTTCAATTTCACTTGTATAAATAGGTTTCACCTATTCTGCCAAAACACACAAGTATTGGTCAGGCAAAATAAAACACTATCAGATAGCAACTTTGCAAGCTCTCTCAAAAGCTTCCATCACTAGCAAGCTTCCGCAAGCTTCTACACTTATGATACAAGTCATGATACTACCTAGCCAGAACTCTCTGGTATCATCACCCTTCTTCTCTATCCTCCCCAAATCAACCCTTCTCATCCACTGTAGTTGCAGGAATTCCCACACTACACCCTATTCCAGAATTTACCAATATCTATGACATAATTTGAAGATTAAAGACACTTTTTATTAATTTGATCTTAAGGAATTACAGAAATCAAGAACACATAATACTTGATAAAAGATTCTCTCTCCTAAAAAACTTTCCTAGCACTCAAAAATTCATTACCCTCTCTGGAACTATTCATCTCCTTTATATAGGTATTTACATAGTGGATTACAGCTCATGACAGATCATTTACATCTAAGATCCCCTTCAATTTCGGATCTGAGTTCTTGTGATAAATCGCAGTTAGCACCGCCTTTATCTTTCGCAAGTTTTATTGATATATCGCAAACATGTCACACTTTCTTCGTGTTTCATCGTTTTCAGTCATTACGTCATTGTTTAAGTCATCTTTGGATGTTTCGCAGAATATCATTGATGTATCGCAGAATAGTTGTTTATTATCGATGTATCGCAATACTGTTGTTTATTTCGCAAGAATGTTGTTATGACAATATTCTGATCCTACATCTTGCCTCTTCTCATATCTTTTCTGCGAAGAAGATAAAGATCATGAGAATCTAAGTTTTTTTTGATTTCCCGCAACTCCTTATCTCTTAACCGACAAAGTTCCCTACTTTACGCTCTTACTGCTGACACACGTCAATCTTTACCGATTAACCCGGTTACCCATCCTTCATCTATAAATAGATGTTCCACTCGAGACTATTTCCTTCTTCTCACCTTCTCTTTCTTCTTCAAAATCTTTTTCGTCTGCAACTTTTTCTTTGTTGTTATTCTTTCTACTGCTGCTCTAATGGAGACTCAAAGGTATGTCATTATCTTCCATCTTATTTTTTTCACGTTATGTTATCTTTATCGCCCATTTTTCTTTGTAATCCCCATATTTTATCATATTTTTCAGTAACACCACTTCTCAAATTAAAATTACTATCAAAAATCCTAACCCTAAGGGTCCTCAGAAAAGGCGCGTTGGGAAGACGAAAAGATCTGAGGATGATAAGGTAGTAAGAAACACCTATTCCTTTGAAATAACAATATTGTTGCCTCTGTTTCTTACCTACATTATTATTCGCGGAATGAAGAGAATATTCCTAAACCTCTTAAGCGTTCTCGTCAAGTTAAAGCTCTTTCAGATGAAGTGGATATTCTTGAATTTTTACCTGCAAAACCTGTTCCGTCGCAAGATAAATCTTCCTCTTCTCCTTGCGTGAATTTCAATACCCATATTACTTCTTCATCTAATTCTAATAAAGTTATTGATACTAATATTCCTATCTCTGATAATCCCAACATTTTAAAAACTGCGATGGATGAGTCTACGATAGTTGGAAATAAATATGTGACGAATGAAACTGTGGTAATAAAACTATAGTAAATGACATGACAGTTAATGAGGCTGCGGTGAATGAAGTCGTAAATAATGAAACTGTGGCAAACGAAACTACAATTAAGGAAGCTGCGGTGGATGATGTTGCGGTAAATGAAACTGTAACTGCGACCAATCAAATTCCTTCTTCCATTCTTACTATCGCCAAAACTTCTTCCTCTACTTCTCTTCCTTCTTCCCAAGAAATAACAACAGGGGTTGAATCTTCTTTTCAAATATTATCTGAAGTTTTGAACGACGCTATGAAATCTTCTTCAGATCCTGCGAGACAGGATGTTTATATGATTCTAAGCAAGCATCTTGGGTCTTGCGTTTCTTCATCTTCGTTAACTGCCTTAGAAGATGAAGTTGAAACTTTGAAGAAGAATCTTCAAGCAAAAACTTTGGAGTGTGAACTTCTCGATCATAAACTTCATAATTCTGAATTAGACTGTGAAATTCTTCGCAGAAGAAATGATGATCTAAAAGTTATAACTTTCTTGCCTTTGCTTTTGCCTCTGTAAATCTTTGCTTTTTATGTACTCAATTTTCCTTTATTTATTTGTTGATGCATATTTAGATTCAAAACATAACCAATTAATGAAGATACTTGAGTGGGAAACAATCGCTGATGAAGCCCGTATTGGGAAAGAATCTTGGAAGAATCAATTTGATAATTTGAATGTTCTTCATACGTATTCAATTGACGAGATAAATAATCTTAAGAATGAGAACAACCGACTAATTCATGAACAAGATCAACTAATTCATGAACGAGATCGTCTAATTAATGAAGCCACCCAACTTTTATATTCGCTAAATCAGATTAACTTGAGGGTGGAATCTTTATCAGATGAAAACAGAGTTTTATCCCAAGAGAAACGTAGTTTTGTGGATACAACAAAGACTTATTCGCAGCAATTAGACAATCTTCAAAAGTTGTGTAAGGACCAAGAGCAATCCCTTCGCACACTAAGAGATGAACTTAGAAAGAAAACTGAATCATCTACTGCTGAACAAGATAAACTTATAAAAGGCAGATTATCTCTAAGTGTAAAAGTCAACAATCTCAAAGATGATTGTACTCGACTGAAGGAAGAAAATGCTTATCTTCGCAATTGTGAAAAAAGTATAAAATTTCGTTTAAAAGGTAAATTTGGGGATAATTTTGATGACGCCATGAACCAATGGAAGAGTTGCTTCTTTAATATAATTCACACTTTATCTTCACAAAAGGAAGGTAGTCATTTTGACTGCCTCATCTATTAATTACTTCATTGTATTTTCTCATCTTATTTTTCGCGAAAATTCCCGCTAATATGCAATTTTTCTCTCGCAGAATCTGAGAAGCATCTTCAAGCTTCAATTTCTGATCTATCTATGAGGTTATCCAAACTTCGCAAAAAGAATACCGCGCTTTCCAACTCTCACAACAGGGCATTGAGAAGATTTGACTATCTTGAATATTTCAAAGATATAGAAATCAGAAACCGAGAAAAGAATTGCCTCCGCAAAGCTCATCTAGGCGCTGAGGTTTTCATAGATAATGTTCTATTCTCCCATTCTTTACCTCCTATGAAGATCAAACCCTTGGAGATAGATGATAATGAAGTTCCTCATCCCATAGATGAAGATCTGAATTATTCAAGTAATGAAGAAGATTTTTTTGAAGACGAAAAAAATCCACATGAGGATGAAGGAAACCCTCTTAATGAAGCAGAAGAACAAAATCCTCCTTATGAAGAACAAAATCCTCCTCATGAAACAATCGCTGGTGATGAAGAAACTCAAACTGAAAAAGATGATGCTGGTGAAGATAATAGTGGTGAACAAGAATGATGAAATTAGAGAAGAATATTCTTTAAATTATCATGTATTAGAAATGTTTATGGTTCTGCGAATGATTGTAATTTCCGAATCTTTCTTCTTCCTGCTCTTTTTGCGAAACATTGAAGTTCTTTGTAACTCAATCACCTGTTCTGATTTATATATTTTTATTAATTCTGAATCCAATCTTCATAAACTTGATTCTTCTCAAGGAAGATAATGAAATGTTGTTTTATAATCCCCATATTTGCCCCTCATAATCTTCCTTGTGAAGTATTTTATTTGTTACTCTTGTAAGAAATCCCATACTTGCCTCTTGTTATCAATCTGTAATATTATTGCAGATATTTCTGCGAAGAATTTGTTATATGCTTCGCAAATATAACTTTTATTGTGGTCTTATTTCGCCTTCCTAGTTAAAGGTCTTATTATGCAACTTTTATGCGACAAGATCGCAGGATATTCTTACCTTTATACGTAATAATCTATTGATCTTGCCTTATCATTTAATTTTAATTTCTGCGACAATATGATAAATCTAAGCCATCTTGTGAGATTAATCTCTCTTTGATTTTTAAGACTTATGATATTGCCGTCTTTGCGATGAAATCGCAGGACGTCTTTGCGATTTATATCCTCTTATTATTGATTTCATTTATCTCATCATTTGATCTTATCGCAAAAACCCATTGATCTCATCTTAACATTTCTTATTAGGCTTTTTGTCCAGTCACGCGGCAATATGACGGGCCTAAATATTCTTGCGAATATAAAGTCCCATGACATTGCTGTCTCTGTCACGCGACAATATGACGGGCCTAAATATTCTTGCGAATATAAAGCCCCATGACATTGCCGTCTTTTTTGATACACAACTCCCTAATGGAGGGTATTGCCCTTATTTCTCCTCCCGGTTGCCCCTTCAAGGATTATACATCGGCCATACAAGACTAGAACTTTCCCATCCGGTTCTGCCAACAACCAGTTGTTTTCGCAGCCTTGTCCTTTATGCCTTATATGGCTTATAGTTACAAGACTTCACCCTAAGTGGGGTTTTCTTCAGGCCGAACACATCGTAAGCCAAGACTTTCCATGGATGGCCAGGGTAGGTTCATCCATCCCTGGCACCCACAGCTCAACCGTGTACCTCGGCGCCTTGATCATACGTTGCATTCCTTAGGAGAAACTCTCGGGCGCCCAACCAGGGTATAACCTTATATAGTTGGGAATCCAAGTTATCTCTCCCGGATGGATTTTCTATAATACAAAATCTCCATGACTAGGTTCCAGCAGCGGTATAGCCTTTCCCATAGCCATGAAAAGAGATACCCCCCTTATGACGCACTTTAAGGACATTGCCTCTTACAGAATAGATTCCGCGAACTAGGGTGTACGCCACAAAGGTTCGTCCCATTCTTATATATTTTTAGGCGATTTTCGCCCGTCTTATATGCATTTGCATTAGAATTTTTAATTATCTCGCAAATTATTGCGGAAAATAGCTTTTATATTCAGCCAACTTTGTTCTTGCAGAACATTTCTTTTATTCTCTCGCAATTTCTTGCGTGTAATCTATTCATTATAGTCTTTCAAACCTTTATTGATAATATTTTCTTAGATACTGTCTATTCCATGGTCTTCCAAGTCTTTGACCCATGTCTCTCCCTTCTGGATCCATTAACTTATATGCTCAAGTTCCAACTATTTCTTTGATTATATATGGCCCATCCCATTTTTTCGCTAATTTTCCTCCATTTTCTCGCTGATATTCTGGTGTTTCTCTCAAAACTAAATCTCCAACTTTGAATTCACGCTTCTTTACTCATTTATTATATTCACGAGCTAATCTGCGATGGTAGTTTTCCATATGTTGTAATTCCTTTTCTCTATTCTCTTCTACCTCATCAAGTTTGTCTAAAATCATGCCAGCACTAAGATTCTTTTCCCAAGCTTCTCTTTTTGTTGTAGGAATAGCAACTTCTGTTGGTAATACTGCCTCAACCCCATATGTTAAACAAAAAGGTGATACCCCAGTTGCTTCTCTTCGTGTTGTATTATAAGACCAAACTGCATTATGGACTTGTTGACACCACGTTCTATGATGCCCTTCTAACTTCTTTTTGAGAATATTTTCAATTATTTTGTTAGTTGCTTCAGCTTGACCATTGGCCTGTGGATATAAAGGAGTTGATTTTATACACTTTATCTTGAATGCATTAAGTATCATCTCTATATTTTGTCCTTCAAATTGTTTTCCATTATCTGACACCAATTGCGCTGGAATTCCGAATCTGCAGATGATATTTTCAAATATAAATGTGAAAATGTCCTTATCACGAATATGTTGTACCGCTTTAACTTCCGCCCATTTTGTGAAGTAATCTGTTGCGACAATTAAGTATCTCTTTTTCCCTGTTCCTGGTACGAATGGTCCCACAATATCTAAACCCCACTTTCCAAATGGCCAAACATTTTTTGAAGATGTTAATGTTTCACCTGGTGCATGTATTCTTTTTGAAAATCGCTGACATTCCTCGCAACTTCTTGATAAATTCTTTTCATCTTCATGCATATATGACCAATAATAACCTTGCATTTTCGTTCTATATGCTAAAGATCTACCACCGCTGTGGTTACCAGCGTCCCTACTATGTAGCATTTTTAATATTTGCTTTCCTTCTTCTTGTGTCAAACATCTGAGGGAAGTCCCATTTAAAGATTTTCGATATAATACCCCATCTCTTAACTCATAATTTTTTGATCTACTTTTTAACTTATGTGCCTACAATCTGTTCCTTGGTATCTTCCCCTTTGCTAGATATGCGTGAATTTCCGCACGCCAATCTGTGATAATTTGGCTTGATTCTTCGCCACTATTTTCTACTACCATTGCCTCAGCTTCCTCTTCTTCTTCTTTATTAATTAACGGTGTTATGAGTGTTTGTATTTTTATATTTTCATGATCGGATCTACCATCATACTTTATATGAAGCAAAAGCATCTGCAAGCCTATTATCTCTTCTTGAAATATGCCTCCATTTGAGTTTTGGTATTTTCATGAGATAATTCTTCTACAAGTTTCTTATATTTTTTCAAAGATATATCATTAGTTGCATATTCCCCTTCAATTTGGCGAATAATCAACTGTGAATCACTGGTAATTCTTGCATTCTCTACCTTCATTTCTATCGCAAATCTTAGGGCATGTATTACAACCTCATATTCTGTCTCATTATTAGTAGATTTGAATTCCAGTCGAAATGCAAATGCCATTTTTGCACCTTCTGGCGAAATAAAGACGACTCCAACTCCATTTCCTTCTCCATTATATGATCCATCCACTAATATCTCCCACCTATTTGGTTCTGTTAAAAGATCTCTAGGATCCCCATATTCTTCTTCTATATCCATCATGTCTTCTGCAGCTTCATCATCCTCCAAAGGAAATTCTGCAAGAAAATCTGCGATAATTTGAGATTTTGGCGAAGATAAAATTGAATATTGGATCTCAAAATGCCCCACTTGTGCATTCCATCTTTCGACTATGCCTGATCTTTTTGAATTTTTCATTACTGAATCGATTGGTACTTTTGTTAGTACTTTGATTTTATGGGCTTGGAAATATATGCGAAGTTTAGAAGCTGCATAAACTAATGCCAAAATTAGTTTTTCAATCTTCGAATAATTTTTCTCATGAGCATTTAATGTTTCTTGATGTAGTAAATAGGTTTTTCAACTCTGCGTCATTTCGCAAAAAAGTCTGCACTTAAAGCATGTGGAGTTGTCGCAAGATATATCAGCAATTCTTCTCTGGTTCAGCCTATACGTAATATGGATATATTCATCAAATATTCCTTAATTCCTTGAAAAGCTTTCTCACATTCGTCTGTCCATTTAAATTTTGTTCCCTTCTTTAGTATGTTGAAGAAATGCTTGCATTTATCTGATGACAGCGAAATAAATCTTCATATTGAGGCTAAAAGTCCATTCAATTTTTGCATATCTTTTACTGTTGCTGGAGTTGGCATATCCCGAACTGCTTGCACCTTTTCAGGATCAACTTGTATTCCTTCTTTTGATACAATATATCCCAAGAATTTCCCAGATGATACTCCGAATGTACACTTCTCAGGATTTACTTTGATATTAAAAAGCCGCATCTGATCAAAAATTTCCCTTAGATCCTGCACATGCTTTTTAGCTTCTTTGCTTTTTATCAACATATCATCCACATATACCTCTAAAGTTTTATGTATCCATTTTGCGAACACTTTTTCCACCATTCTTTGGTATGTTGCTCCTGCATTTCGTAACCCAAAAGGCATCTTTGTGTAGCAATATAATCCTCTAGGAGCAAAGAATGCAGCATGTTCTTGATCTTCTTCTGCTAGCGGGATCTGATTATAGCCCTTGTATCCATCTAACGAAGATATTCGATCATTTCCTGCGGAAGATTCCACCATCTGCGGGATATCTGGTAAGGGAAAACTATCTTTGGGACATGCTTTATTTAAATCAGTAAAATCGATGCAAATTCTTATCCCCTTGTTTTTCTTGGGAACTACTACCATATTGGCGATCCATTATGGATATTTCGCTTGCCTTATAATTCCTGCATCAAGCATCTTTTGCAATTCTTCTTCTATCTTGGCATGATAAGTAGTTGCAATCTTTCTTATTCTTTGTTTGATTGGTCTCATATTTTTGTTAATCTCCAATCTATGGCACGAGACAGATGGATCTATTCCAGGCATCT
Organism: Papaver bracteatum; assembly: GCA_023529315.1. Lineage (NCBI taxonomy): Eukaryota > Viridiplantae > Streptophyta > Magnoliopsida > Ranunculales > Papaveraceae > Papaver > Papaver bracteatum. The sequence goes on from JAJJWX010002613.1 coordinate 593,385, forward strand.
CATCCATATTCCACGCAAAAATATCTCTGTATTCTCGCAGAAGATTTACAGTTTGCTCTTTTTCCTCCACATCCATCTTAGTTCCAATTTTCAGTATCTTTGGATCTTCTTCACTTCCAACATTTACTTCTTTTGTCGGTTCTGCTGCAGTATAACTAGCTTCATGTTCTCCCATTGGTGTTGGTGTCTTTATTACCTCCACTGGTTCATCATTTTCTTGTGATACATCGCCAAATATTCCTTTTCCTTCTTCTGATTTTATCATGTAAATCTTGAATTCTTCTTCTTTCTTTTCTTCTCTCTTCATTTTTTCTCATACTGTTTTGCTGCAGCTGAATTTGATTTTCACAATTCCTTACTTCATTTTGGAAACATATGCTGCATAATCTGCATCTCCTCTAATTTCGCCAATTCCACTAGGCATAGGGAACTTTAAACACTGATGTAGAGTTGATGATACATCCTTGATTGCATGTATCCAAGGTCTTCCCAACAGCATGTTATAAGGTGATTTCACATCCACCACGCTCAAAGTGACCTGCGTCTCTATTTCCCCCAGCGGAATTCGCACTACAATTTCTCCTTTAGGTTTTGTTAGAGATTTTCCAAATCCATGAATATGATACGTTGGACTAAGCATTTATTCATCTTTGTATCCCATTTTCTTGAATGTGTGGTAAAACATTATATCCACAGAACTTCCTGCATCCACCAGAGTCCTATTCACAGCCCACTCTTCTGTAGATCTTACTGATTTCTCTTTTCTTGTTGGTACAACAGACACTGTGATCACCAATGGAGATGTATGACTTAAATTCTCTTTTGGAATTTTTGCTGCCATAAATGTGATCTTTTGTTTTTCCCAATCTTTTAGCGGTGATGCCTCATCTACCGTCATGATTTTCTTTCCTTCAAAATCTCGCTTGTGTATCCTTCCTCTAATATCTTCATGGAATTTATCTATCATCATTTTTGTTATTACATCACACTCTAATTTCTTTTGATTATCTTTGATTTCAATCATCTTTTCTTCACCAAATTTCTTAATACTCTTCTAATTCTTGAACAATTTCTTTCTTTTACTTAACTTTTATTTTGATTTTCAACTCTTCAATCCCTGTTTCTGGGCGCCAAAATGTAGTTGCAGGAATTCCCACACTACACCCTATTCCAGAATTTACCAATATCTATGACATAATTTGAAGATTAAAGACACTTTTTATTAATTTGATCGTAAGGAATTACAGAAATCAAGAACACAGAATACTTGATAAAAGATTCTCTCTCCTAATTTTTTTTCCTAGCACTCAAAAATTCATTACCCTCTCTGGAACTATTCATCTCCTTTATATAGGTATTTACATAGTGGATTACAGCTCATGACAGGTCATTTACAGCTAAGATCCCCTTCAATTTCGGATCTGAGTTCTTGCGATAAATCGCAGTTAGCACCGCCTTTATCTTTCGCAAGTTTTATTGATATATCGCAAACATGTCACACTTTCTTCGTGTTTCTGTCGTTTTCAGTCATTACGTCATTGTTTAAGTCATCTTTGGATGTTTCGCAGAATATCATTGATGTATCGCAGAATAGTTGTTTATTATCGATGTATCGGAATATTGTTGTTTATTTTGCAAGAATGTTGTTGTGACAATATTCTGATCCTACATCCACTTTGTGACCGAAGCAAATATGGAATGACCATCTTCTTGGTTTAGGCCAGAGTTGTACAGATTGATATCTCGAATCAAAAGTGCTCAGCATATTTATTTAAGGGTTTAAACCAGTCTCTCCACCATCGAATTTACCAAATTCGGCAGAGGCGATTTTCTCCCATAAACACTAGGGAAAGGAGTTTGAAATGATTCTGGCTATTTAGATTTTGTGTATAAATCTCTGCAAGTTGAATAAGCCGAAGTAGATTTTGAATCCAGAAGTTGTGGAAATTTGTTGTTGAAATCTTGAAAATATCCAGTTCGCAACACACTATTCCTATCTTCAGCACTTGGGATCCTGTAGAAAATATCGATATAGAAACTATTCCAGATGGTATTTTGATACTAGTGACATGGCCAAATTTCTTGTTCACTGTGCTTGGAGAAACTGCGGTTATTGATCTAGATGTAGAGGATGATTCCGTAGGACTAAGATGTAAGAGAGACGGGAGAGCATCAAAGTCAGAGGCCAAGCAGAGATCTGCTTCAATGCTGATGTGCCATTTAGGATTGCACCTAGAAATGAAGGGGAAACAACAAGGCTGTTTGAGAGAACCAGGGGAGCTGGAGGTATATGAGAAGATATAGAGGGGATTATGTGGGTTTTTTATTTTCCTTTGAATTTTACTTTCCAGTTATGGTTTTTTTTTTTTTGGTTAGCTTGGATTTGGGATAATGATTGTGTCTCTTTGAGGTTATTGTTTCTTAGAACAAATGTTCTCTTTTGTTGGGGAGATTCAATCACTTTTTGTGTTTTTGCATTTGTATAAATGGTTGTTTGAAATTGTTCTAGATGGGGTTTTTTCTTTTGTTGTTGATGCTCTGGATGAGATAGTGTGATGCTAGATTGTAAATGATTTGAGTATGTTTGAGAAGGTTTTGGGATTAGAAACCCGGTTACTGTTGTTGATGTTCTTGTTGTTCCGTACATGTTGTTGTTAATGCAATTTCTGATTAATTTCTACCGTGCTTAAAATCACATCGATAACCCGAACTTATATTCCCGAAAAACATCCTAGAATTATCAATCACCTCACAATAATCTAAATCATATGATATCGAAACTAGATATTGCGGAATCACAAAAAATTAGACGAAGATGTTTGTGATTTCTTTTTATCTTTCCTTATCAGAGATATAATCTCAAGCCAATTATTCAATTGAAATCGTACGATAGAAAATGGCAAGATCAGATTGCTCAACTACAAGAGAAGTAGTTTCGTATGGCTTCACAATCCCAATGAAGTCTTTTAGTCGTTAACCGACAGAATATCGAGAAGAAACCTACTATTAAAGGAGAATCGACTCTAGCAAACCAACTAGTATCACACAGGAGGTGTGGGGATTAGTTTTTTAAATCACCTCACAATAATCTAAATCGCATGGTAGCGAAACTAGATATTGCGGAATCACAAAAGATGAGACGTAGATGTTTGTGATTTATTTTTATCTTGCCCTATCGGAGATATAATCTCAAGCCAATTATTCAATTGAACTCGTACGATAAAAAATGGAAAGATCAGATCGCTCAACTACAATAGAAGTAGTTTCGTCTGGCTTCACAATCCCAATGAAGTCTTTTAGTCGTTAACCGACAGGGTCTCGAGAAGAAACCAACGGTTAAAGGAGAGTCGACTCTAGCAAACCAACTAGTATCACACATAAGGTGTGGGGATTAGTTTTTCAGATGCTAGATGTCTCCTTTATGTAGTTTTCAAATCAGGGTTTGCAATCTAAGTTACCTTGGTAACAAAGCATTCAATATTCACCGTTAGATGAAAAACCTGATTTATCTAAGCTAATATCTTTCAACCGTTAGATCGAAACTTAGCTTGTCACACACACAAATGAAATGTATTTCATTTAGGTTTGAGTAACCGTACCTAAACGTATACATTTGGTTGGTTCACAAATACTTAACCAATGGTTAGCCATATGAGCACTTTCATATTAACTGTATTCATCTTTCTCATAACCAGTTCAAATGACTCATAAGAACTATTTGAAGAGTTGTTCAATTGCTTAGATCTTTGTACATAGACACAATTGAAACAAAATCGGTTTGATTCACTCGAATCAATTCATGAACAATATAGCCACGATTTGCAAAGATTGCATTCCTTATTGATTTATTGTTTAAGTTCATGAACTTCCGATTTGAGAGATATAACCAGCTTGGGTACGCATACAGGTATTGTACCATAGCTACCGGATTTGAGTTTACAAACTCAGTAGAAATTTTCGGTTCGAAAACTTCCGTGGGTACACGTACGGGTACGTGTATCTAAGGTGACTGGTTTAACAGTTTGCAAACTTACAAACTCAGCAGAAATTTTTGTACCCAACCTGTCTCCTTCACCAATACCGCATGCACACATATGCACGCACTTGGTTTTCAGAACATGGATTTATACACTAATGTGCGAACACACTATATATGCTTATATCCATAGTTGGTTACGTATTCACAACTCTACATTTCAATCATTGAAACATTCTTCTATAATGTTGTAACAATCGTTATTCACAAATATCGTCATTAAAGCTATTTTCAAGATTGAAATGTCATCATGACTTTCATCACGGGTAAAGATGAAAATGGTTAAAGCAAAAGCTTACCAACATATATTTAGAGAAAAAGATAGGCAAGTAAACTCGGCTCGAAATAGCAAATGTGTATGTATAAAAATTATCATACTTAAATGACTTTTGTCTCAAGAGTAGGAGATAGAGTAGACTTTTGAGTGATAGATGAGTTCAAGTCTCCACATACCTTTTAGTCGGATGAAGTTCCATCGGTTCTTTGAGTAGTTCTTCTTCTTTGTAAGATAATCTCCATGGAGTCCGGAGCTCAACTATACTTAACTATCCTAGACCGAGACTTAGTCATAAGTAAACTAGAAATCAAGACATATAGTTTTGATCACTAATATTGACAAACATGCTTGAGATAGAAACACATGCGAGTTCAACCGAGCAATGCTCTAACATACTATTAAAGATTCAGAACAATTGACTGCTCTTTATCAGCTTGGGAAAAGACTTAAGCTGGACAACATGGAACAATCAATTTGTATATATTTTCCCAACTCTCTCAGCTACACTATCAACTTTGTAACATCTGGAGTTTCTCCTTCCCAGTCAGCACCTGCCTCAACACCTGCAACATCCAAGTAATGAAAACACCAGAATCCAACCTTGAACAGCCACACCCAAGGAAACAATGACACATCCAATGGTGGATATATCTACCTCTTTTTTGGTTTCAATACCTATTAATAGTTCCTATGTTTTATGTTAATAGTCTGCTTTAGTTTATATCAGTACTAATATCTAGATTGAGTTGGTGGTCTGCACCCACCTTTTTTGCTTGCTCACTTTGTATATATCATAATCTATATCTTAGGTATTGTATGCATCTACTAAAAGTTTATAGTTTATATAGATATTTGTTTTCTGATCCTTGTACCTGTCAGCTTACTTATCAGTATCTATAATTTTAAGTATCTTTAGTTGCTGATTCTTTCATCTGTCGCTAGTCTTTATCTATTTGTATCATCTGCGTCTTTTCAATCCTTTGCTTACAATATAATCTTCTTTTCTAAGGTGTTAGTTTTTCAGTAATTTAGACTATCTTATTGTTCTATGATTTGTCGTTTTTGTTTTGTCGAGTTCTGTTTCTTCTGTGATTCTAGTCCGTGTTAAGAATTTCTTAAATATAATATGTTTTGGCTCTAACAGTTTATAGCTTTTTATTTTTGTTTTATTTAATCCCAGTAGCTATCCCTGCCTTGTTTTCTATGATAATCTCAGTTCGACTCTATATGATTTTATAAATTGCACCAAGTTGAATGATTATATATATTGAATATTGAACTAAGTCTTGAAAATCTTCGAATCCTCAGTTCCCTTATCGCTGTAATTACTCTTTGTCTCTGGTTTTTGTTAGGGATGCCAACGGGTACCCGATTACCCGGAACCGAACCAGAACCGGATGTATCAGGTCCGATTCCGGGTCCCAAGTTTGAACCCATTAGCAAAATCACTACCCGACGGGTAGACCCGTTAGGAACCGATAAGTTTTCGGGTCCTAATGTGTATTACCTGGCGGGTACCCGCCAGGTATCGGGTATCCGAATATTTATCGTTTACTTGTTAATTTTGTTTAAAATTGATCGATTTTGTATGGTTCAGCTTGAAGTTTTTTCATTTTTCCTTAATTTTCTTACGTTTAATGTTAATTAGAACATTTACATAAATATAATAATATTTTTATATGAAAAATTATAAGATTTAATCTAACATAATAAAGATAAAAATAGATTATAAAAAAATATAGTTGATTTTAGAGGACTCGATAAGTACCCGGACCCGACGGGTAATTAAGGTTTTTAACGGGTCCGGTTCCGGGTCCATCAATTTAGGAACCGGACCCGGAACCGTTAGGACCCATACCCAGCTAAAATTATCGGTTCCGGGTAGTATACTATCCGGACCCGATGGGACCCGTTGGCACCCCTAGTTTTTGTGTCCTAAAAGTACTTTTATACATAATTAGTTGTCTGTAATTTACTAACAGAGTTTCAAAACATAGGTTTTTTCTTTCTTTCGGTTAATCCTTGTTTTTCACTTCTTTTTATTGAACCCAATCTATCTTCCGGAGTTTCACAATCTTAAAACCTAGTTAAACCTTCAGATTCTAAACTCTAATTCCCCAATTACCTTTTCCCAAAATAATTCCTAAAGCCCAATTTTAAACATTTTCACATTTCCTCTATCTTTACTTCTATATTTATTAGACCAATTAAACTGATAATTAAGCTTCACCGCACAAAACATTTACCTTTGAATTCTTCTCACTTTCACACAATTCTTTTTATAACTCAATTCACCAAAATCC